>JACCIC010000120.1:1447500-1712500 GCA_018907035.1 Sycobia sp. Sy_11 | reverse complement strand
CAATCGGTCGAATATGCGTGGGCGCGTATAATATGTGTATACGCGGCACGCCAGAGCCTGACGCAAGACTTTCTCAACGCTCTACAGATATATATATATATATATATATATATATATTACATACATTTGTACAGAGTAATATATCGGCCGCGCGCGCGATTGAATCGAAAATGAGAGAGGGAGAGAGAGAGAGAGAGAGAGAGAGAGAGAGAGAGAGAGAGCACCGATGATGGAGAAACCGAAAGGGGAAAGAGAAAAATCCGCCCGCGCGCGCGCGTATATCGAAAAGGGGGAGGAGAGGAGACGAGTGTTCTGCGCGCTCGCGAAACTATTTTTGAACCGAGCACAAAATATAATATACATGGAAGACAGCCGGGGGGAGTAATTGTTTTACACACACACACACACACACACGCGCGCGCGCGCACACAAAGCTCTTGTGGAGATTTAGTGTATACAGTATCGTTGCAAAAACGATTTATACGATTATCACGATCACCGAACATTGAGCCCAACTCCTAGGTTACTCCTGTATGTATATTTACGGTTAAAAAATCTAAAAAGTCAAACTGTAAAAGTTTTCATTATACCTGATGACCATAATAGTTTGCATACAAAATATGAATGCCAACATTATATATATATATATATATATATATATATATATATATATATATATATATATTTCCCACGTGATTTTTTTTACATGATAATGAGAGAATGGATGTAAATGTATACATTATACAAATAGAAATAGGCCCAAAGACCAAGAGACCGAGACCTCTGCTACACTCTTCGGCGGCACGTATATAACCATTCATATATATATATATGTATATGTATATATATATATATATATATATATATATATATATATATATATATATACATCAGATACATAAAAATCGTGCGTACAAATACACGCTCCACGCCGGCGCACACACTTTAGTCTCACTCACTAACGATGCTTTTACACCATAAAAGTAATAAAATTAAGACGCAGCCAATGACCGTTTGATGAGGCCTTATACCTTAATATACAAGCATATACAAGATATATAACCTACAGATACAGATAGGAAAAAAGTCTCGAAAAAGTTCATAATATTTTTCAAGAGAGAGAAAGAGAGAGAGAGAGGGAACTCATGTTAAGGCTCTCGTGAAAACTTCGAAAATTTACTTGGTGCATATATATATATATATATATATATATATATATATATATATATATATATATATATATATATATATGTTACTATAGCTTAACAATTTATAAAACAATCTGTTTTTTTATTATCTTCAATGTGATAGATTATTGCACTATATATACGTTATGTCATTATATATCTTATAATATTCAAGTTGCTATTATACATCTGTAGTACAAAATATTGGGAAATTCTCAATAGCAATATCGACTTTGTTAATTCGATAATAACATTCATGAAACGCTGCGCGACCGCCGAGCTAATTTTATAAGTGTTACTATGTGTTCGCTCCGCGCGGTCGACACTCTCCCTCTCTCCCTCCCTCTCTCTCACTGCTTCTCTATCCCTCTCGTTCTTTGCGGCACTATACTCTCGACGGCGCGCTCCACGCGCGTATGCACAGTCGAATGTATATAGAGGTGTAGGATGAACATAGACACACACACCAATCGCGGAACACGTATTAGTATGCAGCTGTATACGCTTATACCCACGGAGTGCGCGCGATTCATTCAACTCATTCATCTCTCCCTCTTTTCCCTCCCACATCTCTTCTCTTCCCCCTCTCTCTTTCTCTCTTTCCCTGTATATTCTTGCATGCAGTATACTCCTTCGTCTATCTCGCTCCTGTACTATATACAAATACATCTATGTATACTTCCTTTCGGCTTCAATGGCCGCACGTTCTACTAATTTATATCCCCCCCTCTCTCTCTCTCTCTCCCTCTGACATCGCTCCTATAGTACGCTCCCTCTCTTGTCGTCCCTCCGCCACCGCCGTTTATATTTCTCTCCTTTTTTATCTTCTTTCCTCCCGGTTTCGCTTAATGCTCGCATGACGCGTTTAAATATTTCCTATATATATACACGCGCACAAATTCACGCGTCCATAATAATCTTCCCTCGCTCGCTGCGATTGCAAATATAATGCTGCAAGTACAACGCGGCCTCGCATGCTGCAGTGCAGCTGCGCACTAATATGCGCACGCGGTCGCAATTTTGATCGCCCCGTCGGCGACGCGGTTTTTAAATTCTTTTATAGGCCCAGCCTGAAACTCCCGCGAAACCCGTACGAGTTGTAATCGGTGTGTGTGTCTGTGTGTGTGTGTGTGTGTGTGTGTGTGTGTGTGTGTGTGTGTGTGTGTTTGTATCTGCTAACGGCCATAAAACCGTCGAGGGGAGTGATATAAAAAGGTGACCATCGTGTATGTATATACACATACACAATTGTACGCTTGATGATGTACCAACGCTAACTATATAAAAACGTCGATCTCCTATAATATATATATATATATATATATATATATATATATATATATATATATATATATATATTATTTGCACATTGAAGAACCAAGCAAATCATTTTAATAACGGAACAAAGATTTATTTGTGCAGACAGTATACTATCTATACGTGCACTGGCAAATATGATGTGGGTGGGTTCGATCTAAATCAGAGTCGTCAGTACATACACATAGAGGTTCAAGAACTGAGGGAACCCCACAGAATAAAGGAAAATGTTTTCTATTTTTTTTCATAGTAAATTTACACTAGGAAAAAGATTAGTTCCGTAACGTATAATTTAAAAAAAAAACCACATTTATTTTTAACTTGGAAAAATCAGCTGTTCGATTCTAATGGAATTTCGAAAATCCGCTTCAAATTTATATATATATATATATATATATATATATATATATATATATATATATGTATGTATATGTATATGTATATGTATATGTATATTAAAACCAACTATGAAATTGGATGAGAGAATGTGAGAGTCATCAGGACTTTCAAAAATTGAATAAATATGTGTTTTTAACCTTTTTCCATTCATGGCATATACATTCTTTAAAAAATCAAATTTAATTGTATTATGCGACCTTCATTAATACTTTGATTTGACGAAAGCGTTTTGTTCGATCTTCCAAAAGCAAGTTCTATATAGAGCCAATGCAAGGAAATGAACTAAGCAAAATGATTTTTTCAAAGAGACGTTTCTTCCAAACTCTTTAACTAAAACTTGTTTAACGCAATTATTTCGAATTCCTGTGAACTGATATTAGCGTCTATATTATTTTAAACTTGAGTGTTATAAATATTTATCGAAATAATTTGTTTACGATCTTGATCGAACTATTTGAATTATCCGTATAAAGATGATATAATTTAATGCAACATGAAAATCATTTCCACTGAATTGTCGAAATGAAACAAAGACTTTTGCTTGTGCACGCACACTCTTACCGGGGGTCGGGGCCCTGCGTAGCTTTAGGACGGCCCTGCTCGTCACCACCGCTCGTGTCACTCATCTCCCAATACATTAATGTACTATGCCACGGACGGTGGCTTTCGACGCCAGCCACCGATTTCCTATATATATATATATATGCCGATAGTCGAGTATTATAACAAATAAAATAGGCGTCATAATGCAACATCATACATGAACGAAGGGGTGAAAGAATTTCATTATTATAAATATATATTATACATATTCAAATACATCCATTCGCGAACGCGAGGCCACTCATGTGTGTGTGTGTGTGTGTGTGTGCGTATATATATTAATATACTAGCGTTGTCGTCGGTTTATTAATAACTTTGGAAACTCCTCGCGAGTCGCGCACCCTGTGTATACGCTGTATATATATCTGTGTGTGTGTATGTGCGCGCGCGCGCGCGTGTAAAAAGAATCTCCGACGTCGCAGGCGGTCTCCGTTCGGTTTGTCGGTGCAGCGCACATCTCGACGGCCGAAGTCGAAGCGACGACGCGCGCGACGCGACGCGAGACGGCCAACGGTCCCCCTCCCCGCCACTAAAAACTTTCACGCAAGCAAACTTATGAATGGAAAATGGTATATATAGGCATAACGCACGCATGCAGCGGTCGCGCAACTCCCCCACTCCTTATAGCACATATTGCATGCGTGCGTGTATACCCGGTCGGATATCTTACACGGGCGTAAATGTGCTTGTGTATATTATATATATATATACCGATTTCGACAAGATATGCATATAAGGTAATGAGGGGAAGGGAGATGTCGATCGGCATGTTGAACTCGAATTTTTCTATCTTGCTCCCCCCCTCTCTCACTTCGCTTCTATAGGGTTGTATATATGTGTATGTATAATCAGGTTGTATACTCCTACACGCGGGTTCGCAGGTCCGTAGAGAAAGAGAGAGAAAAAGAGAGAGAGAGAGCGTGCCTTTCAAGGTTACAGAGCTCGTGTCGCTGCGATAAAAGAGAAAAGAGTGAGAGCGGAGGGATGCGGAGAGCCCGTGATGTATATTATAAGAAAGAACGAATAGAGAGAGAGAGAGAGAGAGAGATGGGGGGGGAGGCGAGGCGGGGAGAAAGAAAAAGAGGAAGAGGAGCGGGTGGAGAGTAGAAAAAACGCAAATGCCATGGGCTAGAGAGACCAGAGCTATGTATAGTAATGCTAGACCGGCGTCCACAATGTAATATATATATATATATATATATATATATATATATATATATATATATATACCTGAAGCTGAGGATGCCCCGGCGATTCTCCCCGCTCCTCCCCGATGCGAATCTCCTTGTGGACGAGGACGACGGCTACGGGGGAGCGACTGACGCTGCTCCGCCGACGCCTCCCGATGGGGATGACTCTGGTGCTGTAGCTGCTGCTGTGGCTGCACCCTCGGCGCCTTCCTCCTGCGACGCTGCTCCAGTGTACAGGGAGGTGAACTTCGTGCGCACTACTCTTTTGCGACCAAAATGAGAACCAATAAAAAAAAAAAAAGAGAACGATAACAGAACGCAGGCAGAAGATAACCAGAAAGCACAATTCACGAACCTCGGAACACCACAAGGGGCGCACCGAACACTCAAAATTCAAGGTTTTTCCTTTTTTTTTTTAAACACCGGCCACCGCGACCTTCGACTGCAGGACGCGAGTCCACCACTTTCTTTATGAAGATAGTATATATATATATATATATAAATATATATGTGTATATGTGTATATTTGTGCGTGTATTTAAATACACCGATTCGAAATCACGGGGAACGAGATCCCCGCAGGTGAGGCGAGAATAAAGGACGGGAGCGCTCAACGGGTGCGCTCGCCCCCGCACCTCCCCGCCGCTTATTTAGCTCGGCGCGGATGTCCCTCCTCGCCCTATCGTTCGGACGTTCGCCACGGCTCGCTGGCCCAGCGATGAACGTCGCGCACCGTCTGTATTATGCACGATATGTATAGATATAGAAAATGTTGCTAGTGTGCCCTGCACCGATGTATATAACGCACAATTTTCATAAGCCCCAGCTGCGAGAGACGATCGCGGCTCCTCTCTTTCTCCCTAGCTCTCTCGCTCAATGATCTATATGTGCCTGCCTCGCGTATCACATCTATACGTACATGAATATATGTATATACATATATATATATATTATATATATTTATGTGCGTCTATTAATATCGGCGCTCAAAAAGCGTTTGTTATTCGCATGTCTATGCGTGCACACGGGTATAAAATTGTACGCGCGCGCGGGCACGCACCAGGCACACGTACACACACGCACACATGAACATTCACGGAGCTCGAAAGCACAGGGGCGACAGCAACAGGAGCGACAGTTCTATCTCGCTCACTCGCTCGCAGCGCACTACTGGCCCGGCCAGTCGCTGGGTCGGTTCCCCGTCCCGTTCCGTTCGGTACCGCAGCCGCCGCGCCGGCCCGCGCCGCGGGATCCTCCGCGTCGCGTCGCGTCTCTCGCGTGCGCCTTCGCCCCCTCCCCGCCGCCGCCGCCGCCGCCGCGCGCCGACGTTACCAGCGCCGCCGTTGCCGTCGTTGCCGCCGACGCCGCCGCCGCCGCCTACTCCACTCTCGGCCGGGCGCGCTCATGAATGAAAACGTAGCTGCGTCTCGCTCTCGCACGGTCCGCGGCTCGCGTGCGCGCCGCGGCCAACCGGTCGCCCCGCACTCTGGCTACCCTCGGTCTCGCGCGCGACGCCGGCGCCCTCGCTCGGCCAGAAACTGCAGAGCGATCTGATATTTATACATTAGTATGTATGTACGTACGTACGTATATATATATATATATATATATATATATATATATATATTGCGTCTGCTGCCGCAACGGTTGGTTTGGTGGATCATCGCTGCCCGGAGGGAGCGAAGCACGCGCACCGCGTTTTGAGCACAACGCCACGGTTGCGCCGTGCCGATAAGCCGATACGATTCTTTATTATATCCATTCGAAGGATATATATATATATATATATATATATATATATATATATATATATATATATATTATAGGTAAGAAGATGGTTTTTGTTAGATATAATATTGGAAGTCACCTTTGACATGAGGATTTGGTCGATTTCGTATTACAGACTTCGCCTAACATCATATATAAACGATTTAAATAACGTCGCCGTATTGATTTATTATCGTACTACTCATGCTATAGCTATATGTACACTTTACATATACGAGTTAATATAACGTACTTTAAGATTTGACGTTACTATATAAGGTAATTTCGGTCGTAGAAATCTTCTTATAAATGTCTTTTTTTGACAAATTGAAATTCGGAATTATGATACGTTCAGTTATGTATATATATATATATATATATATATATATATATATATATATATATATATATATATACACGAAATAATCTTTTAACATGAACTTTATTTCTAACGAGGAAAGAAAAGACGTCTGCTCAAACGAAAGTACGACGCAAAACTAACTGTAGTCCTGTAGTACTCGAAATTAAAAACTCTGCAAGCCTTTGTGAGAAGCTTAAAATCTATAAAAACACATCAGGCATCTAAACAATAAACACATAAATCATTTGCCGCGCAGGGCAGCAAAGACGCAGATCGTAATAGGACCCACTGGACTCATATGTTTACATCCTTTTACGATACCGTCCAATATTTAGTTTCAAGTATTTTTGCTTTATTATTCATAGAAGGCTAAAATAATCTAACAGTTATCAAGTAAGCATTTTCTTATTTTGTACCAAGTAAATTGTTTTCTGAAATTGAGAAAGTCTCTTCTTAAATAAAGGAAGCCACTTGATGAAAGATGAGTCCGTTTGAATCAAATCACGACGTCCTTAAATCTAATGAATATTTTCTTAATATTTTTTTAATTCAGAAAATGATTTACTTGAAATCAGAAGTTCTGTTTTCACTGTATAACTTTAAAAAGAAAACTTTGTTTTATCTCACGTATGAAAAATAATTTGCAAAATTTTATTATATAAGCAAGAATGCGTTGGTATCGTTGGAGCAGCCATATAGAACATTGACAATGGAGCCGAAAAATTTGTTAATGTTCGAACGAATTAAAGTCTGAGAAAAATCGCCAACTTCATTTGGTATTGCTAAAAGGAACTAGGAACAAAGAACTATCAGAATTGAATTGTTAATTATATTTTTAGCCACCCCCCCCCCCCAATGAAGGACGAGGAGAATAAGAGTCAGCGGGGAATTATTTTAACATCTATACTTGAATCGTGTCTAATAATTTGCCGAGGACGTTCGAGCAATGGAAAATCATAATATCCTCGATAACTTATGTCACCGGCGAGCACGAATGATGTTATTCTCCAAGTTTTAGCAAAATTCACCGATAAGCATTTGCCATAAAGTCAGTTGCGGGCTTCTTCTTTCGATTTCTTTGCGCTTTATATATAATCATTGATAATTTCTGGTTGTAAATTTCTTTGGCGACGGATTTTTACACAACAAGACCACGACATATATAGTTTTCCACGGCTCTGCTGCCACCTCACACCGAGCCACACATCGTTTCAGAAAATTACTGATATTCGATATTAACCGATTAGTGGGACGATCCATAGGTCTCCATAAATCACGAAGGCATTACGGATTTATTGAACATAATTCATAACAGTATTAATACGAAAGTTCGATTGCGCGAATTTCGTGATTTTAAATAAATGATAAATTTTATTGCGCTATGATGCTTGGTGAAACATATTTAAATATATTAAAACATAATATATTTATATATATCTCCAACAACTTGAATAGTTCCACAATTTATGCGATGTAAAACATCGACTTCATCTCTCGGGTGATTAAGTCAAATTTAGATGTAATTTATAAGAAGTTCGCAAAAATGTATTTTTTTTTGAAGAAGAAGAAAAAGATAAGTTACGATTATAAAGAATTTTAAATAAACTGAAAAAAATTACTATTTGTACGTTTCGCTGTCGTAGTTGCGTGTCTGGACTTGTCGGTCGAACGACAGGTAACCAATTTTTAGACGTACAATGGGCTTGTTCGATTAATCGAGATATTATAATTAATCGAGAAATTATAATACAGAGAAAATTAAATTATTTACGAGAGATGAATGTTGCGTTAAAATATCCAGTCTTTCGAATTCATAATTGCACGAATCTTATAGGTAAGAACGTACCGATTTCTTCCGTACTTCTTATAAAGTAAATCTCATATTTGACTTAATCGCACGAGAGATAACGTCGATGTTTTACATCGCACAGATTGTGAACCTATATTGAGGTTATTCGAGCAATAAAAATACTTCCCTCAATATCATAGGCTTGATTTTACACCGACCTGTCCGTCTCATTTGAAAATCGTTAGAAGCCGTGGGATTGAAGTTCGTTCATTGGAATTTTACACAGAGCGGCGGATAATAATAATAATAATAATAATAATAATAATAATAATAATAATAATAATAATAATAATAATAATAAGGAATGGAAAATGTGTCAAACGCGAAATTAACTTTGTGGAATAAAATCATTTATCGTCATAAAAGCGTCTGTCAGCGAGGTGATGGAGCCATACCAAAGACAGACCGAAACCCTTTTGAAATCGAGCGTTCTCGAACGCCACGGCATTTAATAATAGGCATATATATATATATATATATATATATATATATATATATATATATATATATATAACGAATCGGAAAACTCCAGGCGTCCAGGCAGCAGCAACAATAACCCGTAAAAGTTCACTGCCGCCCATCCGTACGTGTGCCGTGATAAACGGTCGAGGCTGCCGGGCGTCGAGTTGGAAAACATCTGCGACGCACGTTTTCGAAAGCGCAGCGACGAGGCGGGCCGTAATCAGATCGCCCGTGGCTCGATTTACAATCCTGCCCCATAGACGCGACTGGGGCGATTATATTTTGTTGCTCGCGTGGTTTAGCGGGGGACGACGACTCGGGCAAAGCTAAAATAATCCAGCGTCGTCGTTGACGAAAACCGATGATGCGAATTTTTCGACCTTCGAGGACGGGGATGAGATGTTTGAGAATTTTCTAGTGGGAAACCAAGTTCCAGAACAATTTTCCTTTTCGCATTCACAGACTTTGACGATTGATCTTTATTTAAAATATGAGCTTCGCGAGAAATATGAAGAAAAAAAATCTGCAACATATACAATTAATTTTATTTTTCCAAAAGAAACTTGGGAAATGTCTATTTTCGCCCATAAAAGAGTCTTGTCTGAAATGGGCTAGTTTTTGGCAATAGTGTTTATTTTCATATTGTTTTTTTTTTAACCATAATTTCCGATCGGAAACTATGCTCGAAGTCGGACGAAAAAGCAACACAAGAGGCTTTCCCTTTGCAATCCAATTTTGTATAAAAATTAAACATTTTGACAAAATTTACATAATATGTGCTTAAGATATGGATTTTCAATACGCGGCGCCTCCGGCCAATAAAAGTTTTCCTACCGACAGTTCAAAAAATAGTAAATTAAAAAACCCGTTCATTTATACCGGTTCTAAACAATGTCTCGTGTAAAAGAAAATCCTGTTTTCATCCACTGGCAACTCACGTAAAATGTTCTGACAATTTCTTGCTCATATATATATATAAATGAAAAATTGACTTCGTGCATAAATATGGAAAAAACTACATTTTATCGCCCTTGCGTAATTAATATATACTTTCAAATAGGTCTTTAATTCGAGATCTTGATGGATACGGCAAAAACCAATTGAATCCTTATAGATATATGGAAATCGGATGGATTTATGCGCCGAGATACGCGGAGAAAATCTGCATCGCGAATAAAAAAAAAAAGAACACCTATATTGTATGGGTAACTTAAAGTATAACTTGAACGTAATTAGCTTTGGCGAATTATGCGACACTTACAATGTATTTTATTCCCGCTTTAAGTTGAGAACTTTTTGAAACAATGTAACAATATGCCATCTGCGCGAAACTAATACGCGAGAACAGGTGGTTTTGCGAGTTTCGCTCCCACGCGCATCGGCAGAATCGGGCACTGATGTCCAGCAGCAAACTAGCTTTTCAAAAGTGTGTATGTATGTATATATATATATATATATATATATATATATATATATATATTTTTTTTTAATTACGTTTATTGACCAAAATAAAATGTTTTTTTTTTACAAAGTAATAGGTGATATTCTCAATAAACACAGGAGTGCTTTTACATATATTTTATGAGACATTAGTGCCTTAACGGCATAGCGCAGTCATACAGTTATATTTATACATTCAATGTTTGTTAGTATATATTTATTTAGACTAAAAAATGTTCGTGTTATAACAATTTTACACTTTTTAGGTATATTTGGTATAATTTGTCATAAAAATTTGGAGGCAAACTTAACAAAAAAAAATGTTTTATCAATTTACTTATGCGACAGGGAAGAGAAGGAAAGGGGATGTGGGGAGGGGAGGAGATATATATATATATATATATATATATATATATATATATGCATTTTTCGGCTCTGCAATATTAGATATATATTAAAGATTGTTTTATGGATACACCGAGAAGCTTTTAGTGAAGTAGCTCTCCGAAATCGCGCAATTTTCCTGCACGATTTTAAGAGCTTTGAGCTTCTACAATTGAAGCAGAATCACATCGGAATAAATTTTCATATTTTAGCTATGTTTATCACTATAGGAGAGCTATTAATCCTAAATATCCTAAAAGTATAAACACATTGAACGGAGAACAGATGTGAGTTTCAAGGACACAAATACCTTGAAAATATTGACTATTTCCTTTGAATAGCTCAGTGCAACTATGTCGAGTTATTTTGACTTACATAAGTTAAATTACGTTCATTTTTTAAAAAATTTTTTAAGGTAAAAAAGTGTTATTTAATACTAAAATTACTTAAACATTAAACTCGTACGTCTACGAGTGAGCCACTGCATCGAAACTCCGAAAACTTACACTAATCTAAGCAATGCTTTCGCGTACTTCTGTAACGCCCATGGCTGCCATTTTTTAGTTCTCCTCTCCGCCGCCAATATCGTGTATCGTTAGTGACCAATATTAATGCAAATGTAGCATTTAAAAGAAAAAAAATTTCAATGTTCCCAATCCAAATTTTGTTATTCGTGAACTCTCTGTGCTACTTCATATACAATTTACTCTTTAATGTCTTGTTTCGGTCTTCGATAAAAGTCTACGATTGTACGGAGATTATGTAAAACAAATCGCACTTTCAAAATCGATTTTTTTTCGAATTAAAAAAAAATACAAGGATAGTCGATACCTTATCAAATTCGGTGCATTCCAACGGGAATTTTATAGAGATTGTTGCATGCTAGAAAGCTTGTCGACGAAATCTCCTTATAGCAGTCTTGTCCATTAAGGTGTCAGGTGAAAAAATACAAAGGATGCAAATTCTGATAAAAAAAAAAAAAATACACAAATGTGAAGCGTGCTGCCTCGAAATTGATGCGGAAAATGTATATTGACGAAAAACATTTTTATCAAATATCAAAATCAGAACATTAGGATAATTTCTCGACTGTTGAGGTGTAATACTATCGTCAAACATTGGTCTGGAAATTTATTATTCCCATCGTGAGAATTAATTCCCTCGTTTGTTCGGGTGTAAAATGTATGAAGAGGTCCATGGTGAGTTTTCACGCCGTCAGGGATGAAATATACTGTTATATAAGATATAGAGCGTCTATACATTTTAAAAGAAAATTCGAGTTATCAACTTTCATCTTTACAAATTTAGGAGCCCTATACTATTAGAGGTTGGCGTCCTTGGTAGTATATAATGATCAAACCACATAAAAGATATTAGGATTGGTGGCCTCGACATCACAATGGCCAAAATGTTGTTCAGAGTAGGTTAATTTACCCGAAGTAGCATCGACTTTCTACGAGTCTTTTTTTTTAAATATTAAATTAATGTCTTAGAAGCATAAGGTTAAGTTTGAAATTTGACGTTTCCTGGGAGAAATTTTATTAAGGCCTATTTATAGATATTATATAAAAAACTATGAATTTCTATCACAAAAGTATCGCAATTGATAATGAACAAGCTTCGTTGATTCAAATACTCATTTTATACTAAGATACTAATTTATTTAAAAATTTGTAGGAATTCTATACTGCTAACCCGTAAGTTAACTAAAACTTGACCCACCAAGCTCAATTAAATTATTGTGTGTACGATAAACAACATCTTCGCCACCTAGCGTCGAATAACTTTTCTGAGAACATTTTAAAAAATCTTTTAAAACGATGCCCAATACTATATATATATATTTACAAATTATTAAACTACATAATTCCTATAGTAATGTCAAATGGGTTTTTATTTAATATTTTAGAAAATTTTAATAAAATATTCACAGAATATTTTACAAATATCACAAGTGCACGAATCGTTTGTTATATTTTATGGTGTTATGAGCACGTCTCTCGCGGTCTTCCCGCGCCTACACTTTTAACACTCCCACGATCGGTGTAAATGACCATCGGATATATTGTACAATCCGCTGATAGAAGCTCGTAAACGCGGATCGAACCTTTACCGTCTGCAATATTTATGTACTATGTATATACCTCTACACGAAAAGAGACGGAGCAGTGGATAATATATACAAATGCCATAAACACGCGCGGAGCCGTTCCGAGGAAGCGGCCGTCGTCGTATAAAAAAGGAGAAATATCGCAAGGTATCTAATAATATTATACCAATACCCTATACCAGTCTACACACGCACACATACACCCCCCCCCCACACACACACATATATATATATATATATATATATATATATATATATACACACATACTCTATGGCAAGTGCACGACAAGCCGCTCGAACCCCTTTCTCACCCCCTCTCAATCTCTCCTCTGAGACTCGTGACGCGCGAGCTGCCCATCGCGTATGCGCGGCGAGCGCATCATCGCCGGCACCGGGGACAGCCGCCTCCGTGGATCGTTTCGCGTGATACGACTGCGATAACAGATCCTGAAATGCGTATTGTCAAACGCGCGTTATACGCATTTAACGCGTGGCAATAATCCGTATGCGCGAGCGCGTATTCCACATGTACGAAGCGTCACGGTGGACCCCGCGACTGCCTCACACGGATTGAGATTTAAGGATGTGCATATTTATATATTTTTGTACAGTATATAAAGTATATAAAGTACAGTATATATATATATATATATATATATATATATATATATATATATATATATATATATATATATATAGTCCCGATCTAATAGGCGTCAATCCTTCCTTCTATTATGAAAATACACCGATGCGTCTCTCGCTCGATCTACCCCGCCCCCCCAACAGCCTCGTATTTCTTTGATAAATTACGTACACTTCGACACTTTTTGGCCCGAGCTCAATGAAACATATGAATTATTCGCGACTGAAGAGGAAATGGCGGTGCTAAAATTTGTGTGTGTGTGTGTGTGTGTGTGTGTGTGTGTGTGTGTGTGTGTGTGTGTGTGTGTGTGTGTGTGTGTGTGTGTGTGTGTGTGTGTGTGTGTGTGTGTGTGTGTGTGTGTGTGTGTGTGTGTGTGTGTGTGTGTGTGTGTGTACTATATGCGCGCATATGCAAAATAATGCGACACGAGCGTCAGCGCATTTCTTTTGGCTATATTATAGATCGTATTTAAATACATATATATATATATATATATATATATATATATATATATATATATATATATGCAGCTGTGAAAAAATGTTTGCCTTTGCAAGAATACGAGACATAAAATGATAAGAAATATTGCATGCGATTGTCATGTATATACGGTACTCTATTTATAACGTACATGTATACCACGCTATCTTATTATATATTATATATTATTATAGGCAAAAAGTTGTACTTTTATCGTTTTATTCGTATTTTCATTTATGTTATTATACGATGTAGCCCAGATCGTAGGCATATTTTGAGAGAGGTCCCTGACCCTTTCCGATTGTATATATAACAATTTGTGGCGATCCGGTCTTTACTGCCCTCGTATGCACCCGTACTGGCCATTCTTTAGGCTCCGGCTATTGAAGGTCTCGTTCGCGCAAACAGCGCGCGAATCGGCTATTTTCAGCTACCTTCTGCTCTATTGCATCATTGTTGCAGGCATCGGCGTATAACGCTTGTACAATGCCGCAACAATAATTATTAGCATTTGGACTTGGACATGCGTCCGACCTCTGCGAGACCGAGCGTCGATCGAAATATATATATTTCAGTTATCAAAACTAATAAGAAAAAAAAGTCTGGAAAAAGAAACAATCCGTTACCGTATGAAGGGGTATTATATGGCGATAGTCATAGGACCGCAATAAGTTGTGTTTTTTCCATTCTTTTGAAAAAATAACGATACTATGTAATTAAAATAATTCTTAAACTAAAAACAATGTTTTTTTTTATAATAATAATGCTAAACGTGGATATTTTTCGTAAGCATCTTTTTCTCTCTTCATAATACTCTTAAAAGACTATAGCTATTGCGCACGCGACAATGCTATGGGAAGCTGTACGCGTATCGAATCAATTTGTCGCATGCATAATATTATTCTTGGATGCGAACATACGCGAGTTACAATCGAATCCTCTCGTTGTTGTTGTTCTGTGTGAACCCCCCCCCCCCACCAACGGGTTGTCCGCAGAGGACAAAGTTCCTTGTATAAGAGTTTTATGTCGAGTAACAAGTTCAGTACCGAGCGAGTCTTTATAACAGTATATAAGAATCCAGCCGAATCAGGTGCATTTGTCATCCTTATCCCGATTTTCTGCCATGGATTTCGACCAACCAGATTTTCATCGGTAATCATTTTCCGACAGATTATGGCCTATATTTTCCTCTTCATATCCTTTTATACTATCTACATTTATCGGCATCGTGGTCTCGTAATAAATAATTAATTCATAGATTATAAATTTCCTGTTTTTTCTTCCACAAATAACTTTTCATAAGCTGTAAAATTCAGGACGCTCTTAAAAGTCCTGCCATATATCCCCATATCTGATAAAATCTCGGATATAATAAAACATACATTGCTCCATATAGCTATTGAGTTCGTTCGAACATTTCGACAGCCGAAGTCTCGAAATCTCTATTTTACCTCTAGAATCTTCGCGATTTCTTTTGCACAATCCTTTATGTGTTTCATACGATTGGTCATATTCTGCTATGTCTTCTTTATTCGCACGAAACTGACATTATACTTGAAAACAGGTCGGACAGACTTCGCGCGTAGTTCGTTCCCGTTCTTTTGTTTTTACAACTTAAACTTAAAATGAGATTAGAATTTATAAGAAATAATCTGTCAAACATATCCGTGTTTAATGTTTCTCTGAAATATGAAACGTCCTAGAGTCGTATAAAGAAGTTTTATAAAATAATTAGTGAATCTTATAATTTTTCGACAATGTATAATTTTCAGAATCTTATAATAATTTTGTGATTATCTTCCTCGATTTCCTCTGAAATCATATACCAATTGGCTTACAAAAAAGTGTTCTAATAGTTAAGTATATAGTAATCGCGAAATGCCATAATGTTTATCATTTGTTGTAAAGTAATCACTGCTACAGTTGTTTTTGAATCTTCAAAATTTTGATCAAAGCCTTAAAACAGAGTCTATAAGCTTTCAAAAGAATAATACATTAAATTATTTAAACCATATTTCAAATATCATTTTGTTTTCAATGATTAGTTATTTTGAGATCTTTATTATTTTAACTGTATAACGTTTTCCATATTATTATGTTGGAATCAGTAATCAAAAAAAAAAAAAACACTAGTAACGGTTGTACATTACCCGAGGCATTATCATTGCTAGTACAAAGATTCTGGTTAGACATTCGTTTCAGTTAACTAATGATTGTCAAATATTGTTGGATTATTTTGGATTATTTAAGCCTTGCCTAAATAATTTAGTATTAAAAAACGTATAGAATATTAGTATCAAGAACGTTTCGGCGGCCGATATTTCATTTCGTGCACAAAGTTTAATGCTACTTCTTGTTAAATAATTTCAGACATTATAAAAACCGAAGAGATAACTTTTCTTTCTTCACAAAACACAAGCGTAAATATATGGCAAATGAAGATAATTGCGTAAAATTTTGAACAGATAACTCTGACAGTACTACCAACTTAAGACTAAAAACATTTGTCCGAATCGATAAACCCGGAAAGTTTGAATTGAAAAGTCTTAAACATATTTGTACACAGTAGTATCAACAACGAAATGCACAGCCTCTGGGCATATTTGAGTATTTTATGAGCGCTATCGTAGATTTTATAAAGTGCAGACTTTTCTTGCTTTTTTTATCATTAAATACGTGTGTGTTTTCAAAAATCGCGCAACAATCCTATTGCAATACTCTTGCTAATGACACTGGTCAATATTTAGCCTCACCTAACCGTAATTGACTTTTGAGAAATGGAGAGCAAATTTTACGCGATTGATTATAATGTAACCTCATTTCACGAAACTGCGTTTACAGTTTTTATTGTAAAATGCTCGGCTGCAAAAGGCAGGCAGAGCTCTCCTTCAACGAGGGTCTTAGAACATAGAAGCAACTTTGGCGAAATATTCAAAGGGCGTGAATTTTCTGAAAATCATATTCATACTGAACGATCATGCCTGAAAATGATCAAGGATCGAGATACCTTTGAAAAACACATAGACGCAGCTAGTCAGATAATTAGTAATCTAAGAAACAAATCATTATCGTGACATACTTCTTTTAACTAACAAATTCTTTTAATATAAGAATGATATATTTTTTAAAAAATAATACTTGCTGTCTGAATTTGATCCTATTATGGAAGAAAACGATCAAAGCGTAAAGTCTCATATAATTGATAAAATAAACACTTTTGTACAATTTTAGTATGCGCTCCTAATATTACATTAGAGCAAAGTAGAAAAAATGACCTTTCATATATATATGCACAATTCATACATCTAATGGTGACGTTCAAGTTTTAAAATTAACTAAAGTTGTTTATAAGATTCTTATACCAATAGAAATATCCACAGATAAATATCCGCTATTCAAGATCTATCTTGATATCCAAAAAGAAATAATCTGATATTATAGTTTGAGAGCATAATAAGCTGGATTACAAGTTTAAGTTTACAAGATATCAGATCACAAAGATATGACAATAGGTCCAATACGAGGGGAGATAAAGCCGGCGTGCAATCTAGAATTAAATACTGTAATGCTCGAGTATGTACGCTATGCTTCGTGTAAAAATCACTTTTTACATCGTGTCGTTATATGTTAACGATATGGCAATAGCATCCTTGGCAGCCGCTAATTTTTTCAACACGCTCCACAAACATGTGTGCTTTTAGCGTCGAAGTTTCAATACTTTCAAAACATATTCAAAACTTCATTTAAATCTGTATCAAACGCTATACCAAGGAGAGCTAAATAGCTCGCTTATTTCGGTCCTGTGAGATTTTATTTGGGAGATATGTACGAGGAGATATAATACGATTTCTTGGCAAGTATTTACGAAAACGAAGCAATTTAAAGCGTATAATAAGAAATGAAACTTCAGTTTTATTAAACTGTATATGTAAATTTATATACATTTTATAGTAATTTTTTATAAAATACCAAATTGTATTAAATCCAATCAATAAATTTGTGCAAAGTAGAGATTTTTATCTGATATTTAAATTTTTTAATTGTAAATTATTTTTTAATTTCATTCAAAGTCACCTTTCGCTGAAATTATTGTTCATACGTATGAACTTTGCTATTGAAGTTCATATAGAGGCTGCCTTTGAATCAATATTATAACACTACATCGCGTTGGAAGTAGACAATAGATTTTTCTGCAGCAAACAAGAGAGTTTGATATTGTTTCTACATTTAATCTTTTAGAAAATTGAAAATTATTATTTGATAATTTTTGAGATGACTTATTCTTTGAATTGAATTGATGATGAATTTATTGTTTATGCTCACGAAGTTGATATAAAGATCAATTGTAGATCGATGACATAACATCGTGTTAGAAATACAAAAAAAAAATTATACGAGGTACAAGACGAACCCATAACAGATATTAATGAAATACGTAACATATAGATTTCTTTATTTTATGGTTGATCAGGTATCTAAATACATTAGAAACGATTTTCAAACAAATCAATAATTATATAATATATATTTTTAATTGTTATATAATATATACAGTTTACATACTACATTAAATGAAATCTAAATAAAACATAAGAGAAATAAGAATGCATTGTAAACTGGCGATGATTACGTTGATATATAAGAGGTAGATTGGTTTAAGAATATAACCTGATATGATTAACGATGCTCATAAGTTATGTGACAGAGGGACGAAGTTTCTTTAAGTTAGCATTAATTAAAAACTTTTTACGTTCAAATACCATACAAAATCGCCTCAATAATTTAACTAATTAGACAAGTAAAGATGAAGAAACTCTCTCTCTCTCTCTCTCTCTCGTTGTTAGTAATTGTATATATCCATATATGAAATTAAACAATAAAACAACAATAGAAATATAATAAACAACTGATATGTTAATAATTTATAAATATATTTTCTTTATAAATTATATGTCTTCTATATACTTTCTGTTCTTATTAATAAATATAAAATTAATAAATAAATGCTTTGTTTCTTTTGTAAAATGTATATAATTTAAAAAAAAAATTTATAAGAGGATCGGAATTCTATATATCTATAAAACATATCTACAGTATTAAATAGCATTCTGTAATACAATACATTAATTATTACATTGATTTTTTAAAAATAAGAATAAGAATTTTTTTAATCAGTTTTCTTTCTTTTTTTCTTTCTTGATTTAATTCCTGTTAATTTATTTTATTTGGCCAAATCTGGACAATTTACCATTTAAGAATCTCTAATACGTTTAGCCACAGTAAACCTAAAAAATTATTGTTTTATTATCTTAATTTACATTCTTCTCATATCCTACAAAAGCTAAACAAAGACGTAAACATGTTACCTACAAAGATATATGTTGCATTAAATTATAAAGCATATAAAAAAACTATAATTAATAAACAGATTAAACAAACATTAATATATATATATATATATATATATATATATATATATATATATATATATATATATAATAATAATAATAATACAAATGTGTAAATTATTTAACCAAATTTAATTATTATTAGAAAGCCCAATTCTATCTGAATATTTCACGAGAGTAGGGTTCTCAAAAACAGAGGATTAAAAAAATATTTTAGAATCATTCATTCGTACATAGATTAGAGAATTAATAAGATTATATGAATGATAAAAAAATTAACCTATACTTTTAGTGCCATCTTGTTCAGTTTAAGACGTTAGAATTGTCAATCATGTCAATTCTCCATCTCGCATATATTAGTTTTAGTGCTGTCCACTAGTAGTCGCTAGCTGATAATATGAAAGCTATATTGAAGTTTTTCTATGCTTGTGGCAGCAGCTGATTTAATCAAGGGAAGAATTGTAAGTATTTTTACTTAAAAATTTTTAAGCATATTTTATCTAAAACATTGAGATTTCTAGGCTGAATTTCTTTAAATGAGACTGCTTAATGAATTTAGTATATATCATTAAATTTGCATTTACTAAAAATAAATTGCAGAGATTACTGTTTCTTAACCTTTAAAAAATATTTACAACCTTAGTCGAAATTTTCCAATTATGTAATATATGACTTTTGTATTATATATTAATTCTCATTTTACAGATTACTAAAATATAAACATGCTATCCAAACGCATTATCGAGTCTGTCCCAAAACTTTTAAAGCGCAATTTTGGAGTTGCTGCTCCAATTTTGCAAAAATCATTAGATCCAATTCAAAAGCTGTTTGTCGATAAGATTAAAGAATATAAAGATAAAAGCAAGTAAGTTCATTACATAAAATAATAGCTATATAATAAATGATATTTTTAAGGTTTTAAAATCTAAAATATAAATTTTTTTATTTACTTTACACATGAAAATTGCATCCAGCAATTATTTTTGATCCATATTTATGTAATAAATATGATTTACATAATAACTTGGTCAACTTAAATGATCTCAAAAAAAGAGAATTTATTTAGTAATCAGAAATTGATATGTATAAAACTATATAAATATATAGTTAATTTATATTTTAAGCAATTTAAATTAAAAAAATTAATTTATATCATATTTCAAATAATTATATTTAAATAAAAAGAAAACTAAATTATAATTTGTTTTTAAAGATCAGGTAAAGTTGAACTTTCACCTACAATGGAAAAAGAAAAGAAAGCAGAAATGGAGAGAATAGCTAAGACATTTGGTTGTCATGATGGATCTGATATGACAGCTTTTCCTAAATTTACTTTTCCAGGTAAGAATAATTAACATCTACTGTAAATAATATATATTTTATTTTATTTTTTTTTTCAGAACCCAAAATTGAGATAAGCCATACTGAAGGACAAAAATAATTTCTATTACTATAAAGTGCAAAACTTTCAAAGTAGAAAAATAAAGTTAATTTTAAGGTCATTCAGAATAGTTATTAATGTTTGTTGTTATATTTTACCCTAATATATTTAATTTATACAAAAATAATTTCTATATTACATATAAAAACATTAACTAATTTCTTAAGTTACATTCATTAACAAAAATTCAACACTTTCTGCTAAAATAGCCATTTCACATTTTCTAGATATTGATTGAAATATCTTTAATGTTCTTATTAATTTTTCGCGCGGTATTAAGGTTTTAAAATATCCGGAACACGAACAACGTGGGTTGATGTTATCCTGTTTCACTTCCAAACAATTTAAACATTGTACATCTTGTATAAAATAACCCATACATTTGCGATTTAAAACATCTATTAGAGAAAATTCGATTTGATCATTATCGTAAGTTAAC
The DNA here is from genome assembly GCA_018907035.1 of Sycobia sp. Sy_11. Taxonomy (NCBI): domain Eukaryota; kingdom Metazoa; phylum Arthropoda; class Insecta; order Hymenoptera; family Epichrysomallidae; genus Sycobia; species Sycobia sp. Sy_11. The sequence goes on along the minus strand of JACCIC010000120.1, from coordinate 1,691,020 downwards.
TCACAGTTGGCACATTTCCATACATGCCTGAAAAGGAAGAAAAAATGTTAAACATATTTAATATATCAAAAATAAATTTTTCAATATTTACTTATTTTCTTCAATATCTCGATGTGCGTCTTTGCATAAATCAATATCTCTAACATGATTACAATTTTCACATAGCACTTCTGGTAAAATAAATGATATGCATGGATCTTTCCATTCTGCCTTATCGCTAAAGCTGCCTACATCTATTAATGTCAACAAATTTCTATGCAAGCTTGTAACTTCTTCTTCTATTTGAGGATCTAAAGATAACACCTTCCAATATAAAAATTAATTCTTGTACATATGAATAGAAATATATAATTTCAATTATAAATAATAAAATTTTAATTACTTTGCATATAGCTTTTGATAATTCAAGAGCAGGATTTATAGACATTTTTGTAGAATTGTCTTCAAAATTAAGATGAGGATATTCTTCTATAGTCAGTACTTTTTCTGGAAATTTTTTATAAATTGATTGTATATAACTGTAAATAAGTTATCATAAATTTATAATGTAAAATTATTAGTGAATATAAATGATTGTAAATATAGAAAAAATGCATTTACTGGAAAAGCTTTTGAGATAATTCTCCTGATACAAATGTTTTTGCTAGTTCAGTTACTTTTTTGGCAGATTTTTTTTTTTGCATATTTGTATAAATAGTTCCATAATAACTACTAATAATTTTTGAAAAAGTATTTTGACACATTTCAATAGGTATGTATTCTACCATACTCCAATTAGTAACAAATTCAGCCTGGAAATGAATAATTGATAAATCTTATTATATAAATGAAAATAAAATTAAACATTTATTAGATTTTAGATCATTACTGCTTTATCTTCTTTACTTATTATTGATATATCAGTTCCTTCATCATCTTCATCAAGTACTTTTCTAATGCCAGCAAAATTGGACTGTGGGAATAAAATAGTTATTTTCAAAGTTTATTGCACAGTAAAATTAATTTTTATTATTAATAATTTTGGTTGTCTTACTACATCAAGCCAGACAAGATATTCCCAACAATTACGAACTTCAAAATGAATAGTGTGAAAAAGTTGTTTCACTAAAATTGATTGTATAATATATTGTGTGTAACTGTAAGCATCAGTTGGGACCTTTTTGTTTGTACACAATATAATTTTTGTAAAATCTGCATATACAATTAAAGAACCTAATCTTTGCAATTCTGAAATTAGATGTACAAATAGCTTTTTTGAAAGACTATGCAAAGTACGCCGTAGAGCAGGATCATAAAGGAAAGATGCAGGTGACCGTAACCATCTGGTATAAAAAAAAATTAATTTATATGAGAAATACAATACAAAATTAAAAATAATCCATTCTAAAATTTTTTACAATGTCAATTTCATTTCAGTCGAATTTATTAAAATTTTTAGATTTAAATTTGTAGTTAGCACTTACTAACAAATCAATTGTGTGAAAAATTAATCAAAATAATCCATTTGGATTTATAATTCTTGTATAAGTTTTATAAATTTAATTACAGTATATACTTTGAATGTTCAAATAAAAAATATTAATATTTTGCTAATAATACCTGTGTCGAGTCAAGTTTAATGGTTTTATGATTTGGATAATTTCAAATGCAAAAAATATTTAGAATTATTTAAAGTTTAAAATCAGAATTTTTAGATTTGCAAACTTAAAATCTACATTTCTGTAAAATTCAGTAATTAAATTCGACTCAAATTGAATTTTGATAAATTTTATAATGGGCTATACAAATTTATTTTAAAACCTGTAAAAATGTATAAGTAGGAAGTCTGCAAATGGATTTTTAAAATTGCTCACTTCTTTCATCCATGTAGAGATCATGCTTCTCAAAACTCGAAAAGCTGGTCTACATAATGCAGTTTCATCATAAGTTGGGATTGTTAAAGTTGCAGTTTCATTTGTAACCATATCCTATAATTATAGTATATTAATTATACCATACGAAATAAAGATAATAAAGATGTAATTCTTTAAGGTCATAAAAATATTTACTTGCAAAGAAGTTTGTTGAGCATTATCAAAAGTAACATATGAACTAGTACCATCTGCATCATTTATGTGATTAGCTTGAATCAATGCAGTGACAGACAAGCTTATAACATCCATTTCAAAACAAACACTAGAAAAAACGCCAGGATTATTTCTTGAGCTTCCTACACTTTCTTCAAAATCTGTCAAAAGTCTAGAAGGAAAAATAGATTACAAGTTAAAGTTTAAATCTACTTTTTAATATTTAAAACGTATTAAGAATAACATTGTACAAAAATGAATTGGAAAAAATGTATAATACCTGCTATCATCATTTTCACTGCCTCCAAAGTCTGGTTTTTCTGATAGCGACCACCATAAAACAAAATTAGCTTTTTGTAAGTGCCTTGCATAAAATAAATCTGCTCCAAATATGATTATATCAGAAGGCAGATTTCCAACCGGTGCATAAAAATAACTTGCTTGATTAATTAATTGTTTTAGAACGAACTCACTTTTAAAGTAATGCCTTAGCATGATTTTAGATCCTACTCTTTGCCAATCTAGTGTATCATACAAATTATCTAAGTCCTGTATGTGAGTCCTTACTAATGGAAATTCATTTAAGTATGGCATCTTATTAGTTAAAACTGATACAGCTATAAAAGGATTGAAAAGCATAAAATACAAAGTCTTTCTTATATACTGAATGAATAATTTATTGTTTTAATTCATAAGTTTACCTATTGGAGATTGAACAAGAACTATGGTTGCACCTTTATTTTGACTTTTATAATTCTTTAAAGCATTTTGTAATTGTGTATAAATAATTTTTATGTCAGTTTCTATACGAATTTGAAATTGCATTGCGTCCGGAAATACTTCAATTGATTCAATTTCTTCCATATCAATACTAAAAAAACAGATTAGATTTTTAAAATAATGAATTAGTTCTTTAAAATTAAATAAATTATGTCATTTACTTACGCTTTATTTTTTTCAGTAACATAAAGTGAATTCATGTTAGGCATGCGATCAGTTTTAACTGTATCTAATACAAATACGTTACAAGTTTTGGTCTCTGTTATAAACAAACTCCACATAGCTCTTCGATAATTGCTACTAGCTGACCAATGATGATACAAAAATATTTTTTTCACTCCACTAATCTAAATTTTAAGTAAGCCTATATTTATAAATTTTACAAATCACAAACTATTTGTTAATTTTTTAATTGAAATCTGCTTACATTTTTTAAATATGGTTGCGAGGCAATACTTTTATAAACTAATTGGTCCAAATGAAAATTATCTGTATTATCTCTTAAATCCATAATTGCTTGTTTATCGACAGCACATACGCATCCAATTTCCATAATGGCTCTGAATTCAAGGGTCATTTGAGTTTCGTAAATTCCTTCAATATCCGGATCTAATAAGTCGTGCATTATAGTCCTGTAATATATTTAATGTATAATTGTGTAAAAATAAAGAATAAGTTCAAGAACTTTAAGAGCTTACTGGCTATGGCATTGGTAAAACTTTTCAGGTACTGAGTATCGGTAAAGGTGATAGACAGGGCGTGAACGCGGTAAAATTTTATGGCATTTTTTCCAAGATCTATGATCTCCAGATTCGTCTCGTTCCTGGCGCGTATTTACATAAAAAATCCTTGGAACAGTTAAACGCAAATTATGAAGTTCTTGGTCGACCAACACCCACAGACGAAATTGTCCAGGCTCATTAGTTTCAATGATCTATTTATAGTTTTTAATATTTGGTTTATAAAATTTAGTATTTATTTCAGAAAATAGATTGGTTAAAAATAAATTTATTTTACTTGAATAATTTGCCACGGATTTTCTAAAAGTTTTTGATGGGCGCGCTGCAAAAATCCACCTAATAAATTTGTACTTGGATTCTTATAACTTTTCGCAGCCCCAGAAGCCATTGAATTAGTTTTCATGCGCTTGACACGGCTTAATTTTTTTCTTTCAGCTCTTTGTCTTGCTTGATACTTCCATTTTTCTTTATGAAAAGCGAGCCATGCTTGAAATTCCTCCTAAAATATCAGAAAGAAATCCTTTAAAATTTGAATTGATAACATTTATGATTTCTGGAACAATATTTAATAGTTATAATCGAAAATTATTATAATATTTACAAAATTAAACTTGAAAATGAATACGAGATTATATCTGCAAGAAAATTTTCTACAGAAATTTTAAATATACTACACAATGCTGAAAATATCGTATTCGATATTTTCTAATACCTTTTTTTATATTTTTTCAATGTTTAGGTAAAACATCAAATAATCACACGGAAATTGGAATCTTTTGTTTTTTTTTTATGTAAATATCTTTTTAAATATATTGTTCTTTATAATAAAAATTAATAGTTCGTATTAAGACATTTTATATTTATGAATCGATATTCTTAATAACGGCATTATATTTTTCCAACAGAGCTCTCAATAATTATCTAAATTTAAACTGTATTCAATAATTACACATCTTACCGCTGTTTCACCCGCTTCAGGAGGATCTCCCAAAACCTTTCTCCAATTGTTCGTTAGTAAACTGTTTCGTTCTCTCTCAGCATTTTCATTTTCCTCGTCCATAAATGTTCTTTTCCTTTTCATTACGGTTGCTACTATAGGTTGATGCTCCTTAAATTGATTTTCTGCGCCAATATCTTCCATATCGGGCACCGAATCGGCTGTTTTCTCACCCTCCGAATCGGACGGGCTCTCGCGCGCTTCGTCGTCGTCCTCCTTCGATACTTCCTTACGCTGAAAAATTTCAGTGATCTTTCGCTGCTTATTGCCGTCGGTCTTCTCTTGCATTTTTTTATGCAACCAATCTGGATGCTGTACCCTTGGCACTGGGTTCGATATACCTTGCATCGCAGCCGGTATTGTTATTATTTTTTGGATGGCGCTGCCGAGACGCTCGATGTAATACTGCCAATCTAGGATGTCTCGGATGTTAATTTCTTGAATACTCGGATCCTTTAGCCATTTTCTGAGATGATATCTTGCTACATTTATGTCGGATTGAAAGATTGCAAGAGGTATGGCCCTTTCTGTTACTGGAGAGCCCATTGGTTTTTTCGATATTATGTATCTAATAAAGATGCGCTTTTTAATAAAAACATTTTTGTGAAAATTATAAAATTATTTTATGAAGGAATAGAGAAAAAGAATTAATTAAATCCTAATGCTTAAATTGTCATTAAACGAAAAATCAAGTAGTTTCATTGTATATGATTTGACAAAACAATGTACGTAGACGTTACAGGGTTCAGATTCTTTAAATTTTTTATATAAATTCAGCTTTTAATATTTTAAAATAATTGAAAAGATTTGGTTTTATAACGGAATTGTACAGCAATGACCGCAAAACTGGATAAAAAATTAACAATGGACAAGTCAAGATAAGAATTAATTTTAGCAATTTAATTAAATACTTGAAATAATTAAAAAAAATAGCATATCGTCTTTTTCTACGTGGAAATATTGTTTGCTTAAAAAGAATAAAGATAATTATACTTTATGTATACGAATTGGAAGTGGGTTTACATTTAAAAAGAATAATATCTTTCTAATATACAACGATAAAAACTTCATCAAATAGATAATTATTAAAACCTGTAAATTAATTTATACATACTATCGTTTTACATTTTTAATAATTAATATACTTTAAAAATAAAAAAAAAATGAAGAGAAGCGAAAAATAAAATTTTCAATTATATTGAATGTTGTTATAAAATCTGACCTGCAAGCCAATCCGGCATCTTTCACCATTTCATCTCCAAGAAATTCGGCTAAACGCTTCGCGGTTGATATAGACGTCGACTTCTGCTCTCCGTATTCTTCCAATTTCTTAGACATCGATTTATTCTCCGCAATGAGATCGAAAAGCTCCGAATCCGGCAGATTTGCCCCTTTACTGTACAACACGTCCAGCCAGTAATCCGCCACTTTTGCAACCGATCCATAACACTCGTCCAAAGTGTGGCCCTTTAGGAAGGCTTCGAAAACTGACGACTGAAAGATTTTAATTAACTTCAATTCGCCTCGCCTCTTTACCTCGAAACCCTTGAGCTCGGCCAACGAGCCATCGAAATTAAAAACGGCGTATCGTTTTTTCAATCTCTTCCCTTCCTCTTTAGCAGCGGGCAGCACCATCGCCAAATACGGCCCGTCGACTTCAAAGAAAATTGAATTCTCGCTTCGAATTTTATATTCACGCGACACGGGATTTACGAGTTCGTGATATTGGTCGTTCGTGAATAAATCCTTTACCATGAAATTTAGAACGGCGTTAGGATAAGATATGACCACCTTTGGCTTTTTAGCGTGGTTGGTGGTTACGACGAAGTTGTCGGGAAACGACCCGGGTAATATGCACCAAATCCCATCAGTGTCGAGCTCCAGCGGCCGTCCCACCTGCTCAATAATCTCCCTGGCTCTCATGATGAGCTGCGCTCCGGTGTAGCATACAATACCGCCCATCTCCATGCTGAACCAACGAGAACCTTTTCGCATGACGTATCCGTAAAAAGAGTTCAGAATACACTTGTGAGCCAATTGAAGAGAATCATAAAGTATTTCGCGATTCTTGGCCGATTTTATTGCTGCGGCATCCTTGTTAGCTACGGCTTGGGCTACCTGTTTTATTTTATAAGCAATTTATTTCATTTTTTATAGCTTCAGCGCATATCATACACAGAATGAGAGGATACTAGAATCCTTTTAAAATGGAAACTTGAAAGAATTTGCAAAAATTCTTTCAAGTTTCGGGGACTTTTTTCCTTTTAAAAGGGAGACTTGAAAAAGAAAAAGTCACCAGATTCCTGTAGAAATTTCTTTAAATTTTCTTTTTGACAGGATATCGGAATTTTCTCTTGTAGGACATATGATTCTTGTAGAATCCTTTCTCAGAATACATTTGGAATGTTCCTCTGAATGCTTGAACATTCGTTTGCGCTCCACAATATACCGCTTGTCGTTCAAAATACAATTACACTACATGTATATGAAATGTTTTGCATATATAAGTACAAAGCTAAGGGTAAGAGTCCACTCAGTCTTATAATCGAACTACTTCTTTCCATTTGCGGAAGCAGACATTAATTTCTTATACGGCACACCGAAGGATTTAGAAAATAGTACAGAAACGATAACGAGAAAAGGTATGTGTAAGAATTCTGCAAGATTTTTGTACGGATACTTGGTCAATGGCCAAAATACTCGAACAAAAATATTTAAGAATTTTTTTACAAAGAAAACTTGAAAGGAAAAATTGCTGTATTCCTGGAAACATTCTATCAAGTTTCCTTTTTAAAAGGATTCCCGTATCCTTTCATAATTCTTTCATTGAAAGGTTTCGAAAATAATCTTCGAAAAGCCTTTACTTATTCTTATAGATATGCTTCAGAATCCTATCATAATATTAATTCATGATATTATTTCACGTCCTTTCGTGCTGTGTATTATTGTGAACCTATATTGAATAAATTAACCACAACATCACGATCGACAAAGTACCCAGGCTACGTCGATGATGTTTTTATACGCGCGTCAAGTAGCGCTAGTTTTGAATTTAATTCGCCATACCTGCTGCTTCGCCTTCTTCGTTAAACCCTTGTATTCGTATCTTCGATCTCTGAACGCTCTGACGGTGTCGACGTAGAAAGAATTTTCCCTCTGGCACGTCGTCTGCGTCCGTTCCTCGACCCTCGTCTCCTTCACCTTCTTGTAGGTCCGCCTGCAGTACTCCGACAGCCGTTTCTTCTCTATGGCCGCCTGCTCCTGCTTGCTCAGCTCGTGAAAGGCCCGCCGCTTTCCGCCCGGTACCAGGGGCGGGAATTTCTCCATTTCCAGCTGCTGCTGGGTGCGCTGATACTCGCCGACGGTCGCCTTCAGGAACTCGCCCCGCCACATCCATTCCAGATTACGCTGGCACAGGGCGCCGGGCTTGTTGTAATCGCAGGCCGCGCATATCGATTCGTCCACCATTGCGTAGGGTTGCAGCCGGTTCGTCAGGATTATGTTCGGGTACATGGCACCCACATCCAGATGGTAAATGATTGGCTTCTCGGTTCGCAACGGCTGCGCCCGAAGGGACTGTAGTTTACCTGTAAAAGTATGGCGCGATCCCGTGTAAAAAAATCTTAGAAGTCAGACTAATTTGTATTATCACGAGTTACGACGCGAATGTACGTGCTAAGATTTCCTTTGGTAAGAAAGATTAGACGTTGTTAGCTTATTTTTTGTAGACGCGGTTTCAATTTTTAGATACATTTGTAAAAAGATTACCCTTAATTTCATCGACAACTTCATCGAAATTCGTTACGGTTGACATGGGAATCTTTTCCTCCTCCTCTATTGCGTGCTTGAGTGCCTTCTCGACCCCCTTGAGCAGATCATCCACGGCGCTTGGTATGATTTTAAAACGATAGGGAATATCGGCGCGGAAAACGCCGGATTCCAGCGCTTCGACGTGGCCTCCTACGTAAGTCTCCGTGTCAAGCAGATGCCCATCGTGGGTCAGTTTACTTAATTCCGTCTCTTGCTTGTTAGGATAAATAACGTTGGCTCGATAAGCTTGCACCATCAGAAGCGATTCGCACAAAGTTCCCGAGCCTTTGCGCAACACTTCCTCCGGCTCCATGGGAATTATGGTGCAGAGAGCAAAAATAAATGGATGAACGTACTTATGGTATAGATAGAAAGTCGCAACTGCATCCGATACCGAATAGTTGCACATTACCTCGGGTTCTTCGGCGGCCAGTCTGCACATATCTTCCGGATCTAATTAAGAGAGGACAGTCACAAATCTTTGGTTTACTTTTTCTGTTATTTTAAGTAGGATTAATTAAGTCAGAGTAAAGCGTTACGATCTTTTACAAACAATGATGTATACTGAAAAGGTGAATATTATTTTATATCTTTAGAAATTATCAAAGTACATATCGTTCATATTTATGATTAATTTAACAATTTTTATCAACTAATGTTAAGCTTGAAAAAATATAGTATAATGTACATTATTATAATGAGAAATAAATTCAATCATCAATAATTTTTAGTTTTTATTATTTAGTGTTTGCCAATATTATGTTTTTATTTTTCTAAGTATCATTTCTAAAAAAAATATTTTTATTTCTAGATATGTAAATATGATGTGAAATTTTCGTATTAACATATCTTAAATCTTCACCTATATAACAAATATTGATATCATGATACTCACAATCAGATTTTTTTATCAATATATTTTCTCTTAATATTTTTTTAATCTATCTATCACATCTATATTTAATCTAATATAATTCTAGATTTACCTAACTCTACTGGATCATATCTAAGCTTTGCTTTTGCTACTGCTTTCAAACTTTGGGATCCTACAGGTAGATAAGAGTCGCGTTTTACCCAACAAAGACAATCCAAATGCATTGCAGCTCTACTGCAGTAAATATTGTCTTTATTTTTTGCAAAGCCTATTCTATCTTTCATATTAATATTATGAACAGCAGCGCGTGTTTCTACAAACGGCCAATCGAAAAAATCACCATTGTATGTAACAAATATGTGAGGTTTTACTTCATTAATATGATTGAAGAATCTGTTTAGGACGGCCTTTTCACTAGCTTCATTCCAAACTGTGAAAAGTCCTTCAAATTCAGGTTTAGGTGTATATTCAAAGTCATCAATATCAGCAGAAATTATTTCCCTATTATTTATAAGGAATCCCTGTAAATATAGTATAAAAATACTTATAAAATGCTTAATATATTTCAAAACTAAATTTAGAAGTTGTATATTACTTGTCCATCTAACATATAAGATATCATCATTATTTGATCAGTATTGGCATCTGGAAATTTAAGTGGTAATTTTGTTGTTTCAATATCATATGCTAAAACTACAGGTTCAGGAGGTTCAACAATATCTGGTCTCGCAGTTATAATTGGAGGCTGATTGGAACCTCTAGTTTTAACAGAATACCAAGCACCAACAAAAATTTCTAAATCAATTGAAACTCTTACATGATGAGGTACATCATGCTCTCTAAAAATATTAGTACAAATTATAGAAAAATAAAGGAATATTTTATTTTAATATATTTCTCTACCTTATATCTAGGACATTATCCATGTGATCAATAATTTTTCTAGTAACATGCTCTTGATGATTAAAAGTTTCAGCCAATAATTTTGCATAATGTGTATTACTTTTTTCACGTTCTTTATTTACACGAACAGCACTCATTATATCTCTTTTTACTTTCATCATATTGACTGAATTAGTAAAAGATAATTTAAGATAATCTCTTTTTATGCCAGTCAAATGATTTGGCTAGGGAAAGAAATTTGTTAACTAAATAATTACTTTATTATTTATATTTTAAATAATTTTATTTTAACATACCAAATCAAGATCTTCTTTACTGACAATTTCTGCTTTAAGCAGAAAACCATTAAATTTCTTTAAAAGGAAATTAGATACTTCATTGTTTGAACCTTCGCGACATAATATATAAAAATATGGATAATAAGGTAATGAAACTTTAAATCTAGTACAATCTTCTTCAAGAAAATAATAATCAACACCAGTAACCAATTGCTTGTCATCTTCAACAATATCTGTCTAAACACATTAATTATTCAATAAATTTAAATGTTTTAATAAAACAATAAATAGCAAAATTAGTATGTAATGATATATAAAATAAGAATTAAAATTACTGTGTGCATATTTATAAGAAATCCAATTCTTTCTTTAACATCTGTAACTCTATAAAAGCCATAAAGAGCATCAATTTTAATATTTTCTTTTGCTTGAAATAATCTACCTTCGGCAGTATTTTCTCTAAAAATAAAAATTTTAGAAGTATTTAATTATTATTTATATAAGAACAAATGAGAAAATACATTAATAATAATAAAGTATAAGTTAAATAAATTATTAACAAAAATAAACTAACCTTGGAACATTTCCTTCTTGGTTTTGAAATTTATTTTTATCCGTTTTATCACTATAATATCGTCCTGTATTTACAGACATTTTATGACTTTAAAACAATTACTTTTAATTCAAAAATGTATAAGCATTGTCTATTATATAGAAATCAATTTAAAAATTGTTCTAAATATTATTATTAATCCTGTATCTATTCTTTATACAGAATTTACGCGCGCGTATAGAATAAATAAGCGATATAGACGGTAAACGTACGGTAAATCGGTAAATAAGATTGGCGCTCACTGGCGCCGATTCATAGATGAACGACGAACCAGGACAAGTCTCCCCGCCATTTTTAAATTTATACATCTGATAACGCTGGTATATATAAAAATTAGTGCGGTCTAATCAAATCTTTTCAATTGCAAAATAAATATACATAAACGTACATTAATTATTTATAATAAAAAATAAAGTTTTAATAAAAGTACTGTACGTTTTTAATTAAGGTAACATTACTATATCAAAAATATAATTCCAAAAATATAGTTATAGTAAAAATTAATTTTAGAGTTTTTTTGTAAACAAGTTTTTATTTATAAATATTTTACAAAATAAATACATTTTTTTAATAAATTTATTTAAAATCTAATTATGTGTTAATATTAGCCAATGCTGTTTAATTCTTCTATAAAAGTTTTACATTTTTCTTTCAACACTTTCACAGCTTCAATAAATAATACTGATGAAGGTAAGGCTCCAACTGACTCAATAGTGACTGCAAGTAGGAGATAAAAATATTAAAACATAATATTATAATATGTTTAAATATTGTATTAAAAAATTTACAGATATAATGATCGGGTATCCTTCCTAATTCAACACAATTTTTTAAATCATCATGTCGAAAAACATTTCTTGAACAACTATCATATCTGGCACTTTTAACTTTTGCTTCTACAACCCCTTTTGAGTTTTCTACTAACTCAATTACACCTGGACTGAAACAACTTTTTAATCTTTCTGCCATCTCTCCTCTTACTGGCTTTACAATTTTAATATCAGGTAAAAGTCTATATGTTGCAGTAGCTAAAATAAAAAAAGAATTATGAAATGTATATCATTGAATTCAAGTATACATAAACTAAAATTCATTTTTTAAGCTTATAACTTACCAACTGGAGAAAATTTTGCATGATCTTTTCCTATTCCCTTTACAGCATGCATAAATGCATGGATTTCTTGATTTGGTCTCATTTTACATATTAGAATATCATCTGCTATCATACCAAATTGCTTTTCTCCTTGCTGATATAAATCATTTTGTTTACCAATAGGAATCCACTTTATATCTTTACTGTATACTAATTAAATAAAATTTAACTATATTGTATAAAATAGTTGTTCAATACATATAAAAGAATTTTAAAAACATACCATTGCTACCACAATAAATATCCTCAGGTCTTCTTGAATCCTTTGGTGCTTGTGTGTTCCATTTGCATACTGCTTTTATTTCATAACGCAATGTATCTTGATCACTGACTTCTTCCTCATTAGTAGCTGTTTTTGAAGGATACTCAAATAGTCTAGGATCTGCTTTTAGAGGTAGTAGTCCCAATCTAAAATTTTAAATTTATTTTATTGAAAATTGTTTATATGAATTTTAATTTATTGTATTAAAAATTGTCATTTATAAAAATATTTTTATTACCTGTGTGCAAGTACTTCATCTTGAATAATACTAGTATTGTTTAACATATAAACTTTTTCTATAGCCATTGATGGTACTTCACTTAATAAAATTCTTCTGAGTGCATTAGCCAAAGCAGCTGAACATCCAATCACGTCAAATTCCAATTCACATTGATTTTTACTTTCACTGATTATTTTAATTTCAAATTCCTATAAATGCAAAAAAGGTTTAAAAAGTTGATTGTATATTCAAAGAACAATTGCATCTTACCTCTTTAAATTTATCAATAGTCCAATCTTCTTGTAAATGTAATAAATTAGCAAATTCAAAAGCCTGCAAAAATGTAATTACTTTTTAAAACTTAATTATTATAAAGTAAGGTAATGAATCTATTTACGTTAGGCACTCCATATTCTTCCATAATAACGAGCGGTTTCTTATTTTTTTCTTGTTCCATTGTATAAAGAAGAAAAATAACAATAGTGATTATAAACTATTGTTCATGAGAATGATAATAATAAAAATTCTCGACACTTCACAATATCACAACTATAAAACACGTGCACCTCTGCTTTAGATGTATATTATATTTTAACCTAAAAGTCAAAAGTTTAAATGTCTCGCGTGTATACCCTGGTATACCACGTGACACCTGGTGACACTACTCTGCTCTGGTGCTGTATCGGTGTATCTCATTCTCATGCTTAGATATCTATATATGTACGTCTCGCTTTGAGCATATGACTACGTATACATTCATGCATGTATGATGCCCGCGACCACAATATATCTGAATACATGGTGCCGTGCGATTGCAGCTATGCGATGGGGGTGGCAGCAATAATTGACCGGCTTCTTTTACGATCACCACCATTCGCCACATGTGGACAGATTTCTGGCCAGATTATGATCATCAGATGATCTGCACAGATTCGCATTTGCTGGAGGATTGGAGGATTATTCAAAATGAAAAAATAGTTCTCTACCCAGATAACATCGCACCGGCGTATTGTCGGCAACGCTTAGCACGCTTTGCAACTTGCAATCTTAAGTATCGTTTAATTAAGAAGGATCCGTGATGAAGATCTATATTTAAATGATTGTAACTAAATAACATTGTAACTATTTAGTTTATTGAATTTATTTGTCGTATGGGAAATATGATGGATGATCGTACATCAACGACTCTACTTATTCTTTTCACCAATTGTGTACGAAATAATATATACATTAGTTTGTTAATTTATATGTTGCCTAACATACCTAATATATTGCGTATAAGAAAAAGTGATTATAATACGATGATCCTAAGCCTATATATGAATTAGGTCTTTTTTCTCGCTGTTTATATTTCAAATTTTGCTATTCAATTTATGGAAATAAACGACTCCAAAATCGACGTTTTTATTTGTCCGTATTTACTTATTATACAGATTGAAACATAACAGGCTGAGAACTGGAAAGTATTTATAATAAAGATAAATATGAATTTTCAAGGACTGCAGTCAAGAAAACGAGATACTAAACTCTAATAAATTATACATTTGAGGAAATTACGTATGTATTTTATTAATTTTTTACTTTCTTGATTAATTTTGAAATCATAGGCAGTAGGTTAACTTGATCAAGTTAGTTCACGATAATATTATTTTAGCGTTTTTATAATTTTTTTTGCAACGATATAATAATGATAATGCTGAATGCTGATAATCTCTCTAATTTTAAAAAATCGATAAGAAACGAACATTAAAAATCGAATTAAAAGCTACAATTTAGACCTTTTTAATTAGTGTATTTTAATTAGAGTTTCTAAGTATTGCTTAACGTGTTTAATTAGGATAACTTAACAAAGTTTGGTAAAGTCTGGTAAAGTTTGTCAAAGGCAGACAAAGTTTGAAGAAGACTAGAAAAATTTGAAAAAGTGTAGAAAAGATTAGCAAAATCAGGAAAAGGTAGTAAACATGAAAGAAATTGTCAAATACTTCTGTATATAGTGTAACAATTTATTAAAATTTGCTAGGGATTATCAAAAAATTATCAAACTTTGCCAAACTATGCTGACATTTACCAAATATTGTCAAAACTTTCTCCAATATTGAGAGATTTAAACTATAATATTTTCAAATTTTATCTACTTGTAAATATTGTGTAAGATTTTGACAGACTTTGGTAAGCATTTCAATTTGACATGCTTAGTAATATGTGGTAATATTTGATAAAGTTTTGCTGAGTTTGACAAAGTTATAAAAAACTTTTTTCAATCTAATTTATCAAAATTTATATTACGTTTTTAAAAATAAATTTCTATACAAAGATTTTTTTAAAACAAATACTATTTATGAGTAAATTTCTATTAATATTAAAATATAAATTATAGAGGGAAATTTTTTTTTGCATGTATAGTATAGTATCCATCTTATTGAATTTTTATTAACCAAGCTTCTACAAATCAAATAATTAAGAATTTTGCATAATTATAATAGTTAAACAAATTTAAAATAAATATTTTAATATTTAAGTATATACTTTAGAAGCCCTTTACAAAATCGAAATATTATATTCCAAATATAATATTTTACATTATATTAATATTAAATGCATAAGTTCATATATTTGATTTATAATTTTAAATTTGATTTTTAATATTTATGTGACTACTGAAAGATCTAATTTAAAAGATTATAATAATACTTATGTTAATTAAATAAATAATTTATTCGTTTAATTTTATTATCTATACATAAAAGTACAATTATTAGTAATAAAAAATTACTAATATCTATTTTTTATAAGTCAAATTCAGTTTGAAATTCGATGTTTAAAGTTCTTGTTTTAATAACTGCGACCAAATAAAGTATAAAACTTTGGTTTTTCTTGGCAGCTGGTGTGAATACATTTAAGATTTTGAATTTCTTCGGCGCTCCCTTCTGGTTGATCAAACGGTATACATAGACTTTTAGCTCCCATTGATGGTGCACCTGGTTCATCTCCAGTATCCTCCCTATGAATTAATTTATTGTAATAAAGCATATTTTATAGTTAAGATTTAAATATGTTAAATAAGTTAAATAATGTGATTGAATGTTGAAACTTACCTCGTACTATCAGCTTTGATTTTATCTTCACATTCTATTTTACCACAAAATGGAGCTAAAATTAAATTCTTATCATCTAAAAAGGTGCAAAATTCTTTCCAATCTCGAGTCTGTTTTACATGCTCTTTTAAATCAACTTTTGCTCTACAAAAAATTCATGATATGATACATAATTAATTAATAATAGAATTACAAACTAGATTATAGTAAATATACCAACTTTTCGAATAAATTCAATTGAATTTGATCTAATAAATTCAAAAGACAATTGTATGCTACAGCTCTGTTAGCAGTTAGTCTTTCTGCAGTATCTCTTCTTACAAAAGTAACTAGGTCTTTTTCTAAATCCTTAGGTCCTAATTCAATTCGTACTGGAACACCTTTAAGTTCCCAATGATTAAATTTCCACCCAGGACTGTAATTATCTCTGTAATCTCCTTTGATTCTAAATGTTTCTGTGCTTTTTAATTCTTTTTCAAGTTTGCTGCATTCATTTAAAAGTTTTTCTTTTTGTTCTGGGGTAGTTGTTGCTGTAATACCACATGGGACTATTACAGCTTGAATAGCAGCTACTCTTGGAGGAAGAACAAGGCCTTTATCATCACCATGAACCTAAAATAAGAGAGATTAACGACTTGATCCAATCCGACAGCATTATAATAAAACAATATAATTAAAAGTTAAATATTAATACATTCTAGTTATTTTACAAACCATAATCATAACTCCAATAGTCCGGGTTGTAATACCCCAGGAATTCTGATAAACAAAAGTTTTTTCGCTTCCCTCTACAGCACCTTCTATCTGAATGTCAAACATTTTCGAAAAATTTTGACCTAAATGATGACTTGTAGCTCCTTGAATAGCGCGACCACTTGCTGAAATAAAAGCCTCTACAGTTGTTGTGTAATCACCACCAGCAAACTTTTCTTTTTCAGTTTTGCGTCCTCTGATGACTGGGATTGCAAGATAATATTCATATATTTGAGCGTATAAATCTAAAATAGTCAAAACTTCTTCGTCAGCTTCAGCTTTAGTTGCAAAGGCAGTATGACCTTCCTGCCATAAAAATTCTCTAGTTCTTAAAAATGGTTGGGGATGCTTGAATTCCCATCTCTATAAGAACAATTATATTTAAAAAGTTTAGCAAAATATGCTTGTTTAATTATTTATTTATGCCCAAAATGTAATGCTAATAAAAAACTACTTACTACAACATTGTTCCATTGATTTAGTTTCAGTGGAAGATCTCTATGAGATTTAAGCCACTTAGCATAAGATGGATACATAACGGTCTCGGATGTAGGGCGTATAGCAATGTGTTCAGCCAAATCGGATTCCCCGCTTTTTGTGACCCACGCTACTTCTGGTGCAAAGTCAGCTATGTGCGTTTTTTCTCTTTCAAGTACCGATTTACTAACAAATATCGGGAAATAACAATTCTGTACTCCTAATTTTTTTATTTCTTTATCAAAAAAGTCTTTAATAATGTCCCAAATAGCGAAACTCCATGGACGGAGAATGTAACATCCTGATATGTCATAATATTCAATCATCTCTCCTTTAGTTATTACTTGTGAATACCAATCCGACAAGTTGTCATTTTTCTTCGCTTCTAATCCTAATCTAGTTCCTGTTTTTGAATCATTTTCTTTATTTATAGCTACAGACGCCTTAGCACCTTCCTGTTTTTTGGCAGCTTTATTAGTTACTTTAGGTGCTTCTGGTTTTTCAGCTTTTGATTTAGTTTCTCGTGAACTATTACCAACATTTGTTGCAGGGACATAATCTTTATTGTACAATTTTTTATATTCTTCTTTCAAAGTTAAAAGTTTTTGAACCTCTTCTGTAATTATAGCTTTATCAGCTTTTTTTGCTTTTAGATCTCTAACTTTATTACCTTGTTCAACGATTTTTTGTTCAATAATACAGTCACTTTTACTATTTGAAGTTTTCATGGTTTCAGTTTGTTTAGTTTCTGTTACAGAATTTTGAACAACTACAAAAGGTGTCCACTCTTTTCCAGTTAGTTTTTTGTAATCAGTTTTTAAAGATAAAAGCTTTCCAACTTCTTTAGCTACGGTTTCTGCACCAGGTTTTATTGATTTGAGATTTTTTACTACATCATCCTGTTTTTTTATTTTAATTGCTAAAGAAGTAGCTTCATTCTGTTGAACTGGTGCAGCTTTAACGTTAGACGCAGAATTCGGTTTCCACTCTTGACCCGCAATAGATTTATATTTAGCTTTAAGATTCAAAAGAATTTTAACTTCGGTGTCAATAACACTTTTGTCTGCTTTCGAAGTTTTTAAATCTCTTACTTTGTTACCTTGAACTACTATTTCTTCATTTACTTCTGCAATAGAAGCAGTACTTTTTGATTCCTAAAAATAGCAGATTATTTTCATTTTATTAATCCAAATCATTATTTTACATTTAATTAAAAAACTAATAGTGTAGAGTATAAGTACTGAAGGTTTATCCTGAACTGATGGCATAGCATTTGGTTTCCATTCTTGCCCCGTAATAGTTTTATATTTAGCTTTAAGATTCAAAAGAATTTTAACTTCATTGTCAATAACATTTTTATCTGCTTTAGAAGTTTTTAAATCTCTTACTTTGTTACCTTGAACTACTATTTCTTCATTTACTTCTGCAATAGAAGCAGTACTTTTTGATTCCTAAAAATAGCAGATTATTTTCATTTTATTAATCCAAATCATTATTTTACATTTAATTAAAAAACTAATAGTGTAGAGTATAAGTACTGAAGGTTTATCCTGAACTGATGGCATAGCATTTGGTTTCCATTCTTGCCCCGTAATAGTTTTATATTTAGCTTTAAGATTCAAAAGAATTTTAACTTCATTGTCAATAACATTTTTATCTGCTTTAGAAGTTTTTAAATCTCTTACTTTGTTACCCTGAGCTATTATTTCTTGATTTACATCAGTAACAGAACTATTATTTTTTACTTCCTGAAAAAGTAGTTTATTTTAATCATTATTACTTTCAATTTAGTTTAACGAAAATAAGTATAGTGTATAGTTACTGCAGCTTTATCCTGACTTGGAACAGAATTTGGTTTCCAATCTTGACCAGTAATTGTTTTATATTTTGCTTTAAGATTTAGGAGCTCCTTGACTTCACAATCAATAACATCTTTTCCCGCTTTAGCACTTTTTAAATCTCTTACTTTATTACCTTGAGCGATTATAGTCTCATTTAACACAATAGCCGACTCGTCATCTTTTTTAGTTTGCTAAAAGTAAAATAGAACGCTATAGAGAATAGTTTAGAGTAACAGTGAATTTGGAAAAATTATTAAATAATACTTACCGTCGCATTCTTAATTACGGGAGTAGCAGTTGGTTTCCAAACTTCGCCTGTAGCAGATTTGTACTTTTCTTTCAAATTTAAAAGATTTTTAACTTCAGCTTCAATGGTAGCTTTATTGGCTTTCGCACTTTTTAAATCCCTTACTTTGTTTCCTTGTGTTACGATTTGTTCAGATAATTCAACAGCAGAGTCATTAGATTTAGATGTCTGAACAGAAAAGTTTTTTTAAACATAATTAAATAAAAGATCGTTCTCCGAGATATTAATTGAAAAAATCTAATTCTAGTATTATCTACAAAATGATTTTTCAGTAATTAATTTTTATAATTAATTGTAAACAAACATTTATACAAGCATATGGCAATAGCGTAACGTTTCTTTATAAGCCACTTAACGTGCGAAAAACCTCGATCAAATGCAACTGAGCAAAGAAAGTATGTAGTAAGCCTTTCTCTTTCATTCATATTAGTGGTGGGGAGACAAGCTTTCAATTGTCGTGACGAAAACCGTGGATGCGCTTTAAATTGAAGGTGGGAGTTTGGATTACATATGTTATAAATCGTTTTTCGATCTTCTTCTTGTAAACTTCGAAATTCAATTATGTAAAGTGTTATGTATATAAAAGAAATTTCTTTGTAGAACACAGTTAATTCAGCAAAGAAAAAAAATTGTTTCAAAATATTGTCATTATTATGAAAATATTTATTAAATATGTTCAGCGGAAACATATTTGATAAATATATGAATCATTATTGTTTATTTATAAGTTTATGCATTTCAAAATCACTCATAACTGAGTCAAACAAAGCTTTATAAATTTGTCAGTTTCTAAATTTATATCCATGAATTTTGTAAAATCGATTGCTAATAAAATTACATAAATTAATTACATAAATTAACTTTTATAATCTATTTTTTAGGACCGACATATAATAATTACTAGTTTTAAAAATAAATATTATTCATTTGTGACGTCGGAATTAACCGTCGTCACACCTCCCATTAATTTTTCCTCAGATTTCGGCCTAGGATTTCTCTTAATAGCCGGGAAAAATTACAGAATTCTTCTACATATAAAAATGTTTGGAATCCGAATTTATTTCCCTGGGACTTGGCAGGACAGTGCAATATGTCTGGAAATCGTCTGCTTACTTCCAATGGAGCAAAGAGAAGATTCCCTGCGACGCAACCACATCCAAGCCAGTATTAACTACCTCACTTCTCTCAAACACGAAAGAAAAAAATATGAACAAAAAAATTTTAACAAAAAGGGATTGTTCTATTTCTAAGAAGAATATTGGACCCTGATGGAAAGGGTCCTTCTACTTCTCCGGATAAAAGGGATAGTGACAGAAACTAAGAGGAAAAAGAAAATTGAAAATACTATAATTGAAAGTACTTACTTTTATTTAATAAATTTTTTCCTACTCGACCTTGCAGGACTCTGGAGAGAGAGAAATAGTTGTAGTTGTTGCTGTTGCCACTGCTGTTGTTGTTGTTGTTATTGAAAGCTCGAAATACTCGATAAAAGAAGTAACGAAAATTGAAGACTGAGAAAAATGCATGAACTGAGACAAAGAAGTTGGAATCTACTGAAGAAAAACTGGAGACAACTTGGTGAAAAATCTTAGAGAAAAATTTGCTTCCACAAAAGGAAAACTCCTCCTTTTAAAGGGTCGCTTTTTTCAGCGCTCAGGGCGTTCATCTCGTCATCTTCAAAATCATCTTTTTGTTTCATTGGTGGCCGCGCAATCTTAATTGCCCATTGATTTCGTCGGAGCCAATCATCTTTAAAGCGCTATCGCTGTAGCGTGGACCCAAAATTAGGTGGAGGGGTTTCCTCCTGGTTCTCTCAATTCTCCAGAGATCCCGCCACGGGTCTCATTTTTACATTTTTTTTTACTAACTTACTTTATTGTTATTTTTTTTGTTATTACTTTATTGTTAACACCTGAATAATTTTGTTTTTAATGACTTAATAATAAATATTGTTTATAATATGGGTTAGTATGTATTCAATAATTAAATGTATAATAATAATAATGCTTTTATAAATTATTGTCATATTAAACTGTACTTAAAGTGTATAACAAAAAGGTGCAATGTTATACATTCATGGTGAATATATAACTTCTAATAATACATTCTAAATCGAGTAGAATATATTAATATATGTATTTCATTTATTAAATTAGATTTATATAATTAATTATTTAATAAACAATATTAATGCAAATTTTGATTAATAATTATATACTTCAATAAAATAACATTTAGATGGAATATGTACCAACCAATAAAAATATTTTATTTTGATTTATTAATTAATAAATAAACAAATAGATAAATAAATAAATGCGTGCGTAAATATTTATTTATTAATATAATTAATTATTTTGAAATACTTTCTTAAATCAAAATCATAATAATATATTCAATGCACTGTTTTTTAGCACTGCTAGTGCAGCAAGCCATGACAGCATTGTGGATGATCACGACAAAGCCCTCATTGACTTCATCAAAAATTTGTTTAGAATGATGATGGAATCGATGAAAAGGCGAAAGAACGTAAATAACACAATAAAGGAGGGGCTTCCGGCTTTACAAAGCCAATTCGAGGAGCTCGTAGGCAGAAGGCGCCTCAAAGCACGGCGCCTACATACGCTCGAGATTGCCGAGACAATAGAAGGCCAGAAGAAGCATCCTGCTACCTCCCCAATGGAGTTAGAAGGAACGATAAAAGAAGAAGACGCGGCTGACAAATTAAATCGTGGGGGCGAGCCACAGCCTGAGCAAGGCTGGAAGAATGTCCCCACCAGGCAAGAAAAGAGAGCATCCAAAAAAAATAAGCAGAAAAATAAAGAAGTCAAACGCAAAGGGGGCCACCGAATCTGGAGAGATCCCCATTAAACCGAAGGATAAAATAGGGAGAAGGACAAGGCCTGACGCGCTGCTCCTCAAGCCCGCGGAGAGGAAGACCTAAGCGGAAATTATTGGAAGGATCCGCCATAAGATCGACCCCTCGCAGCATGGAATCAATATCAAGGACATCCGCCAAACATTAAACGGCGATGTCCTGATCGAGTTTAAGAAGGCTTCGGTGGAGGGCAAGGAGGGCTTGACTAAGGCTTTCAAAGAGGTCGTCGGGCAAAACGCGGCACTTCGCGCTCTAACCCCAAGACTACCTTGGAGATCAGAGAAGTGGACGGCTGCGCGACACTCGACGAAGTGAAAACAGCCCTCCTTGGCGTCTTGCGGGATTATACTGGCCCCCTCGAGGTGTGGTTTACGAGGGAGAACAAAGTCGGAAAACGACTAGCCCATTAGGACTAGGCCATTGGATGGGTCTTTTGTGGATTGCAGCGGCGGGTCCAGGTCGTGCGCTGTTATAGATATCTCGGCTATGGACACCGCTGTTCGGGTTGCGATGACCCAGACAGGAGCACCGCTTGCTTCCGGTGCGGGCAGTAGGGACACAATGCGTCTCACTGTACAACGCCTCCACAGTGTTTCCTCGGCCCAGGGACCACACCCGCAGCTTTAAATCACGTTGCGGGGTCTGGGGCTTGTGCGACATTTCGCACAGTCCTTGCCAGGTCTCGCCAAAATGGTTAAAGTCCTGCAGGCGAATTTAAATAGGAGTCGGACGGAGAGCGACCTACTTACACATATCTGACATCGTCATCATCAGCGAACAACATCGAGATGGAGATGCGGGAGTCTGGTATTTCGATGACCTCGGTACCGCGACGATTTGGATTTTTAACCTTAACCGCTTTTGGGCGGAGCTCCACGGATCTGGCCGCGGCTTCATCTGGATGAGGGGCAACAACGTAAATTACGTCAGATGCTATCTCACCCCGAATGAGGCCATCGGGGGTTTCCAGTCTAAACTGGATGACCTTGAGGATACGGTAAGAGAAATGGAGGGGGAGCTGGTAGTGGCTGGGGAGTTGAACAGCAAAGCTCACGAGTGGGGGGAACCCTTGCCGGACTCCAGACTAGTTCTGGTTGTCTTGAACACCGGATCTACGTCAACCTTACGGAGACCTGGCTACAGGGAGACCATCCCTGATGTATCCTTTGCGACGGAGATTCTGGCCGCACGAATGCGGGACTGGCGGGTGATCGAAGACTATATAGCCAGCAATCACCAATTCATCACCTTCCGCGTTGGTGATACCACGCCAGTCAGTGCGATGGTTGAACGTCGCCCAGTCAGATGAATCACGAGAAGTTTTCCCAGGCGCTAGAACGCGGACAGCGCCTCCTGGTTGAATTACCAAGGAGCGCAACGCTTTGCGAGCGGGCGAAAGCGGTAACGGAAGCTACAATACATCTGATCCGCCAAGCCTGCAAGCAAGCGATGCCGAGGAAATTCGCGAGTCGTGCTAGCCGTCCGACTTATTGGTAGACGGACGAAATTGCGGAGCTGCGGCGAAAATGCCTGCGGCTGCGCCGCGTAGCCCAAAGGGCTCAAAGACAACGTGGCGCCGAACGACAGAACTAAATCCTAGTAAAATAATTGCAAGCGATTCATAGACAAAATAATGATATCTTTATATAAGTTAACATAGAATTATAGATATTTTATCAATATTTTATAGAAATAAGACATATAAGTATTTTATAGATTTTGTATAGAAATATAACGTTGAAATACGTTTTCAATATTTTATAAATATTTTATAAATATTTTACAGGAATATAGCTTGTAGCTATTTTCTAGTTACTTTATATAAATTAATTTAAATAGTACTTATCAGCTTCGAGTAATGTAAGAGAGCCAATGAAAGACTTGTTTTATAAACAAAATTTAATCTCTTCCTTTGGGTTTCCACCACCACCGGGACAAGTTTCTACGAAAATTTTCGAGAGCCAAACTTTACTGTCGATTAGGATTTCGTTTAGGTCGGAAAACCGCTTACAACAGTCTCGGAAAATTTTCGTACGGACTTAGTCTTTTTTCGAGCATTTTTTCTGACTGTTTGTTTTTGTGAATTTTTTTGGGACTCTATTTTTTTGTGTGCGTTTGTTCGACTTAGTTTTTTTACGTTTCTTTTCGATTTAGGATTTTTGTGTTTTCTTAACTTAGTTTATGTGCGTTTAGTTTTGTGCAGTTTTTCTAGGCTTAGTTTTCGTGCGCGGACTACACTTAATTTTGTTAATTCAGGATTAGTCTTACCGATTGTTATTGGATACGATAAATAAATATAAGTAAGTAATTTATATTCATTGTTCTTGTTTTATTTATTTTTTTTGCGAAAATAATAGTAATACACATAAGAGTAAGCTAAACAGTGGGATTTCTTTAAATCCTGCGCTCGGAACCTGCTCCGTGTTTCCGCTAAGAGTAAGCTAAACGGCGGGCTTTTTAATCCTATGTTCGGAAGCTTGTTGTTCTAGCATGTTGAACTAGAATTTATTAAAGAATCCGGTTGATTTCATTTCGTAGTTATTTTTGCGTCGCGTATCTATTCACGCACCATCCCCACATCCCTGGCTATTAATCGCGAGATTAGGCCAAAAATAGGGGGAAATCTTGCCGGTATTTCGCGGAAGTAAATCGTCGCGTAAAAAACCGGAGTGTTACCCGTCTTTAAGCAGATATATTAACCAAGGCGGGACGTCACACATCACTAATATTAATATAAAAAGAAAGCTGTGAGTTTTATTATTATATATAATTATTATATTAGGTATTAAAGATTTATAAATAGTATTCATAATTATTTAAATGTCGGGGGATCTGAAATATAATAAAATCTTTAATTCCATTTTGGACAGTATCGCTACTTTGTTAGTTTTAGTTCATACATTCCCACGGTGAAAATCAAAGCCGACATTTCAAGGTGCCATAAAGTCGCCGAATTATAATTCATGGGTCAGTTTATAATCAGATTCCTATGTGTTCTGTGGAGCATATGTCAACGCTTACTTCAAGAGCGAGGGCGCGCATCTCGAGTATCGGGATTTTGTATGCGTACGAGAAAATGCAGCACACAGTTAAAAAAAAATTTCTTTTTTTTTAATGAATAGCGTCATTGTTGACCACTTGTAGTTTTAATTTAAGTTATTTGTATTTTTATTATTAATTTTTAATATCCAAAGCGTCTCACGACGTAACACATTAATCTGAAGTGTGAATTTCACATAGCCATACGCTTTCATAGCATTCGCCTATTGTAATTTTTTGGTAGACCATTTAAATATTGTATTATCGTATACATTTATAAAAAATGTCTGAATTATATAATTTTTAGAAAAATTATTTGTATTAATTAAAGCCTGAATAGTATAATTTAACTATTGAAATAATGTAAATAAAAATATTTTATTCTTTTTATTTCATAAAAAACGTTCTTCATGAGGTAATTTCTGATTATTTTTATACTTACTTCTTTTGGCGTTTTCGCAACTTTTTTATCAGCAGCACCAGGTAGTGTAACAGCAGCATGACCATCAGGAATATGAAATAATATTAATGGTTGTTCACGTGAAGAATAAACACTAGCTTCACCATATGGCACATCACAACGGAAAAAGCCTTTTCTCTGCAGTTGAATTATTTCTCCTTCTTTAACTCTTTTTAATTCGGATTCCCCTAACATTTCAATTTCTCTCTTAAAAAAAAAAAATTCATATAATCATAGTTATATGATTACATGCTGCCATTCATTTAGTAAAATACTTACTCTTGTATCTTTTGCAACAAAGTTTTTGAAATCATCATCTTTACCTAAAACTGGTTTTGTAATAATATGGTCAAAATATACTGTATAACAAGGAATAGCTTTTGATTTCAAAGTTTTGTCAACAATTATAGGATTATCTGCGGCAATCCAGGTAAGTTTTAAAGTATTTTTATAATCTTTATTATCCAAATTTAAAGAAGCATCAATTTCTATAATTTTTCCATTTTCCTTTCGAATTTTTTCTATGAGTAGATTACCCCAATTGATGAAAGTAGCATTTTGACCTTCTTTTAAATCTGCTGCATCTTCTTTTTCAATTAAAATAACTGGACCAACTCGTACCTGTTTTGTACCTATAGATGCGTCTTTTGGATGATTTGCAACAGTTAAATAACTTTCACTAGCTCCTTTTACATTTACCTTTACAGTATCATTAGATACTAAAGCTGTATATCTATATTAATATATATTAGTATGTATAACAAAAGTTTATATATTCAGTTATATTAAAACAAACATTATTATTAATAATTTCATTTTCTATTTATTTACCTAATAGCAATAGGATCAATAACTTTTTTATTAAATGCCCATATTTTATCCCATTCCATAAAGACTACTGATCGAGAACTGCCTTGAGCAATTATAAATTGTTTAAGACCTTCAACAGTCATTCCTCTTCGTAAAATACCTCTTACAGTTGGAAATCGTGGATCATCCCATCCATCAACTAAACCTTCATCAACAAACCATGTCAACTTACGTTTAGAAAGAACAGTATTGGTCATATTAAGTCGAGAATATTCCCAAATATATGGCCGATTTAGTTTGAGAGCATCTACAAACCAATAAAACTGATCATCTCTATCATGGTATTCAGTTGTACGTAAAGTGTGAGTAACATTTTCTACTGCATCAACAATTGGACAAGCAAAATCATAAGTTGGATATACTCTAAATAGTAAAATTTTTATTTTTATTTTTATTTTTCAATTCATATCTTTTGTAATATAATTTAATTTATGTAGTTGTGATAAATTTATTGTATGTAGTTATATTTTTATTGTTAAAAATAATTCATTTTACTTGTATTTTGTTCCAGTTCTGGGATGAGGTTCAGGTTTGCATCTATAAATTGTGGGATCACGCATACAACCATTTGCTGATTGATAATCAATTTTGGCTCTAACACAGCATTCTTGTCCTCTTGGTGTACCCTTTATCATTTCTTGCCAAAGTTCTAAATTTTTCTCAACAGCTTTGCAACAAAATTAAGAGTTATCATCAAATTTATTAAACATATTAATTTTTAAAAATAATTCAATTTTATTTTTTAAAGGAAATATAATCTTACAGTTATCTCTGTTTGCAGATGGTAAATTTTGTTCTCGTTGCTCTTTCATTTGTACTGCTGGTGTATCATCAACAAAAGCCTTGCCATCTTTAATTAATTTCTCACAATATTCCAACATTAAATCAAAATAATCAGATGAATGGGTAAAGCGATCAGGTTTTATTTGAAGCAGTTTTAAATCTTCTAAAATAGCTTTCTCAAATTCAACATTTTCTTTTGCTGGATTTGTATCATCAAATCTCATGATAAGTTGACCTTCAAAATTGTCTGCATAATATTGATTCAAAAGTGCAGCTTTAGCATGACCAATATGTAAGTAACCACTTGCTTCAGGAGGAAAACGTACAATCACTTTTCCCTTTTCAGCTCCTGGCAAATCAATAAATTTTCCTTCTTCTTTTCTTTTACCAACATCTTTTGAAGCTGTTGTATTCTTTTTATTGGCAGTACTAACTCTGGGATCTTTACTTCTATTCTTAGAAATCAATGTTAATACTTTTTGAACTTCGGGTAAAGAAAGCATTTGTTTGTACCACCTAAATAAATTGCTATATTTATCTTGAAGAGAATCAACATCTTTTATTTCAGAATTTATTTTAGAGAATACGCATATATCGGCAATAGTAAAATGCTTTGCTACTAGCCAGGTTCTAGGCGCTAAAGCTCGATCTAAATAATATAAGGCATTTTCAGTTTTATTAATTTGATTAAAAGGTCTATCAGCAAATGATAACCAATGGTCAACTTCTGTTTTTTCAAAAGGATCTTCACTACCTATAAATTTAAAAATAATATATAAAGTAATAAAATTAATGAAATAGGAAATCTCAATAAAATTTGATTTACCATAAAGCTCAGCACTTTTTTCTCTTGATAAATAACGAGCAACATCACTACATGTTTCAGCTAAAATTTTTTGTTTATTTTCAACAAGTTGAAGTTTAGCTACATTTTTCCCGAAATCATTAGACCAAATAACTTGTAATTCTGAATTTAATTTCGAACGAATAATTTCGACCATTAACAAAGCTCCTAAAATAAAATGATCAAATTAATGATTGTTTTAAAAAATAACAAAATATTACTGATCTTTAATCTACTTGTTTCAGATGTTTTTTTCAGATCAATCTACCTTTCTATTACATTGAAAAAGATTTTTATTACAATTTAAATGCATAGAAATAGTTAAAAAATGTAATTAGATGTAAAAGAAAATATAGAAATTATAAAAACACATTATTAAATTCAAAACGCACCAACGGGAGGGTCAGCAGAATTAATAAGAAGTTCCAAAGGCATTTTTGAAGAATTGTCTACTTTTTATTGTTTTATTTTATTATATTGGAGACTAGACACTGGACCTACGCAAAAAGAAAACAAGTATTAATTAGTATATTGCCAGATATTGCCTTAACCTGTCATAAGCACGCAACGTGTGACCAGGTGTGACATAACCACAAGGTATAAACCACGAGGCATTAGTCACAAAAATAAGAAGAGCACCTGGTATGAAGCTGGTATAAACAGGTATAAGTATCACTAACGGTATTACGGTATCACATTTGATCACATCCAGAAAAGAAAATGATTCAGTTTCAACAGCTTGCAAAAATATGTAGAATTAAACTTCAAACCAGATTTATTTCCGCATATATTTGTATAAAAGAGTCAGTTATTATGATAGCAGATATCCCGAATCGCGGTGTACACCAGCCTAAGAAAAATTACACATGTTTTAAGATCAATTTTATCGGAGGTTTTATCTACGATTTTATCTCCGGTTTTACCTGGTTTTAATAACTAAAATAATGGAGGTCATTGGGTGAATGACCCAATGAACCCTTCTGCCTCTTTACTTCCTGCTACTTCTATCTCTATCTGATCTGATCTGACTATAGATATATTTATGATTTATACCGGGAGTCGGGACCGGCTTACCACGCGGCTTACTGCCTACACAGCCTACAGCTGCCTACACCTGCCTATGCCAGCCTGTACCAGCCTGTACCATACCTGTCTATACTTACTCTATAATATGCTAATGGAAGATTGCAACGTGACTACAACAGCAGAAGCAGGCAGAAGTCGGAGCTGCTAGTGCAACTGCGCAAGTCTGCAAATAGCAGACCGGGCAGGGACATGGTGGGCAGGGTGCAAGTGCAAAGACGCAGGAATACGCATAACGCATAAAGAGATACGTGATGAAGTAATAGAAGTAAGTATTTGTACTATATATATTACTCACGCTAAATACACGCTAAGCTGGATTTTACGCCATTTCTACAGCCGTGACCCGCTGTCGGAGCTGATTATTATTGAATGACTTAGAATTACTGATATTTATATAATTAGAATAATTGTATATTATTTAACATGCGTTTGCATATTATTTACTCGTCCAAAATCAAAAACGTAAGACTGCAGTGAAAGAGTGTATAATGTATGAAAATAGTAAACAGAAGAATTCAAGTCAGTATAGAAACCGGTAAGTATTTCTCGGTATTTTTTTTGGATTCTTTATTTTTGTAAAGGACGAGTATGGTGTAGTTAGTAATTATAAATTTTTTACATTTTTTTCTTTATTAATTCAGCATCATTAATAATTTGATCATTAGCAATAAAAATTCATTTAAACGATTACATTTGCTGTGTAAACAAATTTTATCAGTTAAATTTGTATTTGCAAATGAATATTATCATTTAAATATGCATGTATGTTTCTCAGGTGTTCCATGAAGAATGAAGAAAAGCAAGTACAGCAAGCTTACTTTTGACAAACAGTATTAACTTGCATTTTTCTATTAGTTCTTTACAAGATATAAGATGCAAGCCATAGAAAAAGAATTTGTTGATCTCCTCAAGGACAGAAGAAAAGATTGTGATATTATGTGGGTTTCACGATCAATGAAACCATTATCTATTCGCAATTTAGAATCTCATCTTACTTATCCAAGAAAGCAAACAATTGAAGCTGTATTGTCAAATACTAGAGTTTTGGCAACAATTAATAATGAAGCAAAAACCTTAAGTGTTCCTGTATCAACTGTAGTAACCAGAGCTCAAAATATGCTTGAAGAAATGGCTAGTAAAGCAAATTTACCAACTGTTAGATGGCTTGGTGAGAAATTTTTGACTTATAAAAATAAGAATAAGACTTACAATTTTGAACAATAATTATAATTTTTGTGTAATTTATGGTTTAGGTTTACTGATAACAAAATTTCTTAAACGAATCTTGATAAGTATTAAATTAAACGAAAGTATTCTTTACCAAATTAAGAACCAAAGGAATTATGGGCAAATACAACATGTGTATGTACCTACACATAGAAGTTACTTAGATTTTATATTACTTTCTTATATTCTTTTCTCTTATGATATGGCTTTACCAAATATTGCAAGTGGAATGGACTTTTATCAAATGAAAATTGTTGGAGAATTATTAAGACGTACAGGTGCTTTTTTTATGAGAAGAAGTTTTTCTGTAGATTCTCTTTACAAGGAAGTATTTCGAGCTTATATTAATTCTTTAATGGCACATAGTGACAGAGCTATTGAATTCTTTATTGAAGGCACTCGAAGTCGAAATCAGAAAACTTTAGCTCCAAAATTTGGTAAATAAAGATATAAATTTTTTTAACTGTTTCCCTTGTAAACATTATTAGAAATTCAAAAGAATTATTTAATTTATTAGAAGTCTTTTTTTATGTTACTTAACATCACTTTATTTATTTTTTTAAATACTAGTGCGAAACAGAAGTGGAGGTCTAGGATGTGTTTGTAAACAAAGCAAATGTAAGTTTTTACAGTGGTGCTTATGTCAATCGGCCATGACCGGGATTTGAACTCGGATCTCCGAATTACTAGTTCTTTGCTGTAGTAATCGAGCCATCATAGACCTCAATAGTAGAAGTTTAATTAAAATTAGTCATACTTTATAAATAAGATTAGTAAATATTAGATTACTTATTTATATTAAAAATATATTCATTGAACTTAATTATATAATATAATTATGTCTAGAGTTGTATATATTGTATAAGCATTATATATATATATAAACATTTAATAAAAAGAGTCTTTTATATTGACTTTTATTTAGGTCTATTATCAAACATATTAGACAGTCTATATCGAAGTGATGTATGTGATATTCAATTTATTCCAATAAGTATTTCATACGACAAACCCATTGAAGAACTACTATTTGTCTATGAACTGTTGG
Source organism: Sycobia sp. Sy_11 (assembly GCA_018907035.1). Taxonomy (NCBI): domain Eukaryota; kingdom Metazoa; phylum Arthropoda; class Insecta; order Hymenoptera; family Epichrysomallidae; genus Sycobia; species Sycobia sp. Sy_11. Next base: position 1,659,616 of record JACCIC010000120.1, on the reverse strand, counting down.
GGGTGCCAAAACCAGCAGAAACCACCAGTGGATTGTTCCGTTCTCTCTCTATATTACGCAAATCAATCACTTATGGGCATGTGTATGTCAAGATTGCACCACCTATATTAGCTAGTGAATATGTGGACTCGGTAACACGTAGAGAGAGTGCCTTATCGCCATATGCGAAACTATCCCCTCGAATTACAGAGAAAGTAGCATATGCTATAATAGATTGCCATAAAAGTAATACTGTCCTTACCGCATTTAACATTATCTCATTGCTTTATAATGAAAAAATTTATTCATCGCCAAAAGAGCAATATTCGTTAAATAATTTACTTGAAGATTACAGTTGGATTAAAAATGTTTTTATCAATAACTTTAATGCTATAGTTAATCCTGCAGATTCAAAGTAAATGCATTTTGAATTCTTTGTTTTACTAATTGTATACAATTAATATATGTATATTAATTTTTTTATTTGGATTTTTAGTATTTCTATTTCTTCTCAGTTTGAGGAATTGACAGACAGTGTAGATAAGTATGAAGTATTGGAATCATTACAAACTCATAAAGATTTACTAGAAATTGATTCAGAACAGAATTTAAAGCTCAAGAATAAGCACATTGGTATTACACATTTGGAGAAGATAAAGGGACATTTATTAAAGGAAGAAACATTAAAAATTGCTGTGCCTGTAATAAACTTAATGATTTATGTTAATCCTGTTTTTGCTTATCTTTCAAAACCTGCAATTGCTGCTGTAAGCAATAAAGAATCTTCAGAGGGTAAGAATTATACTTTTATTTGTTGTTTTACTTTTCTAATAAGAAGCTGAAGTAAATTATTTTTTATTGATAGAAAAAGCAATAAAGCGCTACGTAATGTTACGGTCACTGCTTAGTTTAGAATTTGCTTTACCAACTAACGTGACAGAAATTGAATTACAAAAAGAATGGAAGGACATCACGGAATTTTTATCAAAGGACAATTTTGTCAGTTGCTCTAATGGAGAGAGCTTTGATAGTAAAAGTAGAATATATTCAATTTTGTGTAATTTACTTACACCGTTTGTCATGAGCTTATATGTAATATGCAAAACACTTTTGCAGGTAAAAATATAATAAAAATTTATTATTATTTAGAATTATATTTTATTAATTGTATTAGCCATACACATTCTGAAATAGTATAATTGTTTTTAGAAAATTACAATATCCTAAAGCTATAAAATATCTTATTCAAATGAAAGTTTCTTAATTACAATAGTTTTAAAGTTAAAAAATTTAACTGCATATATTTTATATTAGAATGATAAATATTCTTCTTTTACATTATAATAAAGTATTAAGAGTAGTTTTAATATTTTTAATAATTTTTTCTAATTACGATACAAATTATATTTTTTATTACTATCTGAATCAACATATTGAATAAATTAAAGGAAAATAGCTTATAAGTAATATTATTATATTTTAATTTGAGCTAATTATTAATAATTCATCTGCAAATCTATTTTTTCAATTCACTCTGATAAATAACTAGAAATTTGCTATAATAAATAATTATTAAATTAAATAAGAAACATTTGAAATAATTGTTATCATTAAAAAGATGGAATAATATTTGAAATCATTTGAAATCATAAATATTTGTTAAAACTCGTTCAAATCTAATATAGCAAATTAATAAATATTTTTATCGGTTTTACAGTCTTTATAATATAATATATTAACTAAAATAATGACAGTCAGACTATCCTTGTTTATTATCACCCCCAAAGAATCTGAAATAAAACTTATTACTAAAAATAAATTAGATTAAAAATTAACAATGAAATAAAATAATAATAAAATAAAATAAAATAAAAATAATAAAAATTATAAACTATATTCTATGTTAATGAAGGACAATCTGACTGCCCCCACCACCTTATTTTCTCCTTTGGTGTCCGATGTTTCGAACCACTATGGTTCATCTTCAGGAACTAAACTAAACTAACTTTAATACAGCAAAAATATGTTGACCTTATTAATATATTTATAAAAATATGAACAAATTTTTAATATTGCAGTTGGAAACATTAATTCTGACGCAAGAAAGTCATAACATTATTGAAAAATTAATTCATATTGTTAATTATTGTTTACTAAAAAATTAACTTACAGAAAAAATTAATAAATTTTAACAATAAAAGAAATCGAAAAATCGTGCAATATAGCAAAAATTAATAGGTTATTAGTAATTTAATATTTGTTTCACTAAAAACACAATTTTTTTGTTAAAGTAATCATTTATTGTACTAATTTAGTTTATCTTAACTGTAACTTACATATTTATATACACTAATTTTTCCAATACTCAAAAGAAATTTAGATTTTCATATTTTGACTTAAATTCCTCTTTGCACATTATCTTTTTATAATTATAGCGACATCCTTTGTTGTCCCCTCTTAAAAGTTTTTAATGGGAATTATTTTTGATGTTGCATGAATTAGAATATTTACAGATGAACTGTTAAGTCTACTGAAATTTTAATGGATTCTAAAAATATCTATATTATGTCTGTTATTTCAGTAATTTTTAAAAATACAAATAATGAAATGAATTTATTATCCTAATTTAATAATAAAATTTTCTTTTTTCAGTGGGAAAAGTCAGTAAATTGCGTGGAAAAAAATATAATAAAAGAATGCCAAAGACATGTAGAAGAATCATTGTACCTAAAATCAGCATTAGTGAAACACCCATATTCACTTTCCTTAGATATATATTCAACCTTATTGTCTAGTCTTGTTATGCATGGGAATGTTACGCTCGATAATGTGGGATTTTATAAACCAAAACAAATTAATTTAGAATTAATAATGAATGAATTAGAAGATATTGTAAAACAATGTCGAAATGGATCATATTTCGAAATATCTACCTCAATCATTCCAGAGGAAATATCAAATCTTCAAGCTAAACTGTAGTTACCCACATTTTGTATTCTAAGTCATATTTCTTATTGCAAATAGTATTAAATATATTAATATTGTTATACATTGTAAATTAAATATACCTTTATTTAACCAAAATCTTATATACAAATGTTGTGCCGGCTTATGAAACAAATAACGTCAAGACAGTCGTTCTCGCAGTCGTTTAGAAACGCCGACAAAAAAAAGTTTTTGGCAAAGCGAGAAGTCCTCAATCAATAAATAATTTATAAAAATATTTTAAGTAAAAATAAGGTCAGTCATTGGACATCTTATTTTAAATATACATTTGAAAAGCGATTCCTGTAATGAATAGTATTCTTCTAATGCGGAAAAACAATAAATAAATTTAGTTATATTTTCTAAAAATTTAGAAGAGGATTTTGTTTAATAACTATTCTTTATTATAAAACATATACAACGTAGTACATGCGTTTTTTAATAAGAACGAAAATGAATTGTTTTTTTTTATATTTTTTAAATCGTGTCGATATGGTGGCAAGGGCAGTACATTTAAAAAAAAATTTTTAGAAAAAATTAACATCCTTTTACGTTTTTATCTAAAAGGCATAAAATACTTACGCAGAAATTAAAATCATCTATATATAATAAAATACAGAAAACGTGTATAAATATCCCGAAGAAAGTATAGTGTTGGTGGTGTGGGGACCACGCGCACGGTTCGCACATACGAAACACACGATGCACACACGCGAGTGCATACAGCGGAGAGAGTAGTGGTGCCCCGACACGGGGGGGGGGTGGGGCACCAGCAGCGAGCCGCGGTTCTCTCTCTCCTCCGCCAGCCTCTGTAGAGTACGGACGTAGCAGTGGGTACGCGGTGTTTAGACAATAAAGCATTATATAATATTCAGTAATAACGTGTGGATTCATTATCCTAGCCCGCACCACCGCCTTGTCTAGGAGGCGGGATATTAAGATTCGCACAATAGAAATATCACCTTGAGTAAAATACGATTAGAATCACGACACCAATAGTTAGATTCTCTAGATAAATATTTATAAAAATGTCTCTCAAGATCTCTCGTTCTAAAATCATGAATCGCAGGGATTGACAATAATCGTCTCTATTATAATAATGCGGTGGAACTTAAATAATTAAACAATATTTACATGATGTAAATAATAGTATATTTCTACCCGGTTTCAGTCACATAATTTTTAATTTTTTAAATTCACGTATATAAAATTCAATTTTAAATAATTGATTCAATAAAAAAATGAAAACAAGGAATTAACAAATATTATTATCGGTATGAAGGTCTTTTTATAATAATCTAATTATAATTATATCATGACAGTCAGACTGTCCTTGTTTACAATCGCTTCGTGGAATTTAAAATAAAAATTACTACTAAAAATCGAAATGAATAAAAAATAAAATAATAAAAAGAAAAACAGCCTATATATTGTAAGTTCGCAAAGGACAACCTGGCTGCTCTTACCACCTAAATTTACCATATCCTCTGGTAACTTTACTCCACGTTTCGAACCGGTTTGTATATAATAATAATATTTTCTTTAATTAAGTTTAAATGATTTCTATTACAATTTTTAGGAACAAGATTAATTCAAATCTATAGATTTTTTTGATTGATTCTTGTTGATCATGACCAGCAGAGATGATATGATGGTATATCGTAGTGTACTGTAGCTCAGGACACTCTCCTCTAATGCACTCGTCAAATGTTTGTTCTATAAACTTATTTCCCGTTGTTGATCCAGAGTTAGTTGAATTCTGTAAAATTCGCGATTACTGTAAAATGATATTCCCCACTGAAATATAACTATAATATAGTTCCTTCAAGGTTCTTGCGATTATCTTCCCGCCAGGTCGTTGCATATATATATACGACTTGCATCTAGCCATCGCATAAATAAGTCTTGCCGTCTCAACAATCACTTCTTCCACAATAGCATGACTGCGCCTATAACTTGCATATTATATCGTGAATACTTTTGCTACCTTAGCATTATTATATTATAATATTATGCCTTCTCGCCTTGGCTAAACTTTCTACTCAGTGGCAGCGTCATCCGTATCATGAACTAATATTCGGGATCGATGTGTTTTTCTAGCACCGTCATTGTACCGTAAGTGGCACGTTTCCCCGATGACTATTCCGGAGAAACAATATTTCGTTAGAAAAGAATGAAAGAGGGATATTTAAAAACGAAATGAATTTTATTTCAGACTTAAATATTTTACGTATGAGGTTCACAAGAGCGATGTGTTCGTCTCGAAAGCAAATACAAGAATGCCTGGCTGGCCAGAGTGGCCAACGCAGGTAGTGTGTTCACGCATTTTTTATATACATAGATTGTTGACGCTAGGCAATAGTATGAACTGCAAGGAAAATGCGTCGGCGCTATGAAAACATCTGCACAGCAGATTTGGGCACGCTGGGAAATAAAGTTTAGGACCCAAGTCTGGACTCTCCAATAAGTACTTAAATTTTACAGCTCTTTATTGTCGCGATTGCCTCGGACGGGCGACATTGAGTTTACAAGACCTCCGCATTGGGTCTGCACATTAAAATAAAATAAATATATACACACAGACGCATACCCATATACGGACACGTATATACATACACACATACTTATATAAATATAGACATATACATGCAGCCATACGTATAAGCACACAAACACGCATATACCTACATACCTATGCATACATACATATACACACAGATACACATTAGCACACACCGTGAGAACACAGATACGCACGCACATGTCCATACAGATGTATATATAAATTTATATACATATACAAACGCATGCATCTAAACCTTCATACTATACATATGCTCATGTACATCAAATGTCCATTATTATACATTTATACAGTCATTCTCCGTCGCTGTGCTTCTTTCAAAAGGTTTTGCTCTATACTCTGTCACAAATTCCTCTATGTAACACGTGAAATAACGTGAAATAGTTAAAAGCTTCTTTACTTTTCATGAAATCCAAATTCTATTTACATTACAATTGTATTAGCCACATCGAATAGTAAACTCTTATTGACGCTTCCATGAAGAATAATTCTTCTCGACGTCATGAAAAATCAGACTCACTGACGATGGCATACTCATCATTTTTTTTACATATATTAAATTTTAACATAGGTGTTTATAATAAGTGGCTTAGATATTTAAATTACAATTTTTAAGAAATGTACAGAGATGTTTGAGCACATTTACATTACATAAGGCTAAGCATGATTCAATATTTATTGGAAGGGTTATATTTTGTTTACTTAATTTTCTTTAGAGTTCTGTTCTTGTTGAGTTTAATCTTTTAATTTTACTCATCATCTTCTACTGCCAAAGTTATTAACATCCATCTGCATGATGGATGATCTGAAAAGAGCAAGCCATACACCAGCACGTGGATAATTTTGCTAACGTTTGTTTGACTCATTCCCTATTTCTATATTTATTCATCTTGCTCAGTAATCTGACATGGAGTTTTTTAACTTGGATTTTATAGTTAGATGAAGTGTAATACTACTGTGTACAAATATGAGTAAGACTTTATTTATAACTTTTGAAATCTTTATTTATTCTTCTAAATTTGATTCATCCCCCTCAAAATAACCCCCTCCCTCGGATGCGATGCAACTATGCCAACGCTTTTTCCAATTTTCGAAACATATTTTATAGTCGTATTCCAGAATGACTGTCAGTTACTTCTACAATTTGGCTTTTATTTATTCAGTCGAAACAAAACCGTGTCCCCAAAGTGGTCTTTCGAGTTTGATGAACAGCCAGAAGTCACACTGTGCTAAGTCAGGCGAGTACAATAATATTCTACATAACTATACAAATAATATTCTTTGTTAAGCGTTTGGCCGGTTGGAAGGAACTCATAATGCACCACTCCACGATAATCGAAGAAAAAAGTGAGCATAATCTTGATTTTTGAGCAACTTGGCGTGATTTTTTTGGTCTCCGCTCTTCTTTGCCACGATGTTCGCTCGATTGATGGGTTATTTCTGGATCGTAAGCGTAAACTCAAGTCTCATCTCCAGTTAATATGCATTCCATCTTGTCCTGATAGTCCGAAAGCATTGTTTCACAGACCTCCATGCGACGCTGTTTTTCCAAAAAATTGACTGTTTTTGGTACCAACCGAGATGTCACCCTTTTCAGACATAAAACGTCTTTCAAAATGGTGTTGACTGACCCATTTGAAATTCCAATAATATCAGCAAGCACTCTAGTAGTCAATCAACGATTTTGCAGAATCAATTCTTTGATTTTGTCGACGTGTAGCCCATCAGTAGATGTTCTTGGTCGTCTTTGATGTGGTTCGTCTTCAACGCATTCTCGACCTTCTTTGAACAATTTGTGCCAATCAAAAACACTTGCTCTTGAAATTGACTTTTCACCAAAGGCCTTCTGTAACATTTTAAACGTTTCGGCGGTCGATATTTAATTTTGCGTACAAAATTTAATGCTACTTCTTTGTGGAATAATTTCAGACATTATAAAAACTGAAGAGATAACTCTTCTTTGTTCACAAAACGCAAACGTAACTATATGACAAATAAAGATAATTGCATGAAATTCGGCACAGGTAACTCTGACAGTACTACCAACTAGAAAATAAAAACATTTGTCCGAATGGATAAACCCGGGAAGTTTGAATTGAAAAGTCTGAAACATATTTGTACACAGTTGTATTTCATATTCGGAAAGAATGGTTTGTGATCAACAAAACTCGTATATCTGACGATTTCTCGTTAGTTCTATCTTTATTAATTTTTTGTGAAACCATAGAAGCTATTTTAGATACTTACAAAATGTTTGCCTCGCCTTAATGATGTCGTCAAAGTACTCGAACTTGTGGCGCTCAAAATCTTGCCCAAAGAGACAATTTATTAGCCTTTGAAAGTTCATGAGTGTATTGATCAGACTAAAGAACATTTTAGTGGATCCTTGTAAATTATTATAGTCTTTAACTTGGGTATCACAAATACTATAGAAGATAGACTGATAGAAGCAGAAATTTATGCAATGAGGAAGTCTGATCAATCACCATAGGTAAGGAAGAATTTTGTGGATATTTTATTTACAGAGAAATCTATTTATACAGAGAAACCTATTTATTCATAGGAATATTTTATACTCTATTGATTCTCAATCAGCAATATATACTGGTAATAAGATATTATTAAGAAAATGTAGTCATTTACTAATTCTCTAGTCATTCTGTTCGGGTATCACTATAAGCTGTAGGCCAGTCAAAATTTACAATGATCTACTAATTGGAAATAAATATAGTTATCTGGAGTATTGAAAGATCTTTGAAATACATTCGGTCAAGTAAAACGAAAGCTAAGCACGGTTGGGTATTATATATGTATAACAAACCATATTGTGTAATTCTTTTTATATTAAAAGTATTAGAAAGGCACGGACCTCTCGTGCGAGTAATTCAGAAAACTTTCTCAAAAATTCCAAGACACAATAAGAATCATTCAGAAAAAATTCAGTGATAGAATTTTAAAAGATATCATAGTTTAATTTTTCCCATTAGAAATAATTCTAGCATTCTTACATAATCCTTTTGCTAAAATTTTTATGAACATTTGTACAGGAGTCTGCGTCAAAGTTTTCTAGTATATTTTCAAAAAGATTTTAGAGAAAAAATTTATCGAAAATTATCGTACCTTTTTAAAAAGCTTTTAGTAAAAGTATTCTGAAGAATTATAGTATTCTTTTAGAATCCTTTAGCCAAAAGCTTTATGAAAGCTAAGAAGAAAGAAGTATACAATAATCTTTCAAAAAAGGATTTAAATAGCAACGTAGCTACAATATATAAATGAAATGTTTATTTTTATACAGATGAACAACACTATAGGAACCAGAGTTCGCATGCACAATGTGAGCCATAAGTTTAGGCCCTGTATTGGTCTGCAAGCCATAGAGTCTTCTCTAATATACTCAAATAGCAATCTCTACAGAATCTCTGGCAGAAAAATATTGACAATTAAAATTTCGAGGAAATACATACTCCCATAACTACTTTAATTTTCTTAAATGTAAACATCGCACCTCGCGCAGGACTCTGTGACACTAAAACGATTGTATTACTTAATTAAAGAATATAAAAAGAAAGTAGAAACATAATATTCGTGTAATTCTATGCATTGTTTGTCACTCTTTAAATCAAAAATTCAATAAAAATTTTTAAAAAAGCAATAAATGCAAGTATTAAATAATACATGAAAATAATACAAATTATGTGCCATGCTTACAGTAACTACTTTAATATTTATTGCCGTTTGTAGAGGTGTAACAATATTAATAATGCTCTCATATTTATGTAAACTTATAGCCAAAATCGAACAATGGTGACGTACAGCAGCAATATTCTTGATTATAAAAAAATAATTAGCATATATATGCTCGACAAAACAAATAACGTAAAGAATCAATTCATTTTTATACAAATTTTTATATTTGTGGTTGTAAGCTTTTTCTACATATTTTTTTCTAGATTTCTACAATCGGACATAAATATTAAAACAGTTACTGTAAGTATGTCACATAATTTATATTATTTTAATGTATTTTTCAATACAAACATTTCATGCATAATGTAAAGTTATTATTCAATTTTTTATTTAAAAAGTTACAAATAACAATGTAATTAAATGAATATTATGTTCCTACTTGATATTTATATTCTGTAATTAAAAAATATAATTGTTTTAGTAGCACAGAGTCCTGAACGAGGTAATATTTAAATTAAAAAAAATTGAATTATTTTTGTAGCATGTATTGCACAAAATCTTCATTGTCAATGTTTTTGCTGCAGAGAATGTACAGACATTCTATTTGGATATCTTAATAAAAATTTTATGTGTATTAGTACAGTGAAAGCCAGGAACCAAACATATGATTCTCTTCTTGTTGGTCTTATTTTAGTTAAACAGCTTTTTTGCCATTTCCGAGAACGGACATTACTCATTCGGACAGTAGAAAATCATTTATAAAAGGATAAAAAAATAATAACTAAAATACTTATAAGTAATAAAAGGATTTTCGTACAAATACTTACTCACTGATCCATTAATTTCTTATAGAAATATTCTTCGAATCCTAACTGTATACATTCTCGCTATTATTTCTATATGCTTATCTGAATTCTTTTTTAAAACTCCATTGTAAAGATTGTGATTAGTGATGAAAATACCTAAATTCGTAAATATTTGAATAATACTTATGAATTGGTTAAAATTGGTTAAAAAGGACTTCTAGTTTTTTTCTGTAAATATTTTCAGAAAGGTTTGTAAAAGAATATTTGTAAGGACTTTAATCAATCATAAATGATCTATCAACAATGAGTGAAAAGATTATAATAATTTATGGATGATATATACAGTTTCATCTGCATATAGCATACATAATTTAAAATAATCAAATAAATATAACAGCAATGAATAAGGATAGAAATAAAAAATATTGCTAATTATTTCATCTAAATTGATTTATTCATATAGTTTCCCATATATAGTACTGCCTTATAAATACAATTTTTTTATAATTGTATTACAATATGAATATGCGCGTGTACGAAATTTCAAGGTGGATATAAGCTTATTATTGTTAATTTATATATAAGCAGTAGTGACGTTTCATTTATATATAGAATAATATTATTTTGACATTTTTGTATGTTATATATATATATATATATATATATATATATATATATATATATATGTATATATATTTTGAATTTATATAAAAACTATGCATAGAATTACTAGAATATTATTACAAATTAACTACATACATATTTATATTCATGATAAGAACACGATTTCTTATCCTTTGGCATTAGCTCGTATTGACGTATTTTTAATCGCCAAATTTTTTAATGAAACAATATTTTCCGGTATGCAATACAAAAAAATAATTAATTTTTGGAGAAAAATTCATTTGATTAATAAATTTCTGTTTTTGTTTTTTCCAAAATGAAAATTAATTTCTTCTCTTTAATTAAATAAAATTTTTTCAATTTGCTATGCAAACATCGATCCATTTATAATTTATAGCTCTCGTTTTAAAGCCGACTAATTATACAGTGCGAAATAAATCTAGTTTGTTTGCATAACAACCTTCACTTTGATGTATCTTTACGTCATATTAAATTATGTTTAAGTTTAAACTATTTACATATACAAACTTGGATTGTATTGAGGCATCCATAAAATTGTATTTAAATTGATTTTTTTGTAATCTTTAAAAATTTAAGGCGAAATACAGAGATTACAAATACTAATTGAAATTCTAGTATTTAAAATAAAAATCATCATAATTGACGTTTTATCAAGTATTTTACATAAATTGAAAAAAATTTTTTCTGAATTTGAGAATAAGACGTTCAGTTTCCTCTAATGCATTGGAATAATCTTTTATAAAATCATGCATTCATGTCTTTTTGACATTAATAAAATGTTCAACATTAATAAAAGATTACAGAGAGTAACTATTTTTAAAAATTGTTTTTCTTCAACTTAATCATTAGCAATAACATACATATGCACTATTTCTGATATTTTCCTAATATACATATACACGCTCTAAATGTAAATAATAAAAATAATAATGATTTAAATTGAATCGTTATTAGAGTTCTTCAATCTGGTGTATATACATTCACTGTAAGGGTTAGTTTTTTTTTTTTCATTTTGCAATAATGTACACAGATAGTTTTATTATGTTATCATTCTTTTATTATGGCCACTATTTCAATAAAACAATAATAATTACTAATATTCACTCATAAATATTTGTAGTTATTTCACATTTCTATCTCATTTGCTTAAAAGTATGCAATAATAGTTGTAAATATTTTTTTTTTTTTAAGCAAGGCTAACACTATAAACTCCACTACCACGACGAAACTGCGCTCATCGATATTTTATATTCACACGCTGAAGATATCTAAATACAAATGCACGTATTTTTCATAAGTAACGATGAAAAAACCTAATAATTAGAAAAGTATTGTTGATTTTAAAAATGTGCACCAATACAGATTTGAATAATTGCTAATATTAAATTGCTTAGGTATAAGATAATAATGGTATCATTAAAAAACAATTGTTCATATTATATAGAATCAAAAAATTTAACCTTTGAATTTTTTTATTAAAAAAAAACAATGAAGAGAATTCTACTTCATTAAATAAAATAAAAGTAAAAAATAAACCTTTGTTTCATAGCAATATCTAAATAGTGAAGAAAATAACATTTATAATTATTTTTATTAAATTTGTAATGAAAAATTGCAATTTAATATATAACTATATTTAAAAACAAACAAAAAAATTAAAAAAGTTATATTTTGAATAAACGTCTAAAACTAAGCTTCAGTGAATACCATATTAAGGGATAGTTATGATTGGCAAAAATTTAAAAGAAATTGAATTATTTTCGTATATATGTAAATAATACTAGAGTGCAATCAGTATGTAATGTTGTATATAGAAACCTTATCACTAAATTTATTACTAATATTTAAAAATTCGGGAAATACAAATTAGTAGTCTGACTGTTTGAATGAAATAACAGGAAATAAATAAATCATTTTAATTTAAAATTACATAATAAATAATATATATTAATATTCAAAAAATTCACTACTATCAAACTTAATTTTGTGCATGATTTTAAAGTCAACAATAATATTTCTACACATATGGTCGCGTATTGATATAAACTATGTTTCAAAAGTTTCAGAATTACTAGAAAGTATTCAGGCTTAAAATAATTTAATAACATATTAAATTTAGAGTTATTTTATAATTATTTCTTACAAATTTCTCATTGATATTTAATTTGAACTTCTTATTGATATTTAATTGAACATATCCTTTAAGATAATTATTTTTTAATTAACATCTTTTGCTTTAATCAGCATTTCTATTTTTGATATTTGATTCTAAAAGAGTAGGAAATTGTATATTGAAACATCCTAAAATTGCGGCAATATTAAAGACTTACTAAAATATTACAATACTAAAAACAAATCCCAAAGCTTGAATATTCATGAATTATTGAATCTCCTGAAATAACTTCTACATATCAAAACATAAAGTGGAAATAGCAGTGGAAATGAATTATACGCATTCAATAACAATAATGTGATTTAATAAAACAAACAAATTTTATGCTGAATTCTTATAAACTATATTAACAATTCAACTAATAGCTTGATCGCCTTAACGAAGATTCCAAGATTTTAATCAATTTATTTTTAGAAAATTTTTTATGTCTATGTATGGCTGCAATAATGAGCAGGCCACTTTGCAAAATCAAAAATAAATACGAAGAACATTTTTAATTTCGCTATTTTTGAAAGCCTAGAAAATATTATTTTATTCATCTTTGCATATGTACAGATATTACACAAAACTTGATAACAAGATAAAGGTATATGTGTCGCTTTAGTTATAAATTTTATAGTGACAACGAATAGATTCGCATTATACCAAATTTTATATATAATGCATATATCACAGTTCAATAGAGAAGCTCTTTAGTGGCTTCCAAAAAAAGGAAGTTAAAAAATAATGATGAATAAAGTATGTGTGCGATAAAACCTTTTAATTTGTTACTTAAATCTGTTATATTAATCTTAGTAATCTGTTATTGTACAGTTTACCCAAAGCTGTAATGATTTCATTTAGATAAGTATCTATAGAGTAATAAAAAAATCTTTTACGTAATCATTCTAATTAATGAATTAATAGATAATTAGAAGTTTATAATTCAAACTGAACTAAAACTTAAGTTTGGAATTTAAATTGTTATTAAACTGTTTTAATAACTATAATCTGTAATACAACTACAGAGTAACAAAAATTATTGGAAGGTAGATAAAAATTAAATAATTTTTATATTACATTACTGTAAAGTGGACTTCCTAATAAGATTAAAAAATTTAAATAGTAAAAATTAAACTAAGCAGCTTTTGGGAGTGCTTGAAAAATATTTTAATGCGCAATGAAATTCGTCGTGGCTTAAACACCTATATTAATTTGTTCTAATAATTCATAATCATATTATATTTTATATCTTCTTCGGTATTTTTTTTTTTGCCCTGCTGTAGTTTTTATAAAGAAAGATGACATAAATAAAATAAAGGTTTTTTTATATTTTGCGCAATTTTAATTCAAACAAAAAGATAACTAATTTCAAAGAAATTATTTATTTTTGTTACAAATGTAGGATAAAAGTTAAGAAGATATATAGTGCGTACAGAACAAACTTTTGGGTTATAACACTTAAATACTGAGTGCAACTATGCATGATTCCTTTGCTTTACTAAATTTTTTTATAATGTTTTAGTGTACTTGGACATTCCGAATGTTAGAAACTTGATAATGAATATTAATTATCAAATGGATATTGATTACATCTTACTTTAAAAAATCGTTACATTACTAAATTAAGAATAATTAACACTAAATTTCAAATCATTTACACCAAGTTATTTTTAGTGTATTAATAAAAGTAAAATACATTATTAAATAATAAATTAGTATGAAAAGCTTGCAATTTTTATTCTTGAACATCATACTGATACAAATAATGACTTTTATTTCGAAAAATATCCCATATTAATAATCGTTGACGATTTATCTATCATAAATAAGAACTCGAGTGCATGATGAAATAATATCGTGAATAATAACGATCGCCTATTGTTTAATAATAGGACTAATTCGTATTAATAAATAATTCGTCAATTATTTCTTATCTTCAAAGAGAGATTCTAAAATTAAGCATTTATTTAAAAGTATTAATGCTTAAATATTTTAATAATTCAATATTATGCTAAACTTTACATAAATGTTATCAAATATTGAACTACACAATTTTACAGTTACACTTACCAGCCACAATGTAAAATTAAGATTATTTTAGTCTATCGATAATAATAATAATTATTATTTTTTTAAATAATACATTTAAGGTAAAGCAAAACAATAAATTGTTTGTGGATTTGTATAATTCTTTGATTCTTTATAATTTTTTATATCGAGTTTGTCTAGAATATTAATGAATGGAATATTTGTTAAATTTATATCATTACAGCTTGTGTAGTTTTTAATTTAAAAATAAATATACAAAAAGAGTATACGAATCTGCTATTTTCCAAATGTTTCAACTTATTTAAATAAGTTATATTATAACAATTAATTCTGACTTTTCAAAAATCTCAATTTTATGATAGTTGTAAAAATTTTTCTTATTAAAATTTTAAAATAAAATTTATTTTTCGATTTTAAAAAAATAAATAAATTTATAAAATTTTTTATAGTTTCAATTTTGTTATTAAACTGGCATAAACATTATTACTGTATTGTAGAAATGTTCTTCTGCAAGTAACTGAATTCTTTGCTTATTTTGTAAATTTAAATTGTAATTTAAAAGACAACAATTCATTTAAATCCTATAGGAATAAGTATAAGTAAAAATTGAAAACCAATAATTGTAAATGATTCTAAGAACTTTGGGAATGTCCAAGTTAACTTTTTTTTTTAGCTTTTGATAATGATAATGTAATAATAACGTAGATTATGCGTAATTTGCACGAATACTTATGACGTTCTAAATAGTTTAGCATGAATAATGCTTAGGTATGCTGGATTTACCATCGGGGTATCAGAGGTGAAAAGTATAATGAAAGAAAATGTAAACAAAAAAAAAGAAAAAAAAAGAACGAAATTGTAAATGTTCTGCTCGCACCTATCGGCGATTTCATTGCACTAATATCTGGACCGATGGGCATTGGATGTCGTGATAGTTTGTTAATTCATATATCCGGGTTGTACTATACACATTCTTAAACATTATCTTATCATCACCAAAAATCTTACATATCGCCCATTATCGTCTACATTTGTTTCCTTCGCTTTATCATATATCTTCACTGAGTCTATATGTTATTACACTGGTTCAGATTTTTAACTTTCATATTATATTCTCTCGAATAATAAATTTCAATAGTCCTTAATCTAACTTCCAAAAAAAAAAAGAAAAAAAAAAACAACAAAACAAAAAATAATAATATAAATTTTTTTTTGTTTATAATGCCTACACTTCTTAAAAATGACTACACAATTGCCTACATTTAGAATGTACTTTATCAAGGCATTAGTTTCCAGGTGAAATCGTCCGGCAATTTCTGCGTGTGGCACCGTGTCTCGAGTACCTCGCCGCGACGACGATCGAGCCCGGCTGCAGGTTTATACATAGGGCCGGAGGACAAAGCGCTTCGCGTCCCATTCGTTTCCTCGGCCGAGAGCGCCGTATGCGCGCGAGAGTCCACCTCGCGCCGCTCCGCTGGGCCTCTCATCGGTAGCTCGCCGCCTCGAGCATCTCGACGAACAGCTTGTTCATGGGCACCTTGCCGGTGCGATAAACGCTCGACCAGAATTTGCGTACGATGCCGTCGGCCTGTCGCAGGCCCGGCAGCACTAGGAACATGTTTTGGCTGGCCCGTAACGCCTGGCCGGGCCTCACGGCGCTCACGCAGTCCGAGAGCGAGGCGAGAATGCTGTCGCGAAAGCGATACAGGGAGTGCGGCTCGTCGAGCTTGGCGTCGCTGTTGGTGAGAATGAGGGCCTTTAACACGTAGAACTCCTCGCGAGCCAAGCCCAGTCGCTGCACCCTCTCCACTATCTGGACGCACTGTCGATAAAGCAATGAGAAAATAATTCGATTAAAATTGCGATCAATTTGCGCGCTCGCGATTGCATCATATATATACATCCGCAATATCATACATTATTCGTATCGAAAATGTTATTAATAAATTATGAACTTTAAATTTTATATATAGTAGCTTTTATTGATAAACTGATAGACGAGCTATAAAGGAGGTTAATTAATTTACTTTTTACATTTATTTATTACTTTTACAAACTAGAATATGTATTTCCGATCGATATAAAAGTTTTGACAAAAAGTCTGTTGTTTTGAATGGGTATAATAAACGATCGTACGGATTGTTACAAGGCCCAAAATCAATCACTAAATTTAAGCCCAATATAACTTCAGAGAACCAACACGAACGAAATAGAATTCAAAATAATCGTTATTCCATGATACATAAGATATTTTGTGATTTTACCCATTACCGATACCTAACAATAGAAAACTACCCCTAACAGGGGGTGTAATTTAAATAGAAGTACGACTTAAACGGTTTATGATTTGAGGTTTTTGGGTCGATAGAGCTATTTAGCTCGCTTTGAGTCGGAAAGTAAAGCTGCATATGAAAAGTAATTAAAAAGTATTTGTTTATTTCTTGGTTATCATCAAGTACCTTCCATCTTCTGAGAAGGGTATTTTTTTTTTTTAATTTTTAGGTATAAAAATAATGCAAACTGAACAAACGTCGGGTATACGATAATATTTCTAAGATTATACCCGCAGGAACAAATTTTACAAGGTACTTTATATCAACGTATGTTTATCAAGTATTTTCTACTATTGAATAGGGGTAGTTTTTTATTTAATAGTTTCAGATCTCGCTGACTTGTTAACTTGTGTAAGTTAGTTAATATACACTATCGTAATACATCGATACTTTTTCATAATATTCTTGGTCATAAATTGCTTTCGATCCCTAATATGGCTATAAGTTCTTTTTACTTTTAAGACTTCAAATGATGATAAGTTAGTTTAAATAGGCATTGAACTTTGATACTACGATACATTTTTAACTGTAAAAAGCAAATAAATAGTGATTTATTTATTTATGAAATCCGCACCCCCCTTTTTGAGGTAGTTTCTTTTCATCTTTAGAGGAGGCTGAAGCAGCTGGTAAAAATCCGATTACCCCATGGAATAAACGACACTTTGCTTCACGCTCGCATTATTTACGTTTTACTTACTTTTGTTTTGTACAGAAGTTATATTGCATTACAAAACCAGGGGTTGATTTTGGTGGACGTCAAAGGTAAGAGAAAAAAAAAAAAAAAAAAAAAGAAAGAAAAAAACTCACGTGGCTGTACAGCTCTAAGCAATGGCACTCGCGCGCAAGCCTCTCGTCCAACGTGAAGTCCTGCGCGAACCTAAGCTTCCCGCTGTTGGGTATACTTCTCCAGGCGAGGCTGAAGGTCAATATCTCAGCCCACGTGCTCTGCAGCAGTCTCATCTGATCGTTGAGCGGTAAACTGCTGAATCCCGGTATTTGCTTCGCCCAGCCTTTGAAAAAACGAACGACAAAAGTAAAAAAGATTCGGGAGAGCGGCATCGTTGCAAAATCGTCGAGGTATTTAAAGCATTATACTTGTATAATGTATTTGGATCTAGTGTTGGATTAGTTTAGTGTTTTAATTATAACGCAAGAGATGGATAATTAAGCTAGTACAGTGATTTTTTACGCTACTATATATATATATATATATATATATATATATATATATATATATATATATATATATAATTCATTCTGAAGCATGTGAGCTCAAATTTCTGAAAGATTCGGCGACACTATTCATAATGTAAACGAAGTTTACGAAAGTATTGAGTTTTGTTATAAAAAACAGCTCATACACGAAAAATTATCAATAATCCAGATATAGATTCTATGAAATTAATTTAAAAAAAAAAAAAACATTAACATACATTTCTACTTTAGACATTGAAGTGAATGATATTGAACAGCGTTTTTTTGAAACATAATAAATATACTTTACGTAACATTACTAACTGAATCAATGACCTACCAATTATACCGACGAGCTCTCTATCATACAAATCGGACAGTTGACCAAGAACTCGCTGATCAGTGTCCAGGGCGTGAGATAAAGTCGATACGTGGAGCATGTCTGGTTCACACGCAATAAGGGCCTCCACCATTTTGTTATCTGTAAAATACACAGATTTCTCTCTGAGCTTTATGATAATTCATTTATATATATATATTTTTTACTAAACTAATTCTAAATTACTGGACGAATCATAAAGATATATTCCATTTCATGCTTTGCAAATAAATAAGGCAATTTTCAATGATACAAAATGCTATAGATGTAGATAACGTATGCTATAGATATTATTAGTCTAAAAATGTTTTGTTTTGCTTTTTTTTTTTAATAATCTAAAGATACCGTTAGAAAAATACTTCTTTTAAATAAGAAATATGAATGATTAAAAAATGCGCGAATCTCCATTTGGCGAATTTTTAATGCTTTTATAGGAGCGATCATATAATGAATCTATATATATTTATATATAGAGTGATAAAGAAAAAGATTCAAATTAGACTGTACGATAAACAGCTGTATTATAAAACAACTTGATTTTTGAAACTAAGAGTACAATTAACCAACACCCATCACCAGAAAACAGAAAAATACTATAGAACGATAATGAAAACAAAAAATACATATATATATATATATATATATATATATATATATATATATATATATATATATAAAATCGAAGCAGAAACAAACAAGTATACAAAGTAGAAAGAAGAAAAGTTTGTATGGTTGAATGTTGAATGAAAGCTCACTTACTTATTGCTTCTGCATAGCCTGCTGATCCTACGTTAGCTTAAAACATTAAAAACAAAAAAAGGGTTTTAATCACACTATCGTTGATTGCCGAGGCTAGCAAAAGAGCATGCATCTTTTTTCTTTTTTAAACGTATATTATATATTGAACGTTTCGTTTGATTTGATAAGCAGTGAAGCAATGAGTGACAGTTGTTAAAAACTGTCATTTTTCAATAAGCATGTATATTGTATATATTATTATAATACACCCGAAAATGATTGTATAAAACTGAAATAAATTTGGCTTAATTAATTCCATTTTTAATATAGATAAATCTTTAAATTTCCACCAAAAATAAAGTATATGAATTTAGAGTGATAAATAAGTAAAAAAAAAATCAAAAAGGATATTGACCCATAAAAAGTAGATCTTAAAATTTATTTAACATTAGAAATTATTAGCTTAAAAATAATGAATGAAAATCTTTTGTTTGCATTGTACTATTATTATTTAAAGATATACGCCCAAATCTTTGAAATGAATCCAATGCAAAAGCTCAAATGATGCAGATATCACTGACAAGGAGGCTTCGGAGTTTTTTTTATATTTTTATTTATTTTTTTTTTTCAAAAAGAAAATGAAATCTGTTGCTTCCCGCGTAATTTTCGGTAAAATTAATTGGCCCTTCATCAATGCGTTGTTTAATGGCATACTTAACCGCACATCGATTAATAACGCTGAACAAAAAAAGAAGTAATTTTTGATTCTGAAGAAGTCATTATGAAAGTATGGGCAAGGTGATATAGGGGCTAAAATTTGAAAATTATTTATTACCGTTCGTCTTGCAGGTTTTGTCTTATTTTTACATAAATTAAAGTAAGTGATATACATAAGACTTTTATCGCGAAATTGTTTAAAAAAGGAATTATTCAAAATTTATACTTATTACCGTCGTTTACCAGTGATTTGATATTAAATTTTATATCTAATAAAAGCAACCGTCAAATCATAAGGCAGACTACGCCGGGCCGAATATAATGTATTTATATTATACGATAATTCTTTAAATTGCTCAAAAATAAAATGTCTAAAAATGATCCATTACATCCTGCCAAAGTTATACAATGTTTGCTTTCGTTGTAACTTAATAATGATTTGAAAAATCATTGGCTAACGATTTTCAATGGCACAACAAATTAATGTATATTTTTATTAAAATGTCCAATGAAATATTTAATTATATATATATATATATATATATATATATATATATATATATATATGCATTAATTTGTGGTACCATTACAAATCGTTTGCCAATTATTTTTCGAACCGTTATTAAGTTACACAAAACAAAACATTGCGTATCTTTCTCTATCGGCAATAAATCATTTTTAGAGATTTTATTTTTGATGAATTCAAAATAACTGTGTATGTAAATGATTGGTACATGCTCAACGGGGTCTATAGTCTCATTATTTCCTGGTGGTTTTATAATACAAAAATTGAATATCAAATCAAAGGCAAACGATAATAATAAGTAGCATTGAATAATGAAGTTTTTTTACATCATTTAAATATTATTTTTATTTACATATATGCAAGAACATATGTAATAATAATCTTACAATGCGTCATTTACTTTTCGACGGCCAGTAAAATAAATCATTTTCAGATTTTGATCGCTATCGCCTGTTTTATTAGAATAGAAATAGGTCCAATTAAGAGAGGAGTATACTTAATTGAATCTATTTCTACAGAATTTCCAATTATTAACAGTTCCTTAGCAATTTTTATTTTCCACCCCTGCTAGTATATATATATGTAATTATAGAATAGAAATCACAAAGAACATTCTTTGAAAGTACTAAAATAATTTATATTGTGCGCCGTTACGCGACGGTCTCCACGATGGCTTCTCACCTTGATGAAACAACAAATACCGAAGCCTCTTTAATTTTGATAATTAATTTACTTGCAGCAAATATTTTTTATCATCGCATATAAATTGTCAAAAATATCAAGAATAAAAAAAATATTGTATTTCACCAATTTACACATATCTGGTGATGATAACCAAAAGGACGGGAATAAAAAATGAATGGATTATCTTATACTGGGGGAAATTGTTTAAAAAAAAATTATACATATGACTCTTTATTCGATATAATTTTCCCGTTAGCAAAAAAAAAAAAAAATAATAAAAATAGTTATATGCGCATATTACGCACTTTATACGTATGTATTTATCTGGGAAATAAATTCAAGTTAATATATACATATGCAAACGATTTGAAACATTTCATTAGAACGCTTTTTACAAAATATATTGGATTTGCAATCGATAAATTTGATTTATCCAGTCATAAAAGTATCGACAATGTTTCATCAATTGCACATACATACATACGCATATAAACACAACGGCGTTTACAGGTAAATCAAAAAAAAAGAAGAAAAATAATGAAGAAAAAAAAACAAAAACAAAAAACATCCCGAGCTACCGCGTCTATATAGACATTAACTGCATATAAATGCCTTACCCTCGAGGGTGACGATCTTTCCCGGCATATAAGGATCGGTGCTCCTGCGGTACTTCTGCCTGCCGCCCCGTACCCGGTCGAGTCGCACGCCCTCCTTCAGCATTCCCTGCCTGAGGCACTTCTGGAACCTGCAGGCCTGGCAGGCCTTGCGCCGTCGCTTGTTGATCTCGCACTCGCCGTTCGCCGGGCACGTGTACTCGATGTTGCCTGTGAAGTTACTGGCTACTTTATCATTATATTAACAGTTCTTCGCCAGATAGAACTGAGATGCGTGCGCGCGCGCGCGCGCTCGCGAGAGACAGAGAGAGAGAGAGAGAGAGAGAGAGAGTGCGCGTGCGAGCGCGCGGCGCAAAAACTCAACACACCAATGTTTGCCTGTCTCGTGGGATTAATTCACACAAATCGTAAGATTTTAGTACATATAATCCACATTAAGTTAGTAGTTCTGTTCACTCTGTATAACTCGAAAAATTGTAACGCGAACGTTGATATTTTTTTTAATACAATTTAAAATTAATTATTTGAATTTTGCATCCCCTCGTCAAGGATTAGCGACCGCTGCTATTGTATATATATATATATATATATATATATATATATATATATATATATATATATATATATATGAAAAGATATTTTCCACTACCGGGGGAGGGGGGCGCGAGAGAATCGGAACATATTTGTTCGTTTATACGTAGCGGTCATCGCATATCTCCATCGAAAAGTCCAGATTATCGCGGAGACTGTTTATAAAGTTCTTCGGAAGAGAAAAAAAAAAAAAAATACGGACACCGCACGGCGGACGATCGAATTCCGAGTCTTCGAGGCGTTTGTCCGGTGTGCCTCTTGCCCCGCGAGGCGAAGTTCAGCGCGGTTACGTGTCTGCATTAACGTAAACAAGCCCGACGCCTTTGCCGGCCGTGTCAAGGACTGCTCTATTTAGTAGAAAATTATAACAGGGACACTGCTATCAAAATACCAAAAAAAAAAAATTTTAATCTACCTATTTCGATGTCTTAAGGACATTTCAAGTTTGTTTTTGAATTTTATAATATTTTAATCAAAGACTTACATTAAAATCCAAAACTGTTTCCAGGAGATTATTTTTCAATATATTTATGACCGAATAAACATTATTTATATAATAAATGAACCTAAGGCTCGAACTTTTAGTTTGACGTAAAGGGCAATTTACATAGAAGTTATACAATTACCATTACATTCGAACGTTTCTCTTGAACTTTTATAACTGTTATAACGTTATAACTTTTCGTTTGAATTTTTTATTATTATTCTGACCTTATAAATTTTTTTTATATATATAGGACTTAGATATAGCGTGTACGCGCGCATTATATTATTACACATATATTTATAATTACGTTTTTTTGTTTTAATTTATAATATTAAGTTTTAACACATCGTTATTAATATAAGATTTTTTCAAAATATACTACTCATCGTTAACGTAAAAAATATTATACGAACAAAAAATAATAAAAGTATTTTGTTTTATTTTGACTTTTATTTTGCCTTCAGATATACTAAAATAAGGGAAATTATTTTTCCAAGTGTATTATAGCCGATTATAACACAGATATATCATGCTTGACATTCTTTTTGTAAAAAAAAAAAAAAAAATATTGCAATAAATATTATCATGCATGCTACAAATTGGATCATAGACTGTAAAAGCTTAGAAAATTACCATACATTCTGAGAGATTTTAAATTGACCTTGTAAAATTATTAGAAACTATTGTAACTTGTTAGTTACTTACAGTCTATGATCAATTGGGCGCTATAGTTCTTATTTTTGCAAGTAATTTTTTTTTTTTTAACTATAAATGTTATAAGTTTAATTTGATGGATTTCCTTCATCTTCTTCCAATCTTTTATTCGTATTTAGAATCTTTCAAATTACGTTTTTGGATAAATTTATTTAATTTTTTTTTAAGAAAGACACTAAGCTAACAACAAGTCGCCAACAAAAACTATACATATAAAAATTTAATTATTGCCACGAAAACGATTATTTGTCGAACGTGGCAGTGATAAATTTAATAAACGCAAAAAAAAAACGAGAAAAACATAATTTCTGATTGAATATCAGTAAACCATTGTATAGGTATAGATGTAATGTATAATGTATTAAACGTAAAAAAATCTTTATACTCAATAATCAACATCGTAAATTTTATATGATTAAAATGTGCGTATTTCTTATTATTACTAAAAAAATATTAAAAGTTTTGTGTTAAAAAAGAAACTGGAAAAATTTGACTAAGAACTAGGCTTGATGAATTTGATAAATTTTAAACTCTCAATTTTCAAACAGAATTTTAAAACTGAATCAATGATTCTATTTCGAACATCAGTGAAAGCGAATTAAATTTTTTTTTGAAGAAAGATCGTAATATCGCGAAAAACCTAGATGATTTTATCTGTATCAAATTATCTGTTAATATTAGTATAGGGTACACACACGCACTAATGCGTATTTTAACTTCAAATAATCAAAACATTGCTCGTGCCACGATCGATTGGCACTTCCCCCCCGATCCCGCTTTCGTTTGCAGATTTTTCACAAAACAAAGCCATCAACGTATATATACGAGTATACGTAATATTATTTCACGCCACACTCGCAATGTTATAACTGCGTACGAGGCAGGCAAAATTGTTCAGTTGCTATCTGGAGGAGCAGCAGCGGGCTAAATCAAGCAAAAAGAAAAGAAAAAAAACACACACACACACACACACACACACAACGCCACGGGGGCTTCGGAACATTTTCCTTCGTACCTTGTATCGTTCTCTTGAAGAAAGCCTTGCAGGCTTCGCACGAAGCGACCCCGTAGTGGAATCCACTGGCCACGTCGCCGCAGACGAGGCACAGCCTCCTCGGCATCATATCCTCCTCCTTGACTCCGTCCTAAACCATAAGGGTTTCGCATATTTTTGGTCTGTTCATTCCTAAATATATTTATTTATTACGCGATGGTGATCTTGCGCGCTTCTGCAATTGTTTCGATTATATGAAAATGGTTGAACGCCCATTAGGCGCGGTCAGCGTCAGATTTTTATGTGCAACGACGCTCGCGTTTACTGTTATCGAACCGAGTTGAGAGCGAGTTATTTTGGGCTGTTTTAAAGATAAACGAGGAAGACGATCGACGGTGACGAGACGGTTGAGAAGAAGAAAAATGTCAATTTGACTCAGTTAAGTATTATCGTCCCTTAGTTACATATCAGCTCATAATATACCACTATAGAAACTGAAAAGATCGTAATCGCTGAGCGTATATACATACTTATTATCGTCTTCGACAATTTTGTCTATACATGTATTGAATGTTGTGTCTATACATATATATGAATATATGATTTTAGCATATATTTGGACAATAAGCGAGATATTAATTTTTTTTGTTGTTATATGTATAGAAAACTGAAAAACTATATAATACAGAAAGGCTAAAATTATGAAATCGATTATCAAATACTCGGGACGAGGTGATATCAATTATTAATTTGAAAAATCCGGATCTGTACAAATAAATACTTGATGAAAAATTTTAATGTGTCGTATGGGTGTCTGAAGCTTGCATAGTTCAGACAATGAAAATGCGAGAAAATTGATTTGTACCAATCAGCTTCTGATGCTCGTCGTTGTATGAAGATAATTTTTGCATCACATTTACAAACGTTCAATGGAAGATTTCATCAGTTTGAAACCTCGATTCATAAATATATATTATTTCAGAAAATAATGTCAAATACTAAAATTGGATAAAGTTGTAGACTTCTATAACTGATTTGAACGTATTTTATTAAAGCTGCTGTATTGAAATTAGTGTATGATATATACGTGTATATAAAATATTAAGAGAACACTAATGAGCATCCTACTGACCGAGGAAATGGTTAACACAACTTGTACGTATATATTCTCGCGTACAATTAATTTTATGTCAACGGCCCAGCCTATAGAAGAAAAAACGATCGACGGCTCTCACTGGCTTGACACCGTCAATTACCGTACTAATCGATGAATATTAGACGAAATTTCAAAGAATTATTCAAATTTATCGACCTAGTAACGACTCCAATAATTTGTGAGATCCACGGGCTCACGAATGCGATCTATCCAATGCGTATAATTATCGATAATTATATAGATATCGTTCGTCTATAACTTGACAATACAATCCAGATCATATTATATACTTATTTAATGTTGAAATAAAATAAAAAATATCCATTCGATTGCGTAATAACGAAAACAAGATTATATATATATATATATATATATATATATATATATATATATATATATATATACACATATGTATATAGAATCAACTGCGCTGAAAAGATGAATTTTTTTCGTTGGCATCCGGCCTTCGAAGTTCCAACGCTGTTATACCGAACGGGAATCGATCGGCAAAGTTAATCAGCCCCTAATATATACGAAGCCCCGAGCTTTATGAATAATTATACTCGAGAGTTCGTAGGGATTACACACTCAAGATATTAATATTGCATAGATATATATATATATATGTCTTACCTCCGGTGCGCCGAGCGGCTGCGTCGTCGAGGAACAATGATGCATCTCCGGGCTTCCGGGGCTGCCACCGCTGCCCCCGTAATCCGGTAAGTCCATTTTTGTGCATAGCGACTGTAACAGCAAAAAATAAAGTACAATAATCGGATCACGAAAAGTGTATACTATATAAGTATAAAATAGATACTTTGGTTAATTATCGTCAGTGGATTTTTACGTATATAACATTTTTCTGCGCGTATGCGCGTCAATCCCTTATCAAGGATGCGCCAAATTAAGGTGCGTGATAACCTTTTACATTGTAAAATAAATTTTTCATTGCATAATACACGTAAAAATTATTTTTTTCCAGTAGAACTGTGGTTAGTTATTACCTACAATTTAAGGATAACAAGATTCCTTTCAAATCACACCATTTCAATTGGTAGTAACAATATATACAAACTAACTTGCTGTAGGATTACCATTAATACAAATAGAGTAAAGGAGCTTAAACGATAGGATGTTGTTATTGATTATCAATTATTGACAGACAAGCTGTTCAAGTAATGTTATTGCCTTCTTTGGATAGTGACTACATTATTTTTTTACCTAATATACGAATACAAAATCCTGCTTTCATTATATTGTCATTCTGTACCTGTATTAGATAAATTACTACACTTGGATTTCTAACCAATATAACAACCTAACCGAAAAAGATCTATGAATACATTAACAATTCTATCAATCTAATGTTTTTGTGTCGATATCATTCTTGGAGACTTAGTAACCTACATCTAGTCTATATTCTTTCAGTAGCTATACTTTTGCTAAACGTGTCCAACCTACCGTATTATAGATATACGTTCCATTCTGCCTCTTCACTTATCTAGTCGAAAATAGAGTTAATAATTTAATAATTTAATAATTTAATTCGAACAGATAGACGAATTAAAAACAGTATAAATATCTAAACGTTAAAGGATAATCAGAAGGAAACTCTGTTCGCCAAAATTTTATTCTTCAGGATCAAATTAAATCCCCTTCGTTCATAAAGTTTAACAAATTTATTCAACGCCAAAATCCTCAAATTTGAACTGATTTGGTTCATTATAGCCTCAACGGAATTCTATACGATAAGCGAATAAGATGTTTGCCCGTAATTATTATACAGCAGCTTCAAATAGTCTGGATTTAAAGGAATCTTGCGATCCGTCTCAAATTTTGGGTTATAATTTTTTAACTTTGTTAGAAGAGATAAATTTTATGTATTATGTACTTTTGTTTTATTTTATAATTTAAAATGGTGGGCTCACTTATGGGTTATTTCGAAACTCGATGACACGATAAATGTGGAATTGCGTAACAAAATTTATAATAGTATAATTTATAATACACATTTTGAATATCTAATGTCGAAGATGATAGTGTGGTTCTTCTTCGTTAGGGCTATATCGAAATTACTCATTTGTCATACGGTGCGACGCTGAGACGTACAATTCTGAATTATATATGTGGCTCTGTATGATATATAATAAATTTTTAAGACGTTTCAAAT
Source organism: Sycobia sp. Sy_11 (assembly GCA_018907035.1). Classification (NCBI taxonomy): domain Eukaryota; kingdom Metazoa; phylum Arthropoda; class Insecta; order Hymenoptera; family Epichrysomallidae; genus Sycobia; species Sycobia sp. Sy_11. The sequence continues at coordinate 1,631,429 of JACCIC010000120.1, read as the reverse complement.
GTTTTTTCTTTTGCTAACAACTCGAAGTGGAATGTAATTATTATTCAAAGGAGTTAGTTGTTCACAACGCCGATATTAGTTTATCGGCAATACAATGCGAAATTATATAACATGTTGACGTAGAAATGTATAATTATAATTCTCGCAAACTTATTGCGGCTTCTCGTAAATACAAATATATAGCACGTACAAATAAAGAAATCAATTTGCTCATTATATTCCGTAATTACGTATAGAGAAGACACACGCCGCCTTAGATGGCTTTCATTAAAATAAAATGTCTTCTTTCAACATAAAAATAATATGGATAAATAGTCCGAGCATTATGAATATAGAGACCAATTGTTTTAGAAGTCAAATCAAACATACATGTAGATTATACTTGTATAAAATTCACGATTTTTCATTATTAAACTCATTAGTTTTATTTCGAAACAAGTAGAGTTTTTTTAGTATCGTAGAAATATAAATCATTTATGATATTTTCTTAGAGGCTATTATTTCGGCAATTCAAGCATTTTTTTTGGTTCTAATAAATGACTGTAAATTTTTTAGATGATTGAATTATTTAATTTATACGTATATATAGCAGTTTTATTTAAAATTGAACGGAAGAATAAAAATAATTTTATGTTTAGGACGAAATATATACAGTAAATTTTCCTTAATGTAGAAATTTATTGAAATTCTCAATAAATTCCTTTTATACACTTTTTTTGTTTATAAATCATCTGCGTCGAATTTAAATTGACTTAATTATAGTTAGATAAAAATAAATTCTTGAATATGTGATTTCAAAAACCAACATTTCGCAATAATGATTAAAATTATAATATTTTTACTTTGTCCTAATTCGTTAATTTTATATTCAACGCTTATTCGAGCCGATATCTAACTTGCTACCACTATATTATTCAACGTATTCAAAAGGATATTGGAAAAATAACGACGGTCTATATTTCTGACAATCAAATTTTGTAAAATGAAACGTTAAATTTTAATCATTAAACATTAACCATTAAATCTCGTAACGTATGTGGGTGTAAAAATCATTCTGAATAAAAGCCGAAATAAAAGAATAATTTTGATACCTCCTGTTGCTGCAGAGTAGTTGTCGGAGAACAGACTTGATAATTCTGTGAGGGCGTGTTCGGATTATCGATTTCCTGCTTTATATTGGGTATCGTCCTGTTATTTCCGATCATGTTTTCAGCTGTGCTACCAGACATCATACAAACCTAAAAAAAAAAACGACAAACAACAAATCCGTTAGATATTTATGAAAATACCAAAAAGTTCCATAAACTATCAAAGATTATCCTTAAAATCAGACACACAGATGTATCTAGAGAAAAATATACGCATAAGTCAAACATATTTTGAAAAGCGCGAATTTTGCGTCGATTTGCTAAGTATATTATTTGAATAACGAAATAAATTTTATACAGAAATTCCATGAAATATACCGGATTATGCTATTTAGCATATCAAAAATTTATCGCAGTAGAAATAGTATTTCGCTAACGCATAACGCATATGGCAAAGCAGCACAGACCTTCATACGCAGAATGGCAAAATAAACGATTTGAACACTATATATATATATATATATATATATATATATATATATATATATATATATACACATACACATATCTATAAAGTTAGAAGATGAATCCCATCGCAAAAAAAAAGAGAATTGCAAGCCAGCCGAAGCCTGTATAAGTGTATATATTTAGGAACAAAGGAGGGAAATAACATTAGGCGTGGCGGCAAGAGATCTGCAAGGCCGCAACGCCGCCGCGCGTAAGGCGAGCCGCTCGCGCGGCCCTTGCGCAGTATATGTACACGCGCACACACGCGCGCGCGCGCGAGCGAAAATTCATGGGCGTGCGGAGAGCGAAAATAGTACTATATATATATATATATATATATATATATAATATATATATATATATATATATAGACTATGTGTAAAAAAAACACCGCGCAGCAGCGCTGACACACGCACGGCGCTAAATCCGCGATGGAGATGCTTTCAAAGAAGTTCCTCCCATATAGTTCTCATCCTCCTCGACGAGAGCCTCCCACCCCTTTTACCAACGTAGTTATATGCATACACACACGCGCGCGCGCATAGGGGGCAGGCGAAGAGGGGGGCTGCACTTTTATTTTCGCGCGAGCGCTATTTTTAAATTTGCGCGGCGCGCGCGCGCGCGCCCTCAAAGAAAATACCTCCGGGAATTCGCGTTATATATTCATCACGTGCGTATAGAGCGCGCAGCTGCCGGTATAATTATTTCGAAAAATTTGCTATATATATATATATATATATTTCTCTGCCCGTTTATAATACAACTGTATGTATCGGGGAATCCCATCGAAATTGTGGTATACAATATAATATAGCCACGTCTTTTTCATGACGCTTGTGTAGGACGTAAACTATGAGACAAACAGTAGTGCGCATAATGGTGAAAATTATAGATTGAATATGGAGTACAGAGGAGGGGGAGGCGTAGGGCGGAAAAATTATCGGGAACTTCGTATAAGCCGATGGTAAACGGGCGTTCTACTGTACCTGTCGATATGTTAATTCACGGTGTACGACAGTGCCAGTTGGGTTCGGCCACGAGCATCGGAATCAAGCATCATCGTCAAAAAGCGATTTGTACACGTACTTCATTGCTGCCCTTTCTGGTATGCTTACAATCTAAAGAATATATCGAAGCAGATCTTATAAACGCCGAATAAATAGTACTTTTCGGTTAAGAATAATTTCATTTAATATTTTTTAATAATTTTCTGTTTCCAATAATCCTACATTATAACTTTACAGTGCATTACTTTCTTTAGACATTGCACTCAATTATCGGGCGCAAAATTTATCTGCAACATTCTCTCATCGTTAGTTACCTTCGCGGCAATCTATACATTTCTTTTATATTAAAAATTTAATGGTAAATATAAAGGTTTAAATGTTTATAAATTATTATATAGAATTGTATATATAGTACTATATATATACAATTGTATCATAGTCGGATATTTAATTTAGAAATCGCGTGCTTTCCGTTTCCTTATATTGATGACGAGGAATGGCAAAGAGGGGATATACGTATGTATTTTCGTACAATAAAAAATTTCTTACAGCTCGGCGAATCGCTGATATGCCAAAAATCGTTCGTGGAGCGCTTGAGGAGAGAGAGAGAGAGAGAGAGAGAGAGAGAGAGAGAGAGAGAGAGAGAGAAAACGGCCGAGCTCTGCGATATCACGAACGCGCGGATAATATGCAGGAGTCGCTCTATACGCGCGATGCGATGCGACGCGGCGACGCTTGGCCCGATTACACCAATTGCAATAATATATTAGATCGGCGCGGTGCTATTTGGTTCAGGAGGCAATTCGAATCACCGTAAAGCAATTGGCCAGTTTAAATATATATATTGTCACATAGCACTCGCTTTAAGTTTGCAAACCAGACTGGAAACTATCTTTGCGTTACATACACTTTATACTTTCGTATGATAAAAAAAACAATAAAAATGAAAATACAGTAAAGTTTATCAATTATTTAGTCTCGATCGGTTATGTTTTGCATTACTTTCATCTGATGTATATGTGTGTGCGTGTGCGCGCGCGCACACATAACGCTGAACTAGGCTCAAAGTATAGTTACAGTTTATCAAACCAATATATATATATATATATATATATATATATATATATATATGACTTTGTAAATATATATGCCCATCGAAGCAACTGCCAATAAATAATAAAAACCGTGTGCCAAACTGTGTATAAGTACTATAATATTCTAGAATATTAATGACCGTCGCGTAAACGTCCATAACTCCAATGTGTAAGACAGTAACTTTGTATACATACCGACGTAAAATTGCGTATAACAATCTTTGCCAAGACAACAATGTATTAGTGCAAATTGGAATCCCCCGGGGGAAATTCGAAAATAACAGGGCATTTTTAAAATTTCGATCTCGCCCACCCCCACCCCCTTTCTCTCTAACTGTTCATATTACTGAAATAAAAAGCTTCTAAAACCAAGTAATTGAGCCAAGTGTACGTAACAAGAGCTTCGCCAACGCAAACAGAATAAAGTTCCTCGTTCGAGAAGAAAAACGCACGATTTTTCTTATGCGGCATAATGATGATAATGATGATAACAGGAACAACAACAATAACAACAACAACAACAACAACAACAACAACAACAACAACAACAACAACAAAAACAAAAACCCCGACAGCGAGATTTCACGGTTATAACAATCGAACCATATGATAGCCGCGCACTGCACGGCCTGACAGAGGCGGAAAATATATATAGGAGAGGGGGGAGGGTAAAAAACCAAAAGACGGCGACGTTCGTAATATTTCACCGATCTTCGCAATGTTGCGAAGCAAGGCCGAGCCTTTACATTATATTATATATATTTTAACAAGGCTGCTTGGACGGAGATAAAATCTTTTTCGCCTCTGTATAAGTACAGAGACCATTTTCCCCTGGGATTTCAAGTACCGATACGCCGGACGCGTCAGTGAATCTTATCGCGGTATCTACACGTGTATACGACAATTGCCGAAGAGGCAGCCATTGTATCTCATCTCTCTTGCGCGGGACAAGTTCAGCCTCAGAAGGCATTCATATACATATATATATATATATATATATATATATATATATATATATATATATATATATATACATATACATTAGGCACTGGTTAGCATTTATACGTATATTGATATATGAAATTGCCAATGGCGATCTGCGACACACGCTCGACGCCACCTCGGCGCTCATTTCAAATACCCTCATTCTCTCCATTTTTTGTTTCTTTAACGGGCAAAAGCGTCGAGAGCTTTAAAATAATCGTCTTAGAAGCTTTTGTATTAAGAAGATGGCGGAGTCGGTTTTTTTGCTTTTACCGACCGTGCAAAAAGTCACTCGACCGTACCCGTCATTTACGTGCGCACGAAATCGCAGCGAAATTTCGCGCAGATTCGTGGGTACGAGTACGTTTTTCAAAATTCGTTTATCATTTTTCACTGTGAAATTTGATAGACGCTGTTCATTTTTGAACGAATCTCCTCGAAACCTCGCAGCAATGTAAAATGAACGTAGATCAAGGGCATGGTTAATTTAAATTTTCAAAATTTAAAAAAAAATTTAAGATTTTTTTTAAGTTACTCTTTAAGAGAGCTGTATACATATCCTTAAATAAAATGGTAACAGTACAACATTATAGTTGTATAGTATATTGTTATGTATACGTTCGGCCGAAAACATAGGGACGTATTTGAAAAACTTTTTTTCAACAGGCACCAATGTTGAGAGAAATGAGATCGTATAGAAAATAGTAAAAAATTAACGGGGCTTTAACCATCTAGTTTTCAAATCTGTAGGCGATTTTTGAAATTTTATACGTGATCGTAAAAAATACTTTTTTCCCACCTAGTTTTTACTCAATTTTCATAATTTATTCAGTTTATTAACAGCAAGGTCCTTTCCGATCAGATTTTCAATTCGATGAATTTTTACCAAATAATTGAAGCTATCCGTCCATGAAATGTGGATTACAGCTAAACAGGGCATTCGAAACATTGAAAATATAAATTGCAAGTGAAGAGCTGACCGAAAAAATTTCAACGAATCCCGTAAATCGCTTTGGCGAAGAGCAGAAATGTTTTTGAGATGATCGTGCAATTACTAATAACCTCGTACAAATCGACAAAATCAATGTACGAGCAGAAAAGTTGTATTTACGCTCAACTATATAGCAGCATCCTAGGGATCAATAATGCTTATAAAACAGTCTTCAATTACGGCCGAATCGCAATTCGTCGGCTACATTGATGAGGCTTCGTCATCGGAAAACTCGGCGCGTACGTAAGAAAACAATAGAAAAGTAGAAGAGAAACAGAGGGGGCAACAGATCCGTCGGGGCAAAGCTTCGCAAAATTTGCAAAAACGACGAATTGTCTGTAACGTCATGTACACGCGTGCAAATGCATATGCGTGGACGAGTTCGCGCATAAAGAGCGCGCGAGCGTAACGGTGTTCGCGAAACTGTTGCGTAAGTCCGGCCCCGACTCGTGCCTCTTTCAACCGCCGCCCTGGCCCCCCTAACTCCTCGTACACATACCTCCGCCCCCTCCCGCCCCCTCCCGCCGGTTCGCGCGTCGCGAGTCGCGCACGCGCGAGCGCTCCTTCTCCAGCGCCGCGCGACTCCGATATTTTATATATATATATATATATATATATATATATATATATATATATATATATGTAGATATCTAGAGAGAGAGAGAGAGAGTGAGAGGGACTCGGGTCTCTTTCGCGCCCGCGCGCGTGCAATATCGTCCTCGTATGTAGGTGGGTGGTATACCCGGAGGGAGGGGGAGTTGGGGTGGTGGTTGGCGGCGGAGGAGGAGCAGGAGGAGGAGAAGGGGGCGCGAGCCGCTCGGTTATCTCGTTGGCCTTGAACTTGACTTTCCTATGCGAGAGCTTGCGGCGCGCGCGCGCGCGAGCCCGCGACGCGGCCGCGATCGCGAAGGCCGAGAGAGCTCCCCGAGTTTATATAGCGCTCCGCTCGCTCGCGCGGCGCGCGCGCGCACGCCGCTCGAGAGCGAGACGCGCAAAATTAGACGCGGCGAGCGTCGGCGGAAACGGCCGATGACGAAAGACAACGATGCTCATACATTATATATACATATACATATATATATATATATATATATATATATATAGTGTGTGTGTGTGTGTGTGTGTGTGTGTGTGTGTGTGCGCGCGCGTGTGTGCAGTGCCGAGCGAAGCGCTATATAGACAATACAAGTTGCGTGTATATATATATATATATATATATATATATATATATATATATATATATACACAGCCGAGCACGTGTGGAGTCCGCGCGCGGCCTTGAATGCTGCACACACGGCGGCGACGAATAGGCGACGGAGAGCTGTTGTCGCATCGTCGCCGATGCTATGCGCCCCGCGCCCGCGCGCCTCCTTCGTTGCCGCGGATGAGAAGTCAGAGCGGAGCATTTCCACTACGATTGGTATTAACCTCTTGAGAATAAAAAAAAAAAAAAAATGGAAATTAAATTGTCATTTGCACGGTACCTGAATAGTGCCGAGAGAGCTTATATTCGATGCATGCGTGCGAATTCTACATACATACATACATAAATACATACATACATACATACACCTTCACGTATCTTATAAGTATAGTGTCATGAATGCATAAAGTCAATTTTGTCAATCGAGCGAAACACGTGTGTATAATTATCGAGAACGCTCCCACAGTGTGTATACAAGAGGCTGCACAAGGAGGAAACAATGCAGCCTATTATTGAAAAAAACAAAAAGAATAGGATAATAACGTGTGCGATGTGCAGAGGCTGATAATTAAGGAAAGCACGCGATAACAGGTTTTTTTTATATAGACACATACACACGCACAAACCGCGGTGCGCATATAAAATTCTAAATATATATATATATATATATATATATATATATATATATATATATATATACACAAACGAATAATTAATACAATGTCTTAATGCATGCCGATTTTCAGAACTTTTCTTTTTCATTTTGTTATACAATTTATGAATTTAATTAAAAAAAGTTTGAGATTGTAGTATGATTATATGCGCATGTATGCGCGCATGCATGCGCGCATGCATTTATGTATGAATCCGTGTATGCGTATATCTATTAAAAAAAAAAAAAAAATACATTTTCGGAACGATAAATTCTCCCTGATGCGTAAGAATGAAACAACGATGCTGGAAAATGAGATAAAAAATATATTTGAAAGAATATATTAAAAACGTTTTTTTTACCCTACAATCATGCAATCTTATAAGCCAGCCGATGATTAGATTATCGTGTTACTCATCGAAGCTATAAAGGAGATGTTTGATGACTTTTAATTTGTTTCTGCAGTGCATTAAGAAAATTTCCTCGAGAGAGATGGAAAGCGCAAGAGCGGGAGCCAGAGAGAGAGAGAGAGAGAGAGAGAGAGCGTACAGAATCCGTCATGTAATAAAAGAAGAAGCAAGCTCTAATTTATTGTTAGCTTTATCGACGTATTCACTTTTTTTCTCAACATTACACCGCTCAGAGCTAAATACTGTTAATTAAATTTTATAGAAGATTTTGTCAGTGTTAATAATTTGATTTTATGATGTATATATGTACGAGAATAATAAACGTCTATTTCTTCATTCGGACTGGTTTTTTTTTTTTTTAAATTTTTGGTATGTATCTTATCTTTTTGATACCTAATGTCACAATATTGAAAAATAAAAAACAACCACATATGCATAGCAAACCTTCCAGTTCGTACAATAATCGTAATTATTAGAGACCAGTTGATTTGTATTGTATCTTTTTGTTAAACAAATTAAATAGCTTGGAAAATCTTTATAATGACTCAATCAGAAAATTCTAATTTATAATAAAATTAACGTAATATAATTGAAAAAGTCGGTAAATAAAATTTTAATAATACGAATTTGAACTACAATTATCGATTTATTAATTTATTATGGAATTCCATAATTTTGACGGCTAAAATGAGCTAAAAATCGTCGTGAATCGCGAGTATTCACAGCTGGCCGTCCCGCCATTTTAGTCGGGCAATAAAATTTTTGTTCTTATTATTTCGTTTTTCTTTTTTTTTTTTGTACTTGTCAGTACTTTTTCCTTATTTCGTATCTTCGACTGCGCAGCAAATAAGTCCGTCGAAACGAATTTTACAAAAGTACGCGAGTCGAGGCGGACTAAAAATTACGGATTACTCGCGATACCTTCTGGAAATTTCGACTGTTCGATACAAACAATAATGTAATCAAATGTGGACTGAATTCTTCCAACTCGAGCGTGAGTCTCCCATCCAGTATATAATGTTTTTCGCTGCCGTAACTCTAGAGAAAATTAATAAGAATATTCATTATCTGGATTAATAACGAGTTCGTCAGCAGACGACTAGTGATTTTTCAAGATATCCCTTGAATGTTTTGGACGGCGTTGATCATTAGCGATCTGTTAATAAGATAAATTGATACATTTTATTCAAAGCCATATTACATTTCGATTATGTAATATATTTAACTATATATATATCTAGAAAAACGCTCTACCGATAAGAAACAGTGCAATTTCCACTATAGTAAATCAGTGAATATCCTAATGTTCATCAAGTGAGCAACGAAGTTACATTTTTGTAGCAGTGCCAATCTTCGCAGATTCAAATTTAAAAAGTGAACATCGCGAGTGTTTAAGCTACGTCCGTCCGCATATATCTATATAGGTAATCGAAGTTCGATTGCCGGAGTCTCGCGCAAGTGGAAACAATTTCTGTTCGATTGTTGCATAAGGCTGATAAAAACTTTATGCTATATACGGCAGTCTATGCAAATGCCCCGCGATGAGTTTTGAATAATGGCATAAAATCTATGCGTATGAATTAATAATTCGAGTTTCTTTGAATTATGGAAAATCGGGAACAATTTTAAAAGCAAAGGCTCATACACATATAATTATCCACGTTGTCACTATATTATACGTAAATAAATCCATTCGATTCGCCAATCTTCGGAACTAATGAAAAACAACTGTCGTAATCGGCGCGATCCTTTACTAACGAATCAGTATGGTTTCTAAGTCACTAATTCAATCAGTCATACCGACTACTATACTTCATATTCGCTGATTTATTTATAGAGAGCACATAATACTATTTCCTAGTGCAGCGGGCGAGCGCTTTTTTTTCACAATGAAGAAGAATCTCAGCAGACCAGAGGATGGAAATCGACGCTCGCCACGAATCGGTCTTCTTTGCTCTTTTGACGATTGGTATATATATATATATATATATATATATATATATATATATATATACATACATACATACATACATACATACATACAAACACACCATAATATCGTAGCTCTTCTCATTGCGCAATGCATCATAAAAGCCGATCAAGATTATTCTTGCTCGTATAAAAGCTCTCGTCGATCGTCTATAATAATTCGGCGAGTAGGATGAAATTTGATTATATATACGATTATAAAAAAGAAAATCCATAATTAAATAAATAATTAAAAAACAGCATTTGTAATTTTAAAAAGACGAGATCAGCGTGTTTGAGGAACAGTCTATACTGACAAGATTGAAATACCTAAGAGTTATAGAGTCGTTTCATTTTCGTTGTATCCTGGATAGGGTACAATTTCATTAACATGAACGAGCTGTCGGCCGATCTTCTAGAAATACCGTTCGAGTAATAAAAATTTACTTTTCTTGAATAATGTTATATGTATAAACACTAAAATACTGAAAATTTTAATTAAACGCGGCCTTTGCTCGCGTTAAATTTTCATTTCGAGCAATGGTCGAAGAAGATTGGCGAAGCTGGGTGGAAACGCGAAGGTTTTGGAACATAATATCTATCATTTTTGATTATAGGAAGTTCGCGAAACGTTGAAATTTTTATACACCGTTTTCACAACAATTAATAATAAAAACAAAAAAAAAAGACAAAGAAAACTTGAATGTGCTTTGGATCAATCGATGTAGTATTTAGATGTAATTAGATGTAAATAAAAATCACATATGGCTAACTTAAATCGTCAATAGTTTAATGATAACTATAAATTTATTATTTACAGCACAGTATTTATTTCCCGGTCGGTAAAGTAAAATTGATTTCGACAGCCCCCCCTCCCATGACCCCGCCTTTTAGAATCGCGTTCGAGCATTTGAGTAGCCAACTAATAACAACCAATATCCAGATTTCAAAGAGACGCGATCGTTAAATTCCGCATGCTATGGAATAATAAACTGGAGTTGCTGTATGCGATGTGGTAGGAAAACTTTTTGACTTATATCTATATTATAATAATTAAGCTCGTTCGATTGTAAAATTGCGCTATACGAAAGCAATGTGTAGATACGGGCGCGTGTAACTCACGCGGCAACTTTCGTTCTATATTTAAGGAAAAGGATCGATTTGACGTATCGTTATGCGCTTACGTGGTATTACGCGAATCGATTATCATTTCGCTAAATTTAATATAATAATAATAATAATAATAATAATAATAATAATAATAATAATAACAACAACAACAATAATAACAATAATAATAACAACAATAATAATAACAACAACAACAGCAGCAAAAACAACAACAACAACAACAATAATAATAATGCCACGAGAAATAATTTCAAATACATTCATCATAAAACTTTTATTCTATTAAAAATAATCATATAGTAAAAGTCATAGGGGGTCGTTAAATTAAAAGAAAAAAGTCATATTCAATTTTTTTCTTATATACTGTCGATAAGTAAAATTAACACCTCCGCACGAGTTAAGCTGGTATAGCTTCTACAAAACGATTGGAGGTAAAGTCTATATAATAGCTGTTCGTTATGGGCGTCTGATAATTTCACTTTTTATTTTAGCAATGAATTTTGCTCATATATATACATACACACACACGCGTAATTTTTTTTTAAAGATCCTTATAACAAGCTCGTTATCGTTAAGATCTTTAGAATAAACACTTTCCTTGACACCTCTAATATATATATATATATATATATATATATATATATATATATATATATATATATAGAAGATTTACGCAGCGCATTAAGCGGCGGGCTTCCCGAGATGTCTGCACAATCGATCCCCCACCACCTCATACCTCCTTGCTATATGTATATATATATCACTTACACAACGCGATGCACGAGAACTTAGCGCGGGAAATACAAGCTTAGCACCGGCTCGCGTCAACCTGCCGTGGGTGCAGGCCTGCGCACACGTGCTTCCACTCGCTCGTTATTTTAATTCTCCGAGCACGCGATAATTATCGTCCACCCCGATACTTTATATACACTTCGTGGATGCATCGCAAAATTAAAGAGTAGATTTGTCGATCCACTGTCTCTCTCTCTCTCTCTCTCTCTAATCAGAAGCCATCATCTGACGCGAGACTCCCAATTGCCTCTTTATTAGGCGCTCCTCTATTATTTCTTATTTTCTCAACTGGAAAAAAGCTCTCGAATCAGTTTTTCAACCGGTGGCTTCATGGAGGCGGGGATTTTTTTTATACGAAGCACATTAGACCTTGAAATTCAAAAGTGCGTGCCCGCAAGTTAAATATATGCCATTTTGCGATGCCATTTGTGTTCGTTTTCTTCTTATTTTTCTTCTTTTTCTACTTCTCTTTTTTTCAGCCGGCACAGTTAAAAAAAATACACGGGCTCCAAATACTTTATGTTACTATATTTTAATGCGACGGAAATGTAGATGCCAAACGTGATGCCGAAGTATTTTTACGCGAAACGAGAGGGAGGGGGGATTACTTTTTATTTTCGTGCTTTTGCATAATTTTAATATTATTGCTTGGCTGTATCTTGTTGTACGTATAATATAATCGATATATTTCCATTTTAACCGTTAGGAATTACAACAAAATAAATATCCAAGCACGTATAGTTAGCTATTGACTTATAGTACAATTGTTGGGAGGAAAAGCTAATTTATAATTTATTTCTAACTTGAGCGTTTTTTCGTTCCCCTGCAGAATATACTGAACACAATATTATACTAATAAGGACTGGTCGAGGGATTGGTTCGGTGGAAATGTTCACTAGGTTAGAATTTCACACGTTATTATAATAATCTATACATTTTTTTCAGAAAAGAGACATACATAAACAGACTATTATATAAGAAACAATAACTTCTCTACATTTATCTTTTTCTCTTCCTTTCTAAGTCAGTCTATGTGTATATAGGATCAATTAAATAAAATATTTTCTTTGTGAATAATCTATAGATTGATGTAACAACAATTGGTGGTACTGGCTACATAAACATAATTTAATTATGTATACCTGAAGTAAACCCATCTGATGGAGCCTCAAACAATGGTTTTATATATACACAATTGCGAGAAGTTTCGCGAAATTGTCGGCTATTCGGCTATATTAGATCAGACTCGCACCCACGCGACATCACAAAAATTTTTCAAGGCTACTCGCGTGCGCTACGCGCGAGACCACGTTTGCGCGCGCGCGCACACACACACACACACGCACGCACGCACGCACACACACACGCGCACGCACGCACGCACGCACGCACACATATGTATAAAATATCAAAGCACGATGCTCGCTTTCAAACAGGTCGATTACGTAAGTATTATACAGAATAAAAGTGAAAAAGGCGCAGTCTACGTGCTGGACGAACCCGGTGCGTGAACATTAAGCATTATAATATATATATACACATAGGGTTCGAGACGGTGAGCAGTGCTGCCACTGTTGAATTCGCATCCGGCGTAATTTCAATCTGCCTATATATATATATATATATATATATATATATATATATATATATATATATATATAATTTTTTATCGCGTGCGATCGCTGATTTTCGTCGTATATACAGATTTGCAAAACTGTGAGTCAATTTCCGTACTGGAAGAACTTTAGTTATTTTTGTATTTTACTTGACAGTTTTTGATGACAACAGAATTTTAATCGTCTCGATAAAGCACACGAAAGATAAAAGTTGCGAGATTTGTTGGTTTTTTTTGTTTTTTTTTTTTGTTTTTTTTTTTAGACAAACAAATATAAAGCACAGATAAGATCGTGGAAGTTTTATAAAGGTCAAGGTACTGGATAGATAGAGCCACGGTAATTAGAGCAACGGGACAGCTATACACATGTATTACGCGCAGAACGAATATTTCGATGATTTTGAGCCTTTTAAGAACGATCGTTGTTCGTACATATATCGCGGGTTGCTTTTGCTAAATTTTTATTTCTAACGTAAGATCGCAAACGCTAAAATAATCCCTTTGCTTATTCCCATAGCCGCACTATTTTATCTATTTATTTATAATAATGAAAAAACAAATTCTTAATTCCTTTTACAACTCAAAGATTTAAGAGTCGAATGAACCTTAAAATATGCCTCATGCCGATCGTAATTGCAGTGACACAATCATACACATTGTTTTCCTGTCGCAAACACGCGAGGATCTCGATATTTTGATACTAGAACTATGTATATACGTTCATATTGCGCTTACACCGTAATGCAAATATTTGAATCTTATAAAATACTCCCAAAGAATTATGTACATGATGAGCGAAAATGTTAATTATCTATCTTAAGTCACTCATAATATTTAGTTTAAGTAAGCTTATAAAAAGTATATATATATACATATATATATATATATATATATATATATATATATATATATATATATCAAACGGTTTCATGTAAATTAGCGTATCGTATAAAAATAAAGGCTCTATGATTTAAGACATAGTTATTGAGGAAGTTATCTTGCGGGGGAATCCCATTAAAATTTTGACCGTAGAGATAAAATGCATCAGTTTTTATTGATGTTTATAATTCGGGAATGTCCCAACAGTACCAGTTTCACGATATAAATGGTTTTACGGTGTTGTTGTATATTTACAACCTACAATGTATATTTTGAAACTCGTTGGTCTGTATGGAGTAATAATCTTAATAGTAATAATCTCTTTATAATGTGATGATGGTGATACAACTTATCGACGGAGAGAGAGAGAGAGAGAGAGAGAGAGAGAGAGAGAGAGAGAGAGAGAGCCGACAATGAATGTTGTGACTGACGAAAGTTGTTGCATTTAAAGTAACACACAAATGTATAAAATAACAGAGCAATACAGTCACGTGTAAAATTAATTTATTTTCCGTTTAATTTACAAGAAAAACAAGAATAATATGAAACGCAGAATTTAGAAATGATTTTGAATCCTGTCCGCCATAATCGATGTAAAAGCATACATATAAAAATGTTCTGTTAATGTTCAAATACTTTTATGTAGCCACGGTTGAAATAAATTGCTAATGTTGGCGCGTTTTATGCCGGAACAAAAATCATAAACATTTAAAATAAGACAATGTTTAGTATATTTTTTTTATACGAATACCGTCATATTTCATTGTACAGTCGAAATTTTGGGATTTAAGCTCGGATTCTTGTTTAGCATGCTCAAAAACATGAGGTATAATATCTCTGATGTACATTAATATATAGTACACGGAATATGAGATCGAAAACATTTATTGGTTTTCATAGTTGATTAGAAGGAGGCGTATTTATAACATGGCATTTTTTTAATACTTAAAATTATTAATAATAATATACTTTAATTAGTGTATTATATTCTATAGCTAAATTGTAACAAATGTTTCTATTTTTAAGTAAGGTTCAATGATTCAAGCAAACATATTTCTAATGAGCATATACTTGAAAAAATATTTAATATAGTTTCTTAATCGCTTCAATACTCGAAGTTTAAGACATTTTGGCGAGCAACTAGTTATTAAGCAACTAATTATTAAGACATTTTGACGAGCAACTGGTGAATTATGCTAACCAAACTTTAACTGTCGCAATAACTACAAAATTATATATCTTTTTAAAAATAGGTTTATTAGAGATGTTTGCTTGATATCTCAATCGCTCCTGAATTCTGTTGTCACAGTAGTAGCTCTCGTTAAAAAAAATCTCTCTTTAAAGAAAAACTACACATTAGAATCCTATTTAAGCTGGCTCGGTCGCATATGAGCGAACCAATTTGGAGCTCAGTGCCCTGGACCAATCAAGCTGGAGCCCGATTATATTTTTTTTAAATATATAACTTTAGCTTGAAACACAATCAATTTTTGAACATTGAATTTTATGTATTTTATACATAATTTTTATAAATATACGGCTGACAGACAATGTGGTAGAAATTTTCACCATTGATCTAATATATTTTTCTAGCTTGAATCTCTCGTACCGACTCGAGAGCAAAGAGCAATTCTTAAATAAGAATTGTAATGGCGTAGTTTTTGATGAAATTGAACCGATTACGAAGAAATTTTAACGACTGACCGGTTGATGATCCGGCGGGCTCGATTTTCTTGTCGAGCCCCCCCCCCCCCCGATTCTGGTGTTTCCGATCGATGATGAAAAAAATGCAAGTACTATTTCGTCCCATATGCTCAACCGTTGAATTTTATCAACTGAAATCATTCAATTGTGCATACTACAGGGTGGGGGAGGGGGGAGAAAAACATTACTTACTCATGCATTAAGGTTGAAGAAACCATACTTATACAACATCGCTAAATTCTTGTATACTATAAGTAGTGTTTGCTCATCCGAAGACAATGTTAACATTATAAAAATTTTCATAACTCGTTTTATTTTAAAAAACAATGATCTGGGCTTGCTTATTTAAACGTTTCAATCGAGGCCTTTCCAGATTATGCACTTTGTATAATTCTTCATTTTTTTCTTATTTATATTAGAAAAAAACTATTATATTTAAGGATTTAGAGAATCTTTATTGAATACTAAATGAATTAATATTGGAAGAATCAAGTTTTTAAAAAATTAAGGAAAAGAATGTTTTATTTCCGTTTTACGTTTTATTAAAAATTTCTTCAGATTAATGTTTTTTTTTCAATCTTTATAAAGTAATTTTTATAGTTTTAAACGAGTTAATTTACACTTTTAAAATAATATTAAATTTGATCAAACTGAATTTTTTTTCGTGAAATTTTTTTTTTTAACTTGAGTCTAGCTAAATAGAACAAGTTAAAAAACTGATTTTTATCATAACTTTTTATAAAATCCTCAATACTTGTATAAATTCAAATTTTTTCAACAATTATTTTTAAAGTTAAAAATAATTTTTCTTCCAAATTTATATACAATTCGATTTTCGTGTATAAGAATTGGAACAAATAAAAAAATTCTGTAAAATATATACGTATAATCCGAAGTCTTAAACGAAGCTCTAAAATAAGCGTCTGCATGTTATTCTATCTCAAAAAGAACTAGTGTTATGCAAATCAAGCGAAAATCAGCAAATATTCCGTTTGATCCTTTTTCTTTTTTTTTTTTATTCGTTTATCTATTATAATATTCAAATAACTACTGAGCAAACTAGTTTTATAAAGCAAACTGATAAATTGATTGTGTACCGATCAGTATACGATATAGTAGAAAAATTTAACATAAGAAAATGTTGCAATACACAGCTCTATGTACTATTCCGCCTTATTGTATTGCGATTAACTTAAACAAAATCAAAATTTATTTTTGGATTGTTGCATAAACAATCGATATTCTCATGTAAAAGTGAGCAAATAATGCCTCTATTATATCAGCAGCATTGATAAATCATATCTATAAATGGTAAACACGTTTAATTTTTCATATCTTACTTTAACCTATTTCATCTACATATAAGATATTATTTTTGAATATATCGATAAAAATTTACGTAATATTAAAAAAAGAAGTTTCCTTTATCATCCACAATTCGAGCCTGAAGTTCGCATCGTCGGACAGCAACGAAATTTTTAGTGAATCGATTTACATTATATTCATTATTGTATAACGATAAGTTTATTATAAAACATTTAACATTAAATTTAAGGTTTAGTTAAAATTTTCTCATTTTACTCGTATAATATGTAATATTATCGTACAAAACTACATTAAGAATCGACATAAAGTTGGCCAACAAAAAGTTGCTTAAATAAAAAAAAAAACTTTGAAAGAAAATTGAATAATTGAATCCAATTACAAATTAAAATGTTAATTATGTGCGGAATAATTAAAAAAAAAAAACTTTATAGCTCGAAGCGTTTATTCGTGACTTAGTATTGTTATAGTCGTAAAAACATTTACGAATTATCCGCAGACATTCGACGTTACTGCCTATAGCTTGCATTTACGTCATAAAAACTCCACACTGACGCAGGGAAGTTCTTTCAAGTGATGCTCCATCGAGCTTTAAATAATCTTATTATAGCGACATTAAAAAATTGCATAATATATATATATATATATTAAGTATTACGTTTACGATGAATGTAGAGAAATCGTTCAATCAATTTAGGAATCGTGGGTGAAGCACAAAATGTACAAAGAACAAAATTAATAATAAATTCTTATTGCATATTGTGTTTTATCAAGTGTGGACGAAAAATTATTTATGTATCTACATTAGGTAATCGTTAACAATTACAAGTACTTGTACTAACTGGGAGTCAATAATGATAATTTATCAAGGATCGTTATAATACCAAATTAACAGTGATTCAACAAAAAATCCTTTACAAAAATAATGTTGAATTTCGCTAAAACTGTGATTTTGATAATAAATTTTTTTATTAGTTATCTATATATATATAATTTTTATGTCCAAACGAATCGATATATTAAAGGAAATTATTATTTTTAATAGATGATAAAATCGAATATTTTTTATGAAAGCGCAAAAAATCAAGCCGTGCCCTATTAAAAACGACGGCTGCTCTTCGACCACTCGACATACCTAGCGATCTATACGGCCACAAGAATTAAAGCACTTAAATCATTTCTATAAATATAAAATCTCGTCATTATACAAAAACGAAGATATTATATATTTTCGAAAAAAATCAGCATAATTAACTGAATTATCGAACAAATTTTTTTTACAAAGTCAATGCTATAGAAGGGATGAGGGCTGTAAACTCCTAATGTTCTTTATATTCAAATACGCGTATTCAATTATATATATATATATATATATATATATATATATATATATATATATATATATATATATATAATACTTATATTATCGTTGTACAGGTACAAACCATACACAAACACGCGTATTATATATTCGACACCAGTATCTATACATATATAGCGGAATCGATAGGTCGGGGGCATCGAGTGGCAAATTGCAGGGTCAGGGTTATAAATGCCGCTCGAGTCGACGAAGAAGGCCTCGGTGCCGCAGAGCACACGTTTTCACGTTCCTATATACATACAATGTGTATATAATATATTGGCGCGCGTGCCACAGAACCGGGTAGACATCGAGAGACATTATATATATATAGTCAGTTGACGACGAGATTCGTCACACCGCCTTCCTCGCGTTCGTCTGATGAAATAGAAGAAAAAAAATTTTTGCGAAAACACCAGAGCATATACGCAACCTATATATACATAGTGCACCTTGCCCGCCACCTCGGATTGGCGTCGCACGATTCGCGTAGGTTGCGGAAAGAGCGGGTTGAAAAAGAAACAAAGAGAGAACAAAAAAAAAAAAAAAAGAAAGGAACGAGGAGAAAAAAAGTGACAAATTAATTTGGCATCGGTATATAGAAAACGAGCCTGGACGCGCCTGGTTATAATAGAGGAGGGTATGGGGCGAGTACGCGGGCGCGGTGCAAAAGTTTTTTCAAAGTCCAATCCTCCAAACGCAGCGCTCCTCTTTCGCCTGATATATATACATATATATATATATATATATATATATATATATATATATATATATACACATATGTTATCTATACAGTTTTATATGCGTATACGTAACACAGAGCTATACAGTCAGAATGTCTTGCATTTTTTGGCAGTATTATTTCGAGCTCTGCGTAAATAAAGATGGGAGCGGGTTAGTTAGTTGCATGGCGTTTTATTTAGAGAGTATATAAGCTGTGAGCGTGAGATTTCTTTTTTTCTTTCTTTCAAATTTAGATCTATAATTGTATTATTTGAGCATTACGTAAGTATAAAAGTGAGATTAAAAATACTTTTTTTTTTTATTTACCGGCTTATCATTATTACGAACATCAAACATACTACTTCACGATCCTTTTATATATAGTACTTCCATGCGCTTAGATCTGCTTATTAGAAGAAAAAAAAATAGATAGCTTTACTGTCGGCATTACTTGACAATACGCGGATAACGCGCATAAGTACCACGTGGAATGTACATCTTACTCGAAAAATGGTAGAAAATTTACTTTCCAAAAAAAAAAAAACCGCTCAAATCTATCTTACGGCGCTGTACGAAGCTGGGGCCCCCGATGAGGTCAATCCGAATTCTTTTAAAATAACAACCATTGATACAGCACACAGACGTGGCTCCAAAATATCATAATTTTGTCCTTTACACATGTTTATATATAAAAAAAAAAAGTTTAAACACTTTTCCGGCTTCAAAAGAAAATTATTTATTTCTCGTTCTGCTTCTTCTCGTCGATTATATTGCCGAACTTAAAAAGTGAACCACGCCTTTTTGTTTTAACAATGTTAAATATTAATTTAGATATCAAATTAGAAAATTTTCTTTGATTTTTGTTAAAATTTCTCGGATGGTTCGAATGGATGTATCAAGTATTCAGTGTTAATCCATTCATTCGCCGTATCGAAAATTTTTTCGTTTTGAACGAGGGAGATTAGATATTATCACATGTTTACAATTAAGCCGATATCGATTGGTTTATAAAAAATTCGTTGTTTTAGCTTAATAATTAAACTCAAAATTTGGTTATAAGTTGTAGATTTGCATCAACATTACTTATCTGATTCTGTACACTGTTCCGCTGTATGCCAAGAAGAAAAATCTCAAAAACATTTTCAACGTTGACTTAAAAAATAGAAATTTCAAAAACTGCCCTGACCTCATTTCTGATTTTTTTTTTTTTTATTATTTGAAAGCTAAATCAATCGTATGTTTCTGCTGTAATTTGAAAACAATTTAGCTCATGGGAAAAAGCTCGATTTAACCAGCATCCAGACTCGATCCTTCCGACTATTGTGAGATTAATATTTTTCTCGTAGTTCTTTGAAAACCGGAATACTAATTACAATCTGCATCTATTTTACTAAATTTTTTTTATTTTGTAAAGCAATCAATTTTCTTATGAATTCTATTACAAACTGTAATCTAGATGTTATGAATTGGGTTACAACATGAATATGTAGCCAAAATGCTACCGCGTGTGACTTCATGTCCTGATGAAAATTTTTTGAATCAATTTAAAACATCGGTTACAAAGAAAGTGCGTATATTTTTTAAATATTTTCAGTGCATTCAAACGTGTTATAACATTATAAACTTTACCAAAAATAATTTCGTTTCTCGAATGTACGTCGACAGGCCTATGCAATAAGGTGTATGCTACTCAATAATTTTTTAAGATATGTTACCAATTTTCCATATCCCGCGAACAATAAGTTCAAAAATCTTTAAAATTCATTAATGTAAATCCTATATGAATCAAATAATTTTAAATTCATTTCTGCCAAAACAGCGTATATAGTTCGCAAACTGGACGAAAGTTTTATTCGTCCCGACGATTAGTACATTAAATATTATCGGCCGATGCTCTGGACGCGCGAGCGCGTGACAAACACGTTAAAAGGGCCAAGAGTCACATTGGGTCCCTCTCCCTGTCCCGTCACCTTATACGGCGACATGGCATTCTTGTTTTGCACGCAGAACTACATACGCTAAAACATGAAATTCAATAATGGTCTTAAATCAGACAAAGAAATATATATATATATATATTTATATATAGCGAGAAAAGGAAGCGCGGCGCGGCCCGGAGTCATACGCCATTTCGATAAGGGGGTAAAAAGTGTGAGTACATTAGTATGCGCGCGCGCGCGCGCGCGTGTGTATGAGAGAGAGAGAGAGAGAGAGAGAGAGAGAGAAAGCAAACAGCGCAGACAAAAATCCGGGTCAAAAGAAGCTACAGAGGAATTTAAAGGAACCCTGATGTGCGCGAAAAACAAGCGTTGCGGATATATTGACTAGAAGCATATATAGGGGAAGGGTATATATATATATATATATATATATATATATATATATAACATGTGTAATATAAATATATTACACATATATATAAAAGCGTAGACGACGGGCAGCAAGAGAGAAAGAGAGAGACAGAGAGAGAGAGAGAGGGAGTGGAGGCGAAGACGGCGCCCCGCTGACAACGAGGTTGAACCGCTAGCGCGCTAAAACGGTCGAGAGAGATCGAGAGAAAGAGAGAGAGGGAGAGAGAGAGATAGCGAGAGGCGCGGCAAGACGCGCGCGCGCGCGCGCACGCGGAGGGTGGGGTGGGGTGGCGGCAAAGGAAAAAAGTCGATAGCTCGGCGCTTTGGATCACGGTCAAGGTCAACGGCTCCTCTCGCGTCGCGGAACACGCGGCCGCACCGCTCGTCGCCCGTCGCCCGTCGCCGCGACGTTATCTACCCCAACTCGCGAGCAAACACGGCGGCGGCTCTATCCTCATCTCTCTCTCTCTCTCTCTCTCTCTCTCTCTCCCTTTACTTCCTTTCCTCCGTCCTCTTTTCTCCACTCGCGCGCCTCTTGCCACCCCCCTCCCATCGTTCAGTCTGTCTCACTCTCGAACCTCGCGGTTATTTTTGGCAGTGAACCGACTTGTACAAGTCGCACCGAGGATATAAACACGCGCCATTCCTAATTCTCAGCTACATCTATCATCTATAATGCGGATTTAATAAAATGCTTTGGGATGAGAATCTTTTTATATAGAATACTATATATATACATACATATATATATATATATATATATATATATATATATATATATATATATATTAATATTTTTCAGGGATCGAATGCCGATTATGTCAGACGGTACGCGACAAGTCTTGACGTCGGTAAGTCTCATTTTACGTATTATGTATATATACAATCTGTAAACTTTTAAATCAATAAAATTTAAAACTTTGTGCTAGTTGCAGCCAATTATCAAATAATATACAAAATCTAACACATTGACGTGCGCTGATATATTTTTTTTCTCTTCACTACTCTATGTATCAAAATATCATCTTTTTTGTTTATATAAATTATGCCAGAATGGACTGTGAAATGCGCGTCCGTTTTTCTAGCAAGGTATATACCGAGGAAGTAATTACTTAATATTTGAAATCTAAAAATTTGTAAAAAAAAATCTTTTTTTTTTTAACCACATTATCAGTGTTTGATATTTGTACATGTCGTTTTACAAGAGAAAAAGTAAATTTTAATGTGTCATGAAAATATAATAATTTTAGCTTTTCATATCCACGATATTACTATTTATTTGGTTCGCTTGTTCTCAGTTTAACAATTTTTCTGTCATATAATTTTAGTCTTACTTCTCGAGGCGAGTTTTAGTTTCTTATGATTTTTGTCATAAAGACATGTAATATTGTACCTTAAGTTAGTATTATCCAAATCACTATTAGCCCGTGATGTGTGGTGTATACTCAGTCTTTTATACTCGCTTTTACAGCTTCTAAATAAGTCTATACAATTATGGTGAAAATTCAGTATGTTAAAACGAAATTGATATATAACTACATGTTTTTCGCTCCAAAATAAAGCCGTTCCATTATCAGCGAAATGGATCAATTTGTGCCATGATTTTCGAAAATATTTTTTTCTTTTCTTTAAATAATATGCATGATAGAAACAATAAGAAACGCAAAATAGCTGTATATAGTGAAGAAAACAAATGTAACGATCTCCCTTATGCAAAGTTAATTTGAAATAATCGTATCTGTTAGCATTAGTTTATCTGCAGCTACTATTTGAATTGTTCAATTTTTTGGTCATTCAATTAAGCTTATTAAATAATGCATTATTAGTACTATGGTTGAATAAAAAAAAAATTCTTTTACACATACAATGATGTGATAATTTTTTCACTGAAATGGCTAATTTGAAATGCTAACCAAACACATCAATGCCGAAGGCACAGCTTCTATTTTCTGTTTTTATCATGGAAAGCGAAAAGTTTCTGAAGCATCATAAAATTAATCACAGTTCTAAAATGTTATAACATAGAAGTAATTAATACGTATTTCAAAATATATATATATATATATATATATATATATATATATATATATATATATCAACGATGCTTCGGGCTTTATATAGAGGCGACCATATCGAGCATCGGCATCAAATGCTCCCAGAGCGCGCGGCATTTCATTATAAAAGCAATGAACGATAAGAGGCCAAAAACCGCCGCCCAATCTTGGCCTTGGCGATTTATATTATGTATATATACGCGTGTATTAGCAATGTAAGCGCTCGATATATGTATATATATATATATATATATATATATATATATATATATATATATATATATATACACAACCAATAAAAATACGATAATATTTTGTATGCATATATATGTCTGCGTGTGCGCGCGCGTGTGGACTTGAGAGAGAAAAAGGAAGGAAAATAAACTATACACATATAGTGCTGCGCTGCATCGTATAACTGAACAATACAATGATTTTATATATATATATATATATATATATATATATATATATATATATATATATATATGGCAAGAAGCTCGTTTTGTTTCTTCAATATCCTCGACGAATGGTGATGAAAATAAGTATATGATATACGTTAAAAAATAATAATGGCAGAAAAATACACGACGATCTCTAAGCTTGCGCTAATTGTTTGATGAATCTTTCAAGCACAGAGAGGAGGGAGATAAGAGCCCGGGAGAATCGAGCGATTACACGGTATTGGCCGAAGATTCGGAAAAACGAGATGGTCACGGAGAACTCGTCTCGGTATTCAATTTTCTATAAGGTTTACCGTATTAGAGAGAAGTTCCTGTTATTATTTTTCGTCTTTCTAAAATGTGCGCTGGACGAAAACACTTGTTCAAAAGCATCTTTATTCCCCAGCAATTAAACTGAGCGCAAGATTATGGCGATATATGCTTGCTCAGGTAGAGTGGCGTGCCTCTCCGCAGTTTTTGGCATCCAACCATAAAAGTTATATATATATATATATATATATATATATATATATATACATTTTTATATGCCAACGTGCATACATTGTTTCAAACAAACTGTGAGAGGAGGAGGGGGTGTCAGCATTAATCAGCTGCTTACGTAATGCAAAGATTTTCCACACGGGTGAGGGGGGCGACTCGTCTCTCGACTCGTCTACAAATTAAAAGTGTGTATTTTGAGAATATCTTCATCGCTCGGTATTCGTTTTGCCAGTTGTGGACGAATTATAAGCAATTTTTTTATATGCAACAGTGCGATAAATGTCTATTAATATACGGCGCGATTTTGAAGCATCTCTGTCCAATAAGTAGATATGGCCAGCTCGGACCGGCCATTGATCAGACTTATAGCATACGAGGAAAGTGACTGGGTAAGTCTAACCAACAAAGTTGAATTGAACTATTTCAGCGAATTCAAAATACGTTATTTATATTTATACAAAAATACAAAGGAAAAAAGTACCTGTATTAACAAGCCACAATCTTAACCGCGTGTAAACTGAAAATTTTTAATAACACCTCTGGCAATTATGTGTATACACGCGCGTTTTTGAACATTTATAGTGCGTGGTAAGCGTTACTTTCAATATACTGAAAATAAAGTATCTGCACAGAAGCAATTTTATTAGATCTATATCTGACGTAAAAAGGTTATTAATCAGTTAGTACATTCTATACTGTGACAATATTGCCAAAGCAATTTCATTCGATTTATTATTCAAAAATATAGAATTTTCCTCATACTATTTATCAAGATAATACACGATGAATTTTTTAGGATACCGTCATTTCTTATGACAATGATAAGAGACTAAAATTTGGTTCTTGTCATTTTTTTCACTGTCACGGGATTGCTTTAACTTATTTTCTAGATTTAATAGTCTGTAGTTTCTCAAAAATTATCTCTATTGAACATTGCACAATACAAGATTTAATTTACTAAAGTGACAGAGTCCTCGTGCGTATTGCGTCATTTGCAGCTAAATAACGAATGATGACTAAAACAAAAACTATTTATTTCTATTTAAAAATGTACAGTACGGTAAAAAAATGGTAACAAAAAATGGTACACAAAAAATGGTAACAATATAAATAATTTTATTAGATCATGAATATTTAATGAAAATCTTTAAACTGATAAAGAAGAGCAGTTTTGTCATTTGCCCGAAGAAGAAAAAAACGCGACTCTACAGAAATAATATTTCTGAATAAAAATACGCGGAGGTAGGAAAATTCTTCGATTTTATAGGAAGATGTCTATGTTTTATTTTCAAAACTAACAATTCATTATATAGAACAGGTATTGGTCTAAACGAAAATCAATTTAATTATTAAAACAATTTAATTATCAATTTAATAAATCTAAAGCCAATACTAGCACATATCAGAAATCAATACAAATGTTTATATTCAGCAGACCCTTTGCAGAAATGAACTTTATAATAATAATAATAGAAAAAACAATACAGTTATAGGGGAGACAATCTAATAAATCATCTAAATTTAAAGGGGGTTGGGTGAAATTAGACGATATATTTGAAGAAGTTTGACGATATATTCTTTGATAATTATTCAAAATGATTTTTTAAGAAATTTTGAAGAAGTGAAGAAGAAAAACACAGTAGTGCAGAGTCTCGCAAGCATGCTTATTTATCACAAAAGGAAACAAATTCCTATAATATATATATATAAATATATGATCGTAATTAGCACACTGTATACCTTCTTCTGATGAAATTACGCAAAATTGTTGGATAATATTGAGAAAAAAAAATTTAATGGAAATTATTACATATCCGTAAATGAGACTATAAATGGTTTTGTAAACAGTGTCGTCCAAAACAAGAGATACCAAAACACTGTGTCGATCGGGCAAATGTATATAAAAGCGAATACAATATTTTGAACTATATCTATTATAGGCTTACGTGTAAATATCGAGCAGCCGGAAAGATTTACAAGATCCTGTAGGTGTTTCTTAATTAATTATTTTAATCTTCAATGAATGAATTTCTATAAAAAAACTCTGATGCTTTTGATTTATACTAATTATATTGTAAAATCTGATAAAAAATTATTTTACACATTGATATTGATTTCAGTTAAATAGATGAAGTAATATTTTTGACTTGTATATGTTTATAGTTTGGGTTTGTTCGTTATGTCGTGATTAGCGTGATTGCATTTGTAAAAAAAAAGACCTATTGCGAAATTTTCTCGCCATTTGTCCAATAGCAGGATTTAATTCTGCCAAAGGCTATTTCTAATACTTAAATTACCCAGAATTATAAACTACACTACAATTAAGAAATTACATGTTCAAATTATTTTTTTTTTTATTGCATTATTACTTTTTATAAATTGATATATTGACGATAGTCATATTTCCGTAATTAATTCACTTTTTATTTGATAAAATTTATTGCAATCGGGCAACTGGTATTCATCGAGTTAAAATTATTAAACATTATCTCCTAATCATTTAAGGCCAAATAATACTAAATCAGACGCGTGAATTTGAAATTTTACTTAATTTGTTAAGTAATTGTTAAATATTGAAATTGACTGAGAATCTAACCCTGAATTGAAATTAAATCTTTTTTGCGCGCCATGATGATGATGATGCGACTGTACCAAGTAAAAATCGATATATTTCAATATAAGTATTATGGCCACTAGTATCAATCAAATACTATTCTCTCTCTCTCTCTCTCTCTCTCTCTCTCTCTCTCTCTCTCTCTCTCTCTCTCTCTCTCTCTCTCTCTCTCTCTCCCTCTCTCTCTCCCTCGCAAAAGAGAGAAGTGGCAAAACACGCACTACAAGTTAATATACGAGCTCGATTTAGTATTATTGAGCACAGAACCAGAAGTACGTGCTGCTATTTCTCAAGGTGTATTGACTTGTGGCAGGTGTCGCGTCGCGCATTGGTATTTCGTTGATATAATGGCCACACGACTTATATCGAAACAGACCGAAATTATTATGGCGCGCTTGCGTCTTCCTGGATGTAGACGAGATTTAAATTCGGCATGACATTATCAGCTTTAGAAAAATATTAATATTGGCCATAAAAATAACTATACGCTATATATATATATATATATATATATATATATATATATATATATATACACTGAATAAAAACAATTGCAGTCAAATAAATAGTGCTATCTGAATGACGGCAAAGATAACACCCGCAGCCTATATACGGGGGCGCCACCGAATGAAAACAAAGATGGCCGAAAAGAATGTACAGATAATACACTATTTATGTGGAGTTTACTGGAAAAATAGGTGTTTCTACGTAAAATATATATTAACAATTGTACTACATTTTATTAGCCAGAGCATATTGAAGCCAATGAATCTGATGTAATTTTTTCCATTACATTTTAACTATTTCATAAAATGTAATAAAACAAGAAATTAAACAAAAATAATTGTTAAAATAGTTTTTTCCCCTCATAATTGTATGGAGTGCATTTCTTGTATAAAGATAACTGTCGTATTAGTAGTACATGACCGTTTTCTTATCCTATTTAATTTTTATTATTTTGGTCCACTCTTTATGGTTACTCAACATTTCAATGTATTATAAAATTAAAGTTCAGAGACACAATAAAAATTTTAATCAGTAACAACACTCTGAGTGAAAACAATAGTTATTTGCAGCAGTGTCATTTAGCAATAACCCTTTTATGATCTGGAGGGAATTCTAGCATGCTTCTGTTGCACAGAACCTCAATTCTATTTTCACTTTATAACTAACTCCGAACTTTCTTAAGTAAATTTCCAATATAGTCATATATAAATAATAATATTCGTAGATATAAAAATTTATTTTAGTATTATTTTACTTGAATAACTCTTATTATAAGGTTAATACTTACATACTAATAATCTTTTATATCCAATATTTCAAGAAGATAATTTTTTTACAGGAAAAAACTTCATAAAAATATTATGAATTAATGTATATTTTATTACATATAGAAAATGTTTTTTATTTTTATTATGATTCTATTAATAGATAATTATTACTTTTATACGAATAATTTTATCGATAGTTTATAAAATATTAAATTAATTTGGTTTATTCCCGCATTAGCAAATCATTGTCTATACTTTCTGCATGACTATGTTCTACTATATTTATTACTAGTAGCATTGATCGTGCATAAAAACTATACAGTATGCACACGATCTAGTTGGCTCAGTCGCTGATGAATCGCGGCGACTCGCTCGCTACACGTCTGAAAAGGCGCCTTCGAACGAGAGGCGAAGAAGAAGCAGAAGAGGAAGATGAAGAAACCTACTTCGAAATACTTTTCTTCGGAGAAAACGAAAAAAAAATCCAATATATTCGGAAGAAACTTTCGCAACCCGAGCAACTGTTTTTTACTCGCGGAACGTGCGCGCGCTCCGTACATGTTTTATTACATGATTTTGCTATATATACGCGATAGTCGATTCGGCCGTTATTGCTTCATATTTGATTTTATATCTTACGCGATTTGCATATATAATCTAATAATCGTATTGTTTTCCTTACACGCACACACTCACACGCACACGCAAACACAAGCAAAATCTGCAAGAAAGCATAAATACCCGTGCTTTTCAAGTTAGCTTTGTATTTTATTTAGACACACACACACACACACACCCGCGCGCGCGCGCGCACACAGTCACACACACGTATACGGGACAAGAAGCGCGCGCACCAGGCCGCGCGCCTGCGTTGTCTGCGGCACTGACTTCACCTCGAGCTTCACCTTCACCTTCCTTTATACGCCTTGGACTTGAACCGATGCCTCTTATGTCTCTTTCCTCGCTCTTTACGATCCTATATATACGGTAACGCGGTATATCTAGATAAGATTGAGAGGGAAAAAAAGAGAGAGATGGGAGGGACGCGCGATAGAAGAAAGCGTACAAATATATAAATTTATTGTCGGCGGGCGCTCGCAAACAATGAAAGAAGTTGATTTTCATACATCCCCATTAGACTTTCTATAAAGATAATTTCGTGCACGCCGATTCAAGTGTAGACTATTTCTAAATATCTATTTCTGCGTATTAGCATTTTGATACATACTGAAGCTGGCTACGTTTTGTTGTTCTATGTAAGTAAGACATTATTATTATTATCTATAGAACATCCTGTACCTATACTTTTAATCGAAAAATGAAAAATTACTCTATATACGAGGAGAAAATAACAAAACACCAGTTTAAGGCTATACACATAATTTGACTTTATTCCTTTACTCTTCAAACTATTTTTCTACGTACTCGCCTTGGATTTCAATGCATTTTTTGTTTTTGTTTGCAAGCTTAAAGAAAACTTCCTTCCATAATGACGTTCTCTGTTTTTGAATCCATGATTTAACGACTTTTTCGATTTCGTCATTTGAAGCGAACTGCTGGCCAATCAAACTTTCTTCTAACTTTGAGACAAGGAAAGAATCACTTGGTACGAGATCTAGAGAGTAAGATGGGTTTTGAAGTAAGGTTTGTGTCTTGTTGGCAGAATGAAGCCAAGCGTTGTCAAAAGAAAGTAAGACTTGTTTGACAATTTTCCAGGGCGTTTCCGTTTAATGGTATTTCCGAGTTTCTCTAGCAGTTCACAATATCTATCTGCATTCATGGTAGTGTCTGGCTTTAACAAATAGATGAATAAAACATCTAGCTCGTCCCAAAAAACCATAGCCATAATCTTCTCAACGAAGTACTGCATTTTGGACTTTATCGCGCACTTCTGCGAGGCCCTCGAGAAAATCCGTGTGCCATCTTCGCATCATCTGCACACTCATACAGTCTATACTATAGTCACAACTTCACTGTGCATCTAATTGCCGATTAAACCTTTTGCAGCTAAAAAACTGATAACCGTTGGTAATTCACAATTGGACCCGATTCGGACTGGTGTAAGGTCGATTGTGGAGCTCGTCAGCTGAAAAAAGTATTCTTGGTCATCAAAACGTATTCCCTTCTTATCGGTGGAGCCTAAACTAAAATTATAATCAGCTAGATGGCGCCTGAGACAAACGCCAAATTAGGAAAACTTACTTTTTGAATACCACTTGTATATATATATTATAAAATAAAAATTTATGTCGGGAAGAAAAATATTATAGTTGCTTAAATTGAGAATATAAATAACCTATGTATTATACAGTCAACGATTATCTTACATTTAAAATGTGATTTTACTTTAGACGATCGAAATTCGTATTTGATTCATAAATTATAAAAATTTATTAGATTTAACACATAGAAATACGAATTTCTATGTGTTAAAAAAATGGAGAATTGTTAATATAAGTATTTTGATCGTGAATGGTTATAAGTATAACACAAATCACTTAGATATACGAAGGCTCGGGAAAGAAAATTGCAATTGGCCATAAAAGTGTCCCACGCTGGAAAATAAATCCTTAAGCACAAAAGAATCAGTATTGATAATAATCGCATAGAGCAGTATATTTTGTTTTTTTGCGCTTAAGTAAAACTTCTGGCATACTCAATCTATAAAGAATACGTCCAAGTTCTTAAGTAATTAATGCAATTGTTCTTTTTATATACATTTCCAAAACGAACCAATATAAATCCAATTATGCGCACGGTCATTTTTCATAAATTAATACATCATTAATGCAAACGTTGTGTTTCAAGAAAATCTTTGCCGTGCTCTTTGAATTTTTATCCTTAAGTTTTCAATTTTTCTTCTATAGTATAAAGGGCCGATCGATAAATATACTCCTTTTCTCGACATCCTATATATAAGGGTAGTAACACGACTCGTTCCACTAATATACATATATTATTTATAGAATAATGATAAACGTACGAGCACCCGCGCGACATCGATACGAGACTTTATAATTAGATCATTAAGCAGGGTAAACCACGAGCCATTTACGTCCTGATGGCATATAGTACAATACGATCATACAGGTGACGCGCGCGCGCGCGCACACACACACACACACACACACTTATAAGAAAATTGTTACGTCGATACGAACGCGGGCATAATGACGATCTTCTCGGCCGAGTGCTTTATGCGGACACATTAATTGTGCGACGGGTAATGAAAATCGTAATATATATATATATATATATATATATATATATATATATATATAATATATATATTTACACACACACACACATTCACAAATTTTTATAAAGACTACCGGATTAAATATGCGAATTGTACCTTGGAGATTTTCAATTTATAAAGGATATTCTATTTTGTTGATACAAACACAAAATTCTCTGTATAAGTTAACGAAGGAATTAATTTTGATATAGTACAGGCATTTTAATCGGAGTTAAGAACGCTCTTATATATTTACAATAATTGTTTCGCGGAGTTGACGAGTTTCCTTCCACGTTATAATTATACATGAAACCCAAAGTATATACATATATAATAATTATTTCATGGAAGCAAAGAAGTATAAGAGTTACACCTTCAGGAAGAGGACCGACGACATGATTGCTCAATTACATTTTAAAAGACCAGCATGCATAGTCGTCGACTTGATTTGCGTTTAATTCTCTCTCTCTCTCTCTCTCTCTCTCTCTCTCTCTCTCTCTCTCTCTCTCTCTCTCTCTCTCTCACGCATCTCTCGTTTCCTTTAATCGAGACATTAGATCGGCTTTGTACTTGCTATGTAACGTATATTATATCCACAGGGCACGCGGCCCGGCGCTTGATACTCGAAATGACAATCTCATCGATTTTTTTTCTTCTAAAATTAAATTTCACATTTAATCTATCTATGTACGCGGGTGAGGAGTATCACGGCTCAATGAACGGATAAAAATTCATAAAATACATTTTAACCTCGTTTCTTTTTCTTCGATTTGGCATTTCCACGCGAAAATTTGGCGAGAATGAAAGTTTTCACGATTGAAATTTAACAAACGACACGACCGAATTAGTTAACGCGGATAATAATAGGCCAATCTTCATACGAGGAGAGCAATCAAAACTGCGGATGGCAGAATTTTATTGAAATTAATGCACTTTGTTCTTGTCGCTCAAGCGGAGGAGTTCCGCATAGAATATACAGCAGTCAGCCAATTCTTACGGAACTGTCGAATTTACCAATGGTATAGAATTGCGTTCATCTACATTTTATATATCTGTTGATAGTTTCTGTTCGTATTATTACAACTATACATATACATTGAATTAATAATAGAAACAGCTATACGATTGCTTATACATAATAAATAATACTGTAATAAATATTCAGTAATTCCGTACAGTCTAACGTTAATTTATTACAGAATTCATGTTACATTTCAATCTAATTTTTTGTTATTTACAGTTGGTTTTTTTGATCTCATTTACTGAATGCATTTGTATTCGTGTAATGCATTCATGTAAGATCGATTGCTAGACACATATAAGTTCATTGTTAATATATGCCATTAGGATCGATTAGGATAGTATGCAGTTTTTCTAAAGTTTAAGTGTACAATCGACAACTGCTCTATCAAATCGTCTATTTAGATCTCAAGACTAAAGGTGAATTAAATTCAATAAAATTAGTGACCCGTAGTCGGCATATTCTTACTCGTTGGTACAATAAATATAATTCGAGATGAGGCGAAGTCAATAAAAACCATATATCAAACACGTGCGTAACCGAAAATCTGCGTCGATTATACGTATAAAAATATTTCCAATTTCGACCGACTCTTTAACAATTGAAAAATTGCATCGATAAATTACAAGTCGACGATTGCGAATTTCAATCGACTCATTAGTCAAGCGAACTCCATCGCTCTCTGCATATTTTATGCAGCTATACCGAGAGTCATAAATAAGATGCGGAAAAATCCGATGTGCCGGAGCACGTTAGCGGATCTCGGCGACGATGAATAATTATTATATCCTTAAATTGGTGACCGATAAATCAATGTCAATTACATTGGAGTTGGAAAAAATATTGCAGTATATAAGAACAATGAACTATTGTATCGTGTATACGCGCGCGCACCGATGTTTAAAGAGCGCGTTATGATTTTTATTCTAATTGAGAGTAATATATATATATGCATTTATAATAATAAAATTTAAACGTGTATAACGAATATAATAAGAGCATATATGAGGTACAGTTTTAAATTGGTTAGCCGCCCATACATTTTGCCTTTAGAAAGTGAAACATGAATCGATTGATCTTAAATTTATAAATATTGCGTCAAAACGCGTTCAATCACAGAATTTCCCGAGAATGATAAAAGGGCCGTAAAGTTTTGTTTATATAATAATTTTATTATCCATGTAATTTGTTATATGCTCAATAAAAACAATTATCACAAAAAAACAAATAGGCTTCAGAAGCAATTATTTATAAAACGAAAATAGGACATAAGTCAGTATTTAATACACATATTGTATAATACAATCGACTCAACTTGAACTAAATCAAAAAATGCCCGATCTAAGAAAAATAATCAGGACGACGAGCACGACGGCGAAATTGCATATAATAAAAAAAAATTATATTTAATGTCAATTTATAATCATTTCACGCGTTCAAACAAATTGGCTCGGAGTATTTAGTGCACAAAAAGCAGATATTAACTCGCATAGGTAGATTAGAGTTTCTTAAGCATAGTTCGCACGCAATATTTTATAACTGAACCCTTTCCCAGACGAGATATCCGCCCATGCAGGAGGGCGATAATATACCCTCTCTCAGATATCCTGGCAAATATAAATATATCTTAATTCTTCTTTAACATTCCTTTCTCTATTGATTATTAGTTATTATTATTTGTTCATATATTCATTAATCGAATGCTATAAGCTAACTTATTCCTTATTCCTTTCTTTATATAGTCTATACTACTTCTTTTCAGCTTTCAACGAACATTATTATAAAATTATATTCACTGTGGTATAAAATCCCTATCAAAGGTTGTCTATAACGTATATATCTATTTTACTATTCCAACTAGCAAATTGTTTATAATCATCGCCATATAACAAATGAAATATAAAATTGTTATTACTATAGGACTACGCTGAACGAACAATATTCTTAACAAAGGGCGACCCGACTGTCGAGCATCGAAACGTTAGATTCAACTTAATGAGATAGTTGTTTTGTTGTGAGTATTCCAACAATTGTATACCGATTAATTTTCGCTTTTTACCAGTAGTTTTTTGTATTTCAGATTCTACGGGGGTGATTAGAAAACCAGGACAATCTGGCTGCTATTATATAATTATAAATATATTACTTTATAACGACTATGAAAACGATAAAAATATTTATTAGTTTAATGGAATATGAGTAGATAAGTCGGCGATGGCGACGCAATTAGATCGTCTTTTGCCGATAGTTAATTCACGTTAGTTATAATCATAAACTCACAAAAATATTTTTTTGATATCAAGTAAATATTTATTAATTTAGAACCAAGTAAATCATTCCATCATTTAAGAAGATATTTTCTCAATTTAAGAAAATAATTTACTTGGTACAAAACGAAAAAAAATATTTATTCGATAACAGACAATTTGTTTTCAGTTACAAATTTTATATCTCAGATCTACGGAGATGCTTATAAATAAAGACAGTCTGACTGCCATTATATTATTACTGTAACTGTTGAAAATGTTGGTTAGTTTAAAGAAAAAAAAAAACAAAACAAATAAAAACAATCCGCAGGAGTACTTTTTACTTTTCGTATTACATTGATCTAAAGAATTGCGTTTGCTGCATATGACGAATTCGCGATGTTTGGACAAATAATAATAGCTCCACCCCCTTTGATAATTCTTTTGGGTCCCCGTACATAATGTAATCGCGACTCTCTCTCTCTCTCTCTCTCTCTCTCTCCCACTCCGTGACCGTCTTGTCACACATGCATATAAAGTACACAAGCGCGCGCGTACCCGCAAAAAACCGGCCGGCGCAAGAGGAGCCAACATCATCGTGCGCAGCCTTGAATATTTCTCTTTATCGCAGAAGATTATTATGAATATATCGCGCGCGCGCGTGTGTGTGTGTGTGTGTGTGTGTGGCCGAAACGAGAAACGAGGCGTGCAGCGGCCGTCACCCGCTGCCGCAAGATTTCAAGAGCAGAGGCCCCGAGAGGTCCGTAATATTGCGCCACGCAATGGTATCCATGATGTCTTTATTACTATACCGCGAACGTTTAGTCTGATCGAACGATTGGACATAATAATACCGATATAAAGAGAGAGATGAGAGAGGGGGAGGGGGGAGGGGGGAGGAATGAAGAAAGAGACATACTCATGCGGGTGCCGAATGTTTTTCCCTCCTTGCGATACGAGAAATCGTTGCGTAAGTCATTCGCGAGGCTGCCAGTTCATTTAGCTAGTGTTGATATTATATATATATATATATTTAGAGAGCGAATGTGGACGAAACTGTATTTAGTTTGCACCATCAATGTTGCACATTATCGAGAATCGTCCGTTATAGCTTCTCTTTAAATATGATTGTTGCTAAAAGTACGGTATAACATATAAGCTATAACAATCCAATGAAGTATTGTAAATCGTCCATAAAAAAAACGATATACAGTGCTAGTCTTCTTTCTCGATACATTTTTTCAAGTGTATTCGATTCAAGTTCGTAGAAAGGGAAATGTTTGTTACGACGCCACAGTACAGCATCTGTCGAAAATCTAACGATCTTTGTATAAGTTTTGGTATACAGTAACGTTGATAAAAATTTATAACACAAACATGATATATTGAAAAACAGCCAATTATTCGTACTAAATATACTTAGGCATATAATTACTAATATAGTTTTATCGCTTTTATATATGCCTCGATATATTCTGTACACGTAGAACTATCGTGTTTTTATGAGTTTAGTTAGCTTTAAGACTTTTCCATATGTATATTTTTTCTTCTCCTATTAGGTCTATGTGCACTGTATAGGTTAACTTTGTTTACCTCTATCGAAATATAGGCAGTGCAGCCTCTAGTAAGGTCGATTAATATAGATATTCATACGTAAAGTAATTATTACTGATTTCAATGAATAAATCAGGAACAGAGGTTCTTTTTTTGCAACGGTTCGAGAAATCTTGTTTTTGTCGATTCTTCATTTCCAGTTGCGTATACTAATTTAAAATCAACGTCCAAACGATTTCGGAGGGGAGGAGATACGCGGAGCCGCGAGCCGATGATCCACCGATTTCAAGCCCGGCCAATTTTTCGGCCATTTCGGCCGGATGCGCAACGCGGGCTAAGGCGACGTTATTTTTAAAATCATCCCCGATGCCTCGGTACAAATCGACTTTACGTCGCAGCGCATTGTTAAGACGTTCTTTCGAGATTCTTTTCTTACAATATATACAATACGCATGCAAAAATGCCGAAAATACCCGAACCGCGAAGTTCTCCCCCCTCCCCGCCCCGCGCAGTCGTTTTTGCACTCGCGCGAGTCAAAAGACAAAAACAGCGCGCAGTGTCCGCGTGTGTGCACGTACACACACGCGCGCGCGCCCGTATGTATATGCATTTGCGCGGTCAAATCTCGCGCGATCGGTAATATATATATATATATATATATATATATATATATATATATATGATAGAAAAAATTTTAAAACGACAGATGAGAGAGGTATACTATACTGTGCCAGGAAAATATCCGCAATATATGTAGTATTATAATAGAAACGAAGGGAGACGCGTCAAAAGAAAGCCGTGGGAGTGCCGAAGGGAGAGGGAGGGAATATTATAATACACAGTCATCGAACGCGCGCGCTCCCGTGATCGATGTTGTTCACATTAATATATATATATATATATATATATATATATATTATACGTTATAATAATTCACAATCTATCTCACCTCTCGCTGATTGTGCCAAATTATTCAAAGGGAAATTTCGGCTAGGAGAATATCAATACAGAGTTAAGCGATCCTGCGGCTATTGTATATACAGATTCTATGCATTTCTATCCTTTTTATCGAACGCGAACGTTTAGAAATTTTTTTTGGTTCAAATTGAGATTATACCTATTATACGCGATTGGTATAAGATAAAGCTTGAAAAAAAATCTAGTTCTTTATATATATATATATATACACTGATGTTCACGGCGGCATTATTCACTTTTTGTGCCATTGAAAATTTCATTCTGTCCATGCGATATCGTCGCATTAAATCCCATGCGCGCGTTTCCAATACATTTTTCATACGAGACATTTTTCAAAAGAGCGACTCGAGTCTTTATAATAAAAGGTAGGAAGAATTCGATGAACGCGCTTTACCTTTTAATACACCGGAGTATAAGTTTGAGTAAAAATTACCGAGGCGAGAGAGTGGCGAAAAAAAGAAAGGGCAAAAAATTAACGCAAAAAAAAAGAATCCGCTTGTATTATTCAGTACTCGCGGTCAATGTATATAACAACGTCAACTTGAACAGTATTTCCAAATTTTTCTAGGAATTGGCCATCGGTTTGAAAGAATGCGATTGACGGAGCACACATACAAACACAAATCATATATATATATATAATGCATGCATACATACATACATACATACATACATACATACATACACACATACACGTATGTATATCAGCGGCAAAAGCGGCAGAGTGCGCGCGACACAATATTCTCTCTCGTGTCGGGCCGACAAACGCTGCTGTTGCGATTGCGAGCCAGTTAATACATCAGGGCGAGAAAGAGCGATAATAAGTTATATATTGAATCAGCGCGCCTCTGCTCATCTTCAAAACAAACAATTTTTTCCCCGCTCGAATTCGGCAATCCTAATATGATATACAGGTTATAAGCCTGCTCGGCTCGTTCTTGCACGCTGTCGCGATTGTATATAATACCTCCTTATACACAGATCTTCAGACCTGCCCACCCCACCCCCCCTCACAATACATAATTTCCAACGGGTCGCAACGAGGGTCGGGCCTGGAAATTCACTGGCCAAAATATATTCTTTCTTCAAATGCAAAATAACGTTTAATGGTCCCGTCGTCTTGCAAATTTGGAATTCCTTTAAATTATTCGCTGAAAGGCCCAGATTCATTTAATCTATGAAACCTTGTAATTCAAAAATTATTTGTAACCCTTCAATGTGTATGTTATAAAAATCACAAGAGGAGGACAGGGCTCAAATAATACGCGCGCGCACACACACATCGTAGCGCGAGTTTTTCAATTAGGGTCAGTCAAATTATGTTATACGGAGATCAATCAAAGTTTTCAGCGCAAAGCGATTTTGTATATCTTCTATGATCTCCGGTGGGCTGAGAGACGGAGAGAGAGAGAGAGAGAGAGAGAGGGAAAGAGAGAGGACTGTAGAATATAACGAAGCACGTAGACACTTATGCGTTCGAACTTTCCACCCTCCCCCTGCTACTCAATCCCTATAGTTCATTGCGACAGTGCGCAAAGGAATTATGTAAGCGATTTGCCGCACATCGCGTATATATATATATATATATATATATATATATATATATATATATATATAAATCTTAAAGAGCAAAGCGAAAAATCGGTTATCGTGAACATATATATATATATATATATATATATATATATATATATATATATATATATATATATAATGATTATCGACGTAGCTTAGACAATAATACAGATCGACGGATTTAGTAGTTAATAATTCGTGTTAATAATTCTGAAAAGTTACGTGCAGTGCAAAAATTCTGCTCCAAATTTAGATATTACGAATGCGCTTGATTGAGATGCAACATGGAATCTGCAGGGATATATATGTGTATGTGGAATGATATCTTTTTCCAAGTAAACGCAATATTCGATTTGCTAATATAATATAGATGGTTTCCTTGATAATTCAAATTTGAAATTTTTTAATATTATATATAGACACCGTCGAACACACATACATGTCCGCGCGCGCGCACACACACACACACACACACACACACGTAATCCTGCTAATTCGCAATCATTCTAATTTTATATTTATTTACAAATTAAATACTGAATTTCCTTTAAATCTATTAGTATCGAACTTATATTACCAAAATAAGAATCGTATTCGATGTTAGCTCCGTGCGCTAAATTTCATCATTTTTTTCTCATAATAGATAATTCAAGAAATTGATCGTTAATAATCTTTTTTCTTTCTTACATCATTTGAAGGAGAATGAATTATAACAATAATCTATTAGAATATGAAAAGAGTTTAGCTGAATATAAGAAAAAAATAGGATCGATTTTAGCTTCAAAAGATTACAGACATCTGAAATATCGGAAATACTCGTATTTTATACTTCGTTCAATAAATGTTACTTATTATGGGATTATATGAAAGTTTAATTATTTCCGTTGTATCTGTAAGTTTCTCATTATTGATTACTTTAACTGTGGAGCATTAATATAATGAAAATTTTGTTTTGTGTGTAACGGTCAAGGTTATTCTACCAAGCTTACCTGGCCAAAAAAATCTGTAATAAAGAAGTGCAGGTATTTTAAAATTGAGAAAATAAATATATTAGAACATTTTGACGATTTTTAATATTATTGGAAATAATAAATCGTTAAATCATTCGTATGAATTGCAGACCTTAAATTTAAAAAAAACTGTTTATGACGACGAACATATTGACAAATAATTATATAAATTAAAATTTGAACGTTACTTAATTTCGGTGCGTTTTTGAAACGGGTCCGTATATATAATTCACATTTGAAATTCTCATCAATGTTACTATATACGAAAATCTTTGAAAATCGTCGAAAATTTATCAGAAACAGCAGTGGCTATCTTTTTTATATACTTGGAAAAAAATCGATCATTTTAAAATGATATGGATAAAAAAATGTACCAAAATAAACATAGCATAGCACAAATTAAAGAAAAAGAAAAATCAGGACAAAAATAACATTCATATTCGTATAAAAGATCGATGACGTTTACTCTTGTATGATATAGTTTATTGTTACAGTAAAATAAACTGTTCGATTAATGCATTTCCACGGTCAGTATATAAGAATCTATGAATATTGCATAACGCATACGAAAATTCAGTATATACTGTTTGTTTGAGTGAGCGCCTGTGTGCTGGCCGTTCTCCGATGCATCAGCTGTGCCTGATGTCGCGAAGAATTCTCCGCAAATCTTATTTCTTACAGCATGTCTAATCCCAAATTTTACATTTATACGTAGCTCCATGGCATACGCAAGCTACCTATAGATAATGAATTTTCAATGTCCAATCCTTCAAATATATATATATATATATATACATACACATATACACCTACATATATAACCGAATTTGAGGATTGAAACGAACCTATGCGACAAGATATCTATAATATTTATCTTATATAATCATTTCACAGTCGCGACCCACCGGGATCCCGCGGATTCGCGCAAAAAAAAATCAAGAGCGCGGGCAAGGCATTCGATCGAACGAGGCGCGTTGGCGATGCGCGCGCGGCGACCTTGCCCGCGCCGGCAGCCCCAACTCGCGGCGCGGGCGGCGTACATATATACACGTATACACAACATACAGGCATGCGCGAATATGTATATATATATATATATATATATATATATATATATATATATATATATGTATATATATATATAAATTCGCACTGCCACACACATACACACAGACGTACCACGTCATACATCCAGGCGTCCATGGCCGTGTCGTACATTACAGGTTCGGCGTGCGGTGACCGGTGCGTTGTCCGCGTCCCTCCTTCTCTACTCTTCGCCACCTTTTCCACCTCCGCCACCAGCTCCGTCGCGCCCTGGCGCGCCCTTCTCTCGACGTCGCTCCTCCAGGCGGCAGAGTAGCGACGACAGCAGCAGTACAAGCAGCAGCAACAGCAGCAGCAGCAGCAGCAGCGACTCCTTTTGGCGAAGACGAAAAAGTCCAATTCTTCCTATTCGCCGTCCCCCTCTACAACGCGAAACGTCACTCGCGCACTTGAAACGCTATATACCCATACATATATATATATATATATGTATGTATATATATATATATATATACACATATGTATATAGCACCGATGCACGTGCGCGCGTCAGCCGCGCGCGCCCGCGCTGCGGCGGCCCACCGGGGATGCAGTAGGCCCCGCGACGTTCGACGCTTTACCAATTATAATTATAGGATTTTAGCAAGGATGACAATGACGATGGCGACGACCACGGCGGCAGCGATTCCGAGCGAAGGAGAGGTCCATCACCTGCGCGGGCACGGGGCGCCGCACTGTCCCTCTCGTTCACTATCCGTCCCTGCTCTGATACTCTATATATAGATATATATATAGATAGATAGATATATTATGAGATAGATGTATATATGTACACACA
This sequence comes from Sycobia sp. Sy_11, assembly GCA_018907035.1. Classification (NCBI taxonomy): domain Eukaryota; kingdom Metazoa; phylum Arthropoda; class Insecta; order Hymenoptera; family Epichrysomallidae; genus Sycobia; species Sycobia sp. Sy_11. Next base: position 1,589,256 of record JACCIC010000120.1, on the reverse strand, counting down.
CACAAACAGTAATCGCGATGCTGACGGCTTCGCGGGCCGTGCTCGACTGTGCTGCGTTGCGGCTCTATATGATCCGCGACGTATAGATAGAACCAGAACGTCACCGCGCGCGCGCGCACCCTCCTCTCGTGCTCCGCACGCTCCGCCACGGCCTCTGTTCCTCTCTCTCTCTCTCTCTCTCTCTCTCTCTCTTCTACATAGAAATGGAGTCGCGTGTATGTGTGCGCGCGCGCGTGCGCCCGGAGGAGGAGGAGGAGGAAGAGGAAAGAAGGAGGGAAACGCCGCCCGACTTTGGCGCGGAGGAGCTCTAATGTATGGGTTACTATACGGATATAGTTACATGCACACATGCAAATGCGCAGCTCATCTATATATATATATGTATATGTATATAAGCGAATACATAATGTAAGCGTGCGGATTGTTTTGTATCGTTTGTGTGAGTATATGTGCATGCTTGCATACATAGAGGAAGAGCCATGCATGAGGAAACGAGCTTTTAGAGAGAGAGAGAGGGAGATAGGGATAGATAGATAGAGAAGGAGAGAGAGAGAGAGAGAGAGAGAGAGAGAGAGAGAGAGAGAGAAAGACATGGCATTAAATAGAGGATAGAAACATTCTATTGACATAGGATTTGGTTATAATGTAATAGTTTCGAAATATAACTTTTTGCGCACTTTGGCGGTAAATACTTTGACGTACAAAAACGGACGATTATTTTCTCAATAATTCATGGATTCATACATAAAAAAAAAAAGAAAATGAAACAAATTACTCCGTCCAGCTTTGAAAAATATCGTAACTATTACACAATTTAATTTTGACTTATCTTAACTGTAAGAAATCGCTGGATCTTGAATTTTTATTAGTTATTACCTAAATACCCACAGCATTACTGTTGTAACTAATGTATAATAATATCATAAGCTGGCATTTAATATGTTCATATGATTAGTGGTTTGAATAAAAAAACTGTTAATGCATATATATATATATATATATATCGCTACAGTATGCGCAATGGTGAACCGCATTGGACAGTACGGGCATAAGTCTCAAGACTGATTTCGTAAACAGAAGTACCTATATAGATAGTTGATCGAATTTTCAAGCGGGGATTAACGCCTGACTCGAGGTGCCAACGTTGATTGTATAATATTATATACTTTCACTCTTTAAGCTTACGGAAATAATACATATATATATACGACACACATAATAGTCCCATATATCCCTAGATATTACTTGCAATTTTGGCTCCCGCACATTTTACTAAACCCTCATATGTAATTTTTTTATTACACTATATATAGAGTTTTTTATATTATTACACTATATATATAATTTTTTTATACACTATATATTTTACACATTTAAACGATGAAATAATTTGTAAAAAAAGGGTTAGCAATTTCAAGTTTAGTCTGTGAAGTTACCATTATAACAGTCGATTACAGTTTACATTCTGATCTATCGAATACACAGATACGTCACTAATACGCATGTAGTCTAGCTACATTGATATAATTACATCGGAGTAAAAATCGAGCTAAATGTATTAAATTTTTCTATTGATTGTATACTGACGAAGATTAGTTCATTTATATACAATTTATCTCATTGTTCTAATGATAAAGGCCATCCAGAGACAGAATTGAAACAATGCGTTTATGCACCATTTCGTAAAAACTTAATATGTATATATATAATATATAGAATTTCTAACAAAATAAATATATATAGATGTCGGAAATTTGGGTTTCAAAAATTTCATTAAAATTTGTTACCCAAAGTTTGTACACTATCCTTGCAAGTCGAGTAAATAAATCACTAAAAATTTTGAACACATACGAATTACAAGCTATATAATATTATTTAAAAAATTTGTGTGTATATTATATAAGATTTCGACGGCATTATCTCACAGGGTATGAAAGAAATATCGGAATAATGTCTGACCGTCATAACTCTGCGTAACATGACAAGTTCTGACAGTGATTTTTCAGATTATCGCCTTTTCTTTACTTGAATGTTTGAAAAAAAGTTATGTAAAGAGTTTACTATCGCGATAAATAAAAATATTGTATCGGATAATTCTGTAAATGATGAAAAGTACGCCAGTAATTTGTGAAAATCGGTTGGAGGCACTGGTCATCGACAGACGTGTATACGCAAGCTGACGCAAGTACAGAGGAATATGACCAGATCATCTGTTCTTGTCTACATCTGACTCTCGATGTCCACCGCTTCGACCCGAATTCCACGTCTTACTTCATCGTGTTCATTATTTTCACACTATCAGATAAATTCTGATTGATTGTGCTGTACTAAGCTCACTAAACAATCGTTTTTCACTATTAAATTATAATAATTGTTATATTATGAAACATAACGGTCAAAATGCAGCATTATGGCGATCAGATTTTACTCCGATATCCCCTTCAAAGAGGTATATACGCATATACAGCTTTCATAAAATTAAATACTTATTTTATATCTGATATATTTATTAAATACAAAATCAAATAAAGTTAAGGGATGCATAAGATCAGTAATATTCACTGAGAGTATGTAAAAAGCAAGAGAGAAAAAACATAACATGCTCTTATCTTATACACTCCTGCCTGTCTTTACATAAAAATAATTTAATAAAAGTTTGATAAAATGCTTCTAATCAATTAATTTGTAAAATTCTCTAAATATTTTTTTGCTATTTGTTAAACCTAAATTATTTATGGCTTACAAAAACCAGAATATATTTCTGAGGATTTTTTATTTCTTTTAAGATTTAGATATTCTGAATACATAAATATAAATAATTGTTCAAATACTCAGATAAAGTTCAATTTACCTACTTTTTCATAGTAAAGAGATAGAATAGATATTAGAAATAGTTTTCCTGTTTATGTTAAACTAAAGAAAATTTGCCTAAAATACCATCACCGACTGTCTACACACACATACGCGTGCGCGAGTCATATATATATATATACACACACACACACACTAGTATCTCCCGTCTCGGCTTCGCCCGAGATAATAATTTAACCGATTTCATAAACAATTCAATCATATCTAAGTAAAAAGTACTCCTATATATACAAATCTATATTTCTATAAATAATTGACCGTAATTTACCTATCGTCGCTTCTGTGTAAAAAGCTGCTTCAATGTAGCGTCCACTTCAAAAAGTTAATATTTTGCCGACCATTTTATACTATATATATATATATATATGGCTCGGATGAAGAAAATTGTACTTTCGAGTTCAAGCGGTAGAACAAGATGTCCAAGTCTCTCTTGACGACGTTTTCGGAGAGTATCATGTTCAGACTATAGGAAATTTCTCGGGCCGCTTGCTATATAGAGTTTTGTGTTGGGGAGGTAGAATACAATATCCAGGTATCCCGGGACGACTCTTACTGGGAGTGTGCGTGTTCAAATGATAGAATACGAATCTCTTCATAGAAGTCGTACTGACATACTTGGACTTTGTTTCCCACCAACTATACACGAAATTCCCCGTAGAAGTCGTTCAAAAACACCTGGAAATCGCATTCTATCATCCGAACATGAAACTCTCCCTAAAAGTTGTCCCGACATACCTAAACATCGTTTCCTACCAACTAAACACGAGAGTCCCAGTAGAAGTCAACCCGAGAAAGCTAGCATCGCTTTCTAACGACTAAACACAATACTCCCCGTAGAAGTCGTTCGGAAAGAGTACCGTCTCAACATGCATCTTCCCATAAAAGTTTATTTCCTCATACCTGGATCTCGTTTACCATCAACTAAATACAATATTTCCAGTAGAAATCGCCCAGAGACACCTGGACATCCCATTCTATCATCCGAACACATAACTGCGTATATAAATCGTCTTAAGGCAATGGAATATCGTAATCCACCGCCCGTACACGCCAATATTACAATATTACTCAGTAGAAACCATATTTAAAATATGTATATATATATATATATATATATATATATATATATATATATATATATATACTTTTTATACTTTCATTTTTTTCAATTAAATACCGTGAATATTTTCGTAGTGCTGTTAACTGAAATCAAGAAAAATGTTGATATTCGCATAGCATATTTTTTAAATAGGCGATGGATATTGCCTTGATTTATGTTTGACAATTCAATAAGCAAGGGAAAATCTGAAAATGGTAGACTTTAAACCCTTTTCAAAAATTATTTGATTATTCTGATTCTTTTATTTGAACATTCTGTATAATTCATGTTTCAAAATAATTATACAATTTTCTTCTTGCATAGAAAAAAATAGAATATTCAAAAAAATATCAAATTAGAGAGAGAGAGAGAGAGAGAGCGAGAGAGAGAGAGAGAGAGAGACAGAAAGATTTGATTGAAATTTAATTGAAAGCCCACGTAAGAGAAAATAAAATTTACAAAAATCAAAAGATATCCATAAGATGTGAGAGTAGTGTCAGATTAACCTGAAGAACAAAAAAGGTAATACCGACTAACGTCACACCTTCTTTAGGATACGAATCCCAAAGTTGGATATGAACATTCACTTGAGCTGACCTGGTATTAATACTTTAAGCCGACTACATTGAGTTGATGTTTGTGATTCAAGACACCACCTAGTGGCCGCTGGTGAAACTAATTGTTAAAGCCATTAACTTAATTTATTGATGAAAGTAAAATGATTTTCAAAAAAAACATAGCCTATGTTCTTCCCAAGATAATATAGAATCTATATGTCAAATTTCAGAACAATCGGTTCAGTAGTTTTTTCGGTTATCGCGTACAAAAAAACACGCTTTGTCTTTATAAATTAATATGATATGATATGATATGATATGATATGATATGATATATATATACACACACTCTAACAGTATCAAAAACTAGCATCCCCCGTCTCGGCATTTCCTGAGATAAGAATTTAATCGATTTCTTAAACAGTAAAAAGAAGTACAAATTACTCTGTGCACAGATCTAATTTCTTTCAAACCACCGTCGACTTCAAAAATGTGATATTTCACAGACCATTTGATACTATATATATATATATTATCAAATGGTTTGCGAAAGATCACATTTTATGCATATTACATACGGCTTCTGCGGGTAAAATTTTACTTTCGAATTCGGGCGTTAAAAGAAGATATCCAAGTGTCCTGAGTCGACTTCTACGGAATTTCATATTTGAAAATAGAATATGTGATCATCGGGACGACTGCTATAGAGAATTTTGTGTTGGAGAGATGGAAGCGATGTCCAGGTATCCAACGACGTCTTCTAAGGGGAGTTTGGTGTTCGGATGATATAGAATACGAAACTCTCCGTAGAAGCCGTCCCTACTTACCTGGACATCGTTTCCTACCGACTAAACACGATACTCCCTGTAGGAGTCAGTCTGAGACGCATGGATATCATATTCAATCGCCGTACACAAAACTACTGTATTTTCTCATAGAAGCCTTATTTAATATATATATATATCTTCAAAAGATTACAGACATCTGAAATATAGGAAATACTCGTATTTTACACTTCGTTCAATAAATATTACATTATTATGGGATTATATGAAAGTTTAATTATTTCCATTGTAACTGTAAGTTTCTCATTATTGCTTACTTTAACTATGGAGCATTAATATAATGGAAATTTTGTTTTGTGTGTACCAGTCAAGGTTACTTTACCAAGCTTACCTGGCCAAAAAAATCTGTAATAAAGAAGTGCAGGTATTTTAAAATTGAAAAAACAAATATATTAGAACATTTTGACGATTCTTAATATTATTGGAAATAATAAATCGTTAAATCATTCGTATGTATTGCAAAGTTTAAATTAAAAAAATTGTTTATGAGGACGAGCATATTGATAAATGATTATAAAAATTAAAATTTGTTCGTTACTTAATTTCAATGCGTTTTTGAAACATTTCCGTATTATAATCAATATTTGAGATTCTCATCAATGTTACTATATACGAAAATCTTTGAAAATCGTCGAAAATTTATCATAAACACCTGACATTTTTTTTATACACTTGACAAAAAATAGTAAATAACAATACAAGGACTGGCTAAGAATTTTTTGTGTAAACCTTTGTGTGTTTGCACGTTACACGGTATTACATACGTGTGTACGTGCAATAATAAAACTCAGGTCTTGGGCTTCTGGTCTCGGCTTACGACGAGTAAAACCTATAAAATAACGCTTCGTCAATTAATACAAATGTACGAATCACAATTTTGAAATATAATCTACATTTTTATATTATATTAAAAAATTCGAATAGCATATAGTATAATGAATTCTTTTGTAGTGACACAAAATATTCGTTAAAACACGTTCGCCTTAAATAGAAAAATCTCGAAGAAAAAAAAAATATATATATATATATATATATATATAGGAAACCAGAGATTGGAGCAGCAGCTGGAGGGTATCGTCTAGACGACACCTCGCAGTGAGTCCTCAAGATCCGAGCGAGTAATTCAAGCTCCTGGTGCTAATTATATAATAAAAGTATTACACTGTACTGTGATATTGCAATGCATTACTGTGTTTCGACATAATAATTTAGTTTTTTTTGCTTTTTTTAATAATAACTCGGCACCAGATCTAATACAATACATCAGATGTATTGTACCGCTCACTAGCGGTCGTTACGGATCTCGAATTGAATGTTTACCCTCGTAGTCATGAGTGGTCGGTGTAAACACGGCACGCTTTGAATTATATAGATATACATTTACCAAAGTGTATGGACTTATAATTACTTGATTTCGTTTCGGAAAATAGAGAATATCTGTCGAGGTCAATTCTATGTTATTTTGTATAATTAATTGCTAATGAATTTTCAACATATCATCGCCTAATTTCATACTATTATAAGATTAATCTGAATAGCAACCAACAGCTTTTTAATTCGCTAGTTAGCTGAATTTATAATTTGAATCATTTTCCGGAAAGTATCCGATTTTTATCTTAAAAAACAAAATCCTAAACATAAAAATGATGAGATTTTTAATTTATCCTAGGCAATGCGAAAAATTAATTATAGGCGAAATAAATATAATATTTCTGTAGAAAAATTCAGCATTTCCACCTAGGAATTTCCTGAAGAATGATCGTTGTTTGCCCAAAATGTAAAAAAATTCGAAACATCTTTCAGCAATTGATCCAGGACAAGCAGCTTATAGCGAAAAAGTCCGTAGAATAAAAAAAGTAGTGTTTTAATAATTATTTATAATAACTGTTTCAAATATTTTTCGAAATTATTCCTAATTTTCCGTGAGAAATTCGAAAAACCAATTATTGTTTTCGTTTTCGACACGAGAATTCGATTTTCGTCGAAAGTCATTATGAAATTCGTAATTAGTCTCCCAAAAATTTAAATGTATAAAAATTATCAACCGAATTGAGGGTGGGTGCTTTTCCGGTCTGCAGGCATAAATCGTCGATCTTTAGAGAAACCCGAGTCAAAATTGTTCATTTTTCTTTCCAATAATATTGCTTTAACCGAAAAACATGCATAGACCATGAAATATGAATTTTGATGAAATCTACAACTTTTGTTTGGAATATTTTTTGAGATTTTTCGTATTTTTCGTATTTGTTTATATACCTTTTTTCTACGGATTTTGTGATGAAAATACAATTTCCGGTAATAACCACTACCTACATGCTCAACCTACACTAATATTCGTAATCAGCACCCAAAAAAAAAAACCAAAACATACGTTGCCAATTTTCAGCAAAATATTTTATCTACATTTTTACTCTTGAAAACAATAACGCTCAATCTTTTACAACGCGTATATCTTTTATCGTTTTTGCGCATATATTTTACACCGCATTAAATTCAAGTCCCATATTATTTCGACTCATATATTGTATATTATTATTATCATATCATTGAATCACGCGAGGGGCTCGCCCGATGCCACTTCAGATTTTCAACATTCATATTCCTAAATACTCTGATATCTGAATCAGTATATCTACATGTGCATTCGTTTTCGTTAAATGCCTCAAAGCGAGCCTCGTTATTTTACCGTCACCCCCTCCCCCCTGCAAATACTAGATTGTCTGATCTCATGCATTAATTTTTTTTTACACTGCCAGTGCGCATCTCGCCTTTGTTCTCCCGTGCAGAGGAAGACACTTCCGCTGCGTATGTGATATTATAAAGAAGCGCTGACTGACAAAAAAGAAGAAGAAGAGGAAACAAAATTCCGGCACTTTTTCAAAAATTCGACCGAAAAATCCGCTAGATGGACACGGACAGATAACCGCGCGCATCCTGACGCACAATTTCGCCGCTCTCGCAGATTTCTTTCCCGCACTGCCCCGCACGATTGTTCGGCCTACGCGTATTAAACCTCTCATTATCAACTATATATAACACGTAAAAACGCGAAAAAGAGCCATACAGAGCGATTCTCGATGCGTTCGAGAAGAATCGTATGAATAATACTATCTGCATGTAGCATGTAGATAACGTGGGCAGCCAAGTAAAATAAGGAATCTCAAGTCTTGTATTTTATCAAATAATGTAAATTGTAATAGACTCTAATGTGTGGCACAAGAGAATTATGGAAACTTGAAAACTAATTTTGTCTCACAACAATCCGGTTATTTCCAGAATCTTGATATAGAATTTCGAGGTTTGTAAATTGCTACAACAATTTTTTTTTCACAACTTATATTAATAAATTACAATTAAAAATCTTTTATGTTTAGCGAGAAGAATTTATAAAAGAATTTAAAAAAGTAATTAAAAAGGTAACGTTTCTCTCCAGGTTGTCCACTTGACTCGGTAGGACGGCGATTAGACTTCTCAAGGTTGTCGACTAAAACGCTTTCTACATAGGCAAATCTCTAAGTTTTCATTCCTGTGAGTATTACAAGTATACCTATATATATATTGAAGACATAGCTATAGAATCTCACGTAATGCATACTTCTTCAATGAAAATTAAAACTTTCATAGTTTGACACTTAAGCGCTATAGTGCTACTGCGCGCAGTGCCTATAAGCGCTCAAGGTGGTGAGCTACGCACGTTTTAGTTCCAATTGAAGTATAAATGACATCAGGTTATATATATATATATATATATATATATATATATATATATATATATATAATTAATATATATAGCTATACTGGTAATGTTATTAGTAACGAAAATTTCAGATTTGCCCATGTAGGCGACGCCCTAGTCGGTTGCATACGTTGCCTATAGCAGTTGCTGATTCTGACGGTTAATATTCGGAAAAAGGCATCGATTTGTTTGTGGTCTTGATTTGGGGTAACTTTGATCATTCCGTTTGCGATAAAGGTCCCGAGTAAAAAAATATTTTTTTTCAATGTATTTTCATCCGTGTAGAAGCCGAATCTTTGTAGTTAAACAAAAAACATCATTCAAATCGTGGTTGTTCATAATTTACTTCGATTTTCTATCTCTAAAATTATAGAAACATTTGAGCAACGAAGCTTCTAACAGGATTCATGGTTCAAAAATCTATAATTAAAAGTTACCATTTTTCGAAGTTCTCATTTTGTAGTTTTAGAAACTTTTATTACTTGTAAAATCGCAAATATAATTAACATATTTGGACAATTCAACACGATGCTGGAAATCTTGATTAATCATTTCTAATGTTTGCAGATAAAAATATTTTAAATAAACAATGTTTTTAATAAGAAACCTTTGACCATTTTTATAAATAATAACAAAATATGGATTTTTTAAAAGGATGAACTTGCTTACTACAAATTGTTTACAATTTCGGGAAAAAATATATCCGGTATGAAATATTCATTGCTTCCTAATTGTTTAAACAATTGAAATTTTTAATCATAAAAAGACATTCGGATTCTCATTCTGCGAATCAAAATACATAAGAAAAGCCTTGTTTAACAGAGGACATATTATTACATACGAAAAGACATCCAACGCCTGGACTATTACTATATCGTTAAACACTGGATTCTACTCTCCGAGCTGAGGTTAAGAGATCGAGTAAGATTCGAGAACTTTTGTTCCGAAACACTTCACAAACAGTGTCTCTTGGATTCTTTCATTGATTAAAATTGAGCTTGTTCTGTATGCGTAATTCCTTAAAGAACTATAATCCGGCAAAAATGATAATAGATAAATAATATATATTTCGCTCGAGCTGCCGATTTCGTCATCATCAAGTGCGCGTGGCGCTACCTGTTGTGTACATTACAACGAGCGGCGATCTCTTCAGTTTTCCGGCTGTCGACAGCTCCCTGACTAATTATCGACTATTTTACAATTTAACAATATTGTGTGCGCGCGAGCGCGCGCTTCTTCGGAGGCTGTTGCAGGCAGCAATCTGCGAGAATACGAGCACACACGCGTCATATATATATATATATATATATATATATATATATATATATATATAACTCGTGCGTAGCTTTGCAAATTGCATAATCGGTGCATTATTATACCACTGAGCGATGCGACAATCCGACTAGACGCTCCTTACATAATCCCAATGCGAACCGAGCCTATATTTTTCTCATTATATATATAATATGTTTTGCATTGAGAAGCAAACTCATTCAAAAAGGGAGATATTAGTCTTGTTGATCAGTCGTTGAATGGTTGTTTTTAAACAGCTTGACGTTGTTTCCAGAAGGAAGATGAGCATTTTCATAATATTAATGAGCCAAATTATACAGATACAAAGATTTTCGTATTATAATTCTGTTTTCAGAAAATATACACCTACTCGAAACTTTAATTTTTATTCTAAAACGTGCAAAGCTGGTTAAAAAGATAAAAGAGCCAATAATAATTTAAACCCGATTGTTTCTAACAACATAAATGTATATAATCTTTGTAATTTTAAAATGAATGTTTCAAATTTATATTAGAATGGGATTTTTTAAAGTTCTTTACCTTTCTAATAGGTAATTTTGGCAAGGAAAAGCAACGTTTGTGATACTATTTTGTTAAGAATTATTCACGAATTTTACACTAATAAAAATCAACGGTCATTTTTCTACAAATTATTGTACATCAATATTGGTTGTATACATATAAATCCCTCAAAAAAAATTATTTTAACCTATTCTTTCGAATATATATATATATATATATATATATATATATATATATATATATATATTTAGATTCTATTGATTACGTTACATTAATTGAGCGTCTGTACATTTTTATAAATATGTTTGTAATTTTTATTTATAAATGTATTTTATTCTGGAAAATTTTAAGTAATAAAATTTTAACATTGTATATTAAATTTAAAATAATAAATATACGCCGATTAATTTTTTAATATGCACGTCATGCTGTTGATATAAAAATAAATATAACTTTTTACGTAAACTTAATAACTCAATAATTATTTTACGTTTTTTTTAATTGCTGTACGTAAATTTACATTGAAAATAATTCAACCGACTAACTTGACGAATTTAAAAAAGAACAATGTATAATTTTTTTTCCGGTTTCAAAAAAGAATAAGAGATTTGAATGCATAAGAAATTGAACGAGCTAACTTATACCTAAAAGTTTTGTGAATACAATTAATGCAAAATAGCTCAATAATTAACAATAGATTCAAAGGAATGAATGGTAAGCTCTATAAACGTACTTCATTGACTTTAAGATCGCTTTCGCATCGGCGACAATACATGGAAAAAATGTTGGCACTTACAGGTCTCTCCATATGAAACACATATGCAGTCTAAAAGAATACGCAACTTGAAAAAACGATGCCTTTACACTGTTAAAAGTCGAAACTGATGTACCATTGACTTTCTTCAATGTACTGAGCTGTGACGAGAATAGATTGAACGTTCAATTCCGACAAGATCGATATAGTAAGTAGATGCAAATATTGGACCAGCCATATGTCCAACCTTCGAACGTTCTACGATTGGCCCAAGTTCATCCTGGGCACAAGCTCAACAAGCGGATTGCTATTAGTTCCAACTTTTTACGTTCTGTACATTGAGAAAAAATCTCTGATCAAGTAAATAAATTGTTTGTTTTTTAGCAAGAAAACAAGTTTCTTAAATTGGAAATATATATATATATATATATATATATATATATATATATATATATATATATATATATACTAGATTCAACATACAATTTTCTTGGTTTCAGAAAACATATTTTTTATTTAAGAATTCGGTTGGTAATATTTGTAATAATATTGGTAATATTTCTGGTTTAATACACAAAGAGTTCCTAAATTATTTCTGTGTATGTCATGCGGTTAAAAAAATTAAGAGATATGTCAAGGGAAATATTACTAAGAACTGTAGCCCTCAAGCATGCTCCTGAAATGGTGTTACCAAATTTAACAATGAGCAACAGTCTCTATAAGGTGTAATAATATTCTACAATAAACGGGATAAGAAGAATAACAGAATTAATCTATCAATATATATATATATATATATATATATATATATATATATATATATATATAGAAAAAGAAATAGGGGTGATGATTAAATACAAATAGAGTATAGGCAATTCTTACGGGATACATAAATTGACAGCTAAAATGAAAAAGGTAATGAATAAAGCAGGATCTGAAAGCAAGCAAAATTAAGATTATGGAAAGGTAGACTGCAATATATGTACAAATAGCCAGGACAGGGTATTTTTATGGAATCGACACATGGGGCGGGCTAAATGTTATATTTTATAGAGAATGAAAAAGAAATATGCGCAAGTGGCATTAGGTAGAACCGAATCTCAACTGTATGGGCAATGGAAGAAGAATGGAACAATTCGAAATTGCTAGCTTGAAAATATCAGGAAAGTAAATAATAGACGGGTAGAGAATATGGAAGAAAATAGGTGACCTATACAAGATATTATTTAACAGAACAACTAAGGGAAGTGTCAAATAATAACACAACAAAGTAGGAAAAGACAGGTTTTAAGGCGTTAAAAGATAAGAGGGGATGGAGAAACTATCAACTATCTAAAAGAACCGATTTAACAGACCTATATATTTTTAATTATCTGGCGAACGATAAATCACTTGCTGATATTCATAATAATTTTAATTTCATACCTAATAGTATGCCTGATATTTAATTAGTACTAAGCGTAAAATAATGAGAAAATTTTTATAATGTATAAATACATACAAAATAATGTCTGTACTTATATATATATATAAATATATATATATATATATATATATATATATATATATATATATATATATATATATATAGAACACGTGCTTGCTTGCTTATCCTAATAAACTGTATATTCCTATTATCAATAATAAGCTGTGAAAAGTGTACTTGTTGAGTATAACATATCTAAATCATATTCTTTTCATCATCATATTTTTGTCGACTATATCGCAAAATAATCAATAACTGTAGTAACAAATGTAAAACCAAGGTAAGATTCTACAAACAAAAATGACTCTCTTATTGCACAGTGTAATAATGATTTAGACAACTAAGAAATTACGAACTTATTATTATTTTAATTTATATAATATATGAGAGTTTTATCTACATCTCCATAAGGAAATATTTAGAAAAAAAAATTTTTGCGGTAAGTAATTCTTAAAAAATATTCTATATTCGCTGGAACAAAAATTACACTTTATGTATATTAACTGTAGCTTAATAACTAACTCTTTCATCATTGAATTTATCATCTGTCTTTTACGAATACTCGGATAATTTACACGTCTTTTGAGTTAAATATTAACAAATTATGATAGGCGTGTAATCCTTTCTTTTATAAATTACGATTCATTGTCTTTGGCAATTGTATATTTTTCAAAAATCCAAGCTATCCAATCTATTTATAAATTTCGCTCTAATCCTTTTTGATCATACATGAAAAGTGTATTAATAGTATGTATTACATAATGTGTAATAAAGTACAACGAGCGCCTTTCGAAAACTGATTGACACAAAAATGCTACCAAACGATTGGTCTATAAATCCATGATTTTCAGAAACTATACGATTGGGTATAACCTCGGCTATACACAAATAATCATAACGAAGCGTCAGGATGATGAAACTTTGATTCCCTGTTTCTCGCTTTCTCTCTCTCTCTCTCTCTCTCTCTCTCTCTCTCTCTCTCTCTCTCTCTCTCTCTCTCTCTCTCTCTCTCATGACTGACTCTCTTAAAGTGAAGTCTTTGTACACGAACGCAATATCGGTCATGAACTTTACTGCATTTTACCTTGAGACACACCGATACATTATCTGGTCCTCTCTTACACCACTGTGACTTCGATCTGCTAAGCGCACGCGCGTGTTACAACGGATTTTTCCCCAATTAATTCGCGAGCTATTACACCTCGTGAAAATCTCTCTTTCGCTCTCTCTCTCTCTCTCTCTCTCTCTCTCTCTCTCTGTATATATATATATATATATATATATATATATGTGTGTGTGTGTGTGTGTGTGTGTGTGTGTGTGTGCGCGCGCGCGTGTGTGTCGAAATCGAATGCATCATCCGCTATGCGCGTGCAACGCGGTTGAACGATAACAGGAAAGTGTCGTCTTGCATAGTGTGTGGATTTGCGCCTCAATGATATATATATAGAATAAATGGAATTTTTTTTTGGTTCATGCAAAGAGATGAAAAATGACAGACAATAATAATACTTGCATGTCGTTAAAAATAAATTATGCAAAAAGCATCAAATATTATCTTTATTGCATAATATTCAGAAGCTGCACAATTATGCACATAGAGAGCAGGCCTGACCGTGGCACTTTGTCGCTAAAGTACAAAACTAATTGCATTTATCGTTACATCAGTGAACTTAAAATTAAGAGGCTTGGCTTTGATTTGAGCATTCAAATTTTACTAAGCAATTTTCAAGATATTCGCATAGTCGCTCTATTGACCATTAATTTATTGCGAGTAAAGTATCGAACAATGTTGTCGAATTATTTTTAGCGCGTTTTATTTCGCACAATGTACATAGTAAACCGCAGGTTAAATATTTGCATCGTTATAATCACGTGAAAAAGGGGGGAAAAAAGCAAAACAACAGAAGCACTGTCGTCGTGCATACATTTGGTCCTGGCACCATCGCAGTAAGATGATAAATCACCCAATCTTAGAAAATATTATAAATTATAAGTTAATTAATTTTTTTCTGTTAGTTTTTCCTCGAAATTATTATTATTATTTTCTTTTTTACTCAACAGTTTAATAATAGATATTATCCGCGGGCAGAGTAACCCATTAAATTTATTTCTTGTATCTATTAAAAAATACACTAAGCTATCTACCGAGCATACGTTTAGAAAGATTTGATGAGCATTTAACAAAAGGCATTAATTCAATTACGTGTAATAAAAATAAAGCGCAAAGCAGTTCTTACGCCAGACTTGAAGTCCAATTGACAATATTTGATCGAACATTAATAATATCAGTTCCCAGGCCGCATCTTCATTCGAGCCAGAGTATCGGTAACAAATATTTGCAGTCTATGCAAATATTTATGAATTATTTGTTATAAAACAGAAATTCTTTAATAATTTGAAACAAATCTATATGATGTATCTCGAAATGTATTGCCCTATCAGTCGCATTGTTAAAAACAGTTTACTACGAAAGCTTCGTAATCCGTACCATTTCGCTCTTCAGATTGCCAGCTTGAATCGATCCTTTGCCCAAATCTGTCTACTCTAGCAGTTTAGCCTCCAAAAAAGTTTTTAAGCTCATTGCGACGAACGGCAAAAACGACTATCGATTTCAATAAAATTCTATATGGTATACTCTCTCTCTCTCTCTCTCCTAATTTAATGTTGGTTATATATTGTTGCTTAGGTTTCCGAAACAATATTTGAGAGAGAGAGAGAGAGATCGAGAGAGAGAGGGAGTTAGAAATGTCACTCGCTTTATGTGGCAATAAATATGGAAAATACTTGAAATTACCGTGCAAAGTAATATAAGGTCTTGCTCTCGAAAGATAAATTAAGTTAATAAAAATTATTGAAAGAATGTCCGATATTCTTTCTCAGCGGTCTAAAAATTCGTTTATTATGCTCGGAATTCAAATTGAATATTATATAAAACTATAAACGCTAAATTTATCGATCTCAGATCAAAGGATTGGGAGTCGGTAGGATTATTTTCATTCGAACGAAAATCGATTAAATATAAGCCGAAAAATTAAAAATGTTTTGATTTTTCATAATTTAAACATTTGTATAAGAGCCTTAAGGACGCTACAACGCCCCTCGTCGATACGGCCCTTCTCTAAATACTCACGCACATACTTTAAGCCAATGCGATCGTAATAGGCGCGATCGGGATTTACGGCCACGAAAACCTGTGTACAGCAATGCAGGTATATTAGAGCTCGATGCCTATAAGGTATAATACGCCGTGTGACACTCGAGCCCATATTATTTAGCATTGTATACAGCGGGTAGCGCTTTTGCGCGACGAGCGTCCCTGAGAATTCGAAGACGCGGGTCGGGGAGGAGCCGAGGGAGCGCGCGCGACAAGGCGCGATCGCTTACCTATTGCCGTCCCCTTTTCCTCCTATTCCCCATCCGCCTCCTTCCTCGCGGTGCGCTGTACAAATATACATATATATATATATACATACGTACGTACGTACGTACGTATCTACACACGCGCGCGCGCACATGCATGCGCGCACGAAGGAGAGCAGCGACGCGGCGGGCGGAAGAGGAAAGGGCGAAGGGGGGAGGGGAGGGAGAGGAACAGACGCGACTCTCTGGCGTATATATATATATATATATATATATATACATCAGCCTCCCGCGAGGAGGGGGCATAGCTGTATATATAGGTAGTATAGAACGCTTTTTGGAGTGTGCTAGTGCACACAGATTCTATGATATTGGCCTTGAACTTGACTCTGACAGTGCGGTTTTTTTCTTCCTTTCTTTCGCGAGCGCGCGCGCGGCTCTTCGCTATTATATATATATATATATATATATATATATATATATATATATATATATATATATGACGAGTTATATATGTATATGATCGATGAGTCGACGTCGACGTTGTGCGTATGCGTGTATGCGCGCGCGTGTGTGTGGGATGTGTGCCGAAGCCCAAAATTGACTATCTGCTATATATTCTATTTATCCTCGGTAAACACGACGGGGTCTCGAAAAACAATCTTTTCATTTTATATTACTTTTCGGGACAAGCCCTATTATGTAAGATAAATTTAATTAGATGTATAGAAAACTTTCAATTTTCGCTACTCTATTCGTAGAAAAGGAATGCGAATTATATTTATACATCGCATCGTAAGAAATGAAACCTTCGTGCTCCGTCGGTGGTAAACAGCTAACACCAAGTTATACTCAAATAACCAATGACCGGGACAAGTATAAAAGTTCGCGAATTTCTGCGGTAGTTAATGTATTAAGTTTTAAAAAAAATTTAGGAAAAATGCCCTTTGCATATTATATTGTTTACCTCGATTTTATTAAAGCTCTTCATATTTAAAACAATTTAAATTCTACGAACTATAAGTTTCGAATTCAAAATACAAATAGAATATTGCAAATCCTTCATCCTATTGTATATGAGATTGTAAAATCTCAACATGCATTATTCTATTATGTCTTTTTATTAGAAAAACTTAGGATTCAGAAAGCTGCATTTCGTGAAATTTTTGTCCATTTTGCTATCTTATAAAAAACAAATTATTATTTATATAAAAAAAATTTACACCGTGTATTTATTTGCAACTTATCAAATTTACAAATAAATTATTGCCACCGGAAAATAATCTTTCTGAGTATTTTAGTTAATATTTACTATATACTTAAAAGTATACCCAATGAGTATGTTAAAGAGTAAAATTCTAGTAAAATACCACTGCAATTTTTTCAAACGAAATGGAGGCGTAACCTTCAAAATTATCAAATTTTACAAATTGGTAAGCTCTTGTGAATCACTATAAGTTACGTACATTTTCCTACATGTTCAATAAATATTTAGAAGAAAAAAATTTTATTTTTTTGAATTATAAAACAAACATAAAATATAAAATATATAATAAAAATACCAAATAAAATATCAGTAAGTAAAATTTGTATTTTAAAACTTGATGGAATATCTTACGTTGATAATAGATATTTTATCCATTATTATAATAATTAATAATTGATGTTACTAATCGATGATACTCTCCTTGAAATTTAATTTTCTTAATTACATTATACTGATTTAATATCTATAAAATTATTTTACAGGAAAAAATCAAACAATATTTTTTTAATCGATTAAATAAAAATGTCACAACTTAACTAAACCGTTACAATTGTACTGCACGCGCGCACATACACTGATGTTTGAACTTCAATTCCATTCGTGCATCTATGCAAAACAGAAAATTCTTGGACATAGAACCGGAAATTTCAAATTAAATATTTATAATTTCCGATACAAGATAGCTAATTGTCGAAATACTATATATAATTATCATAACATCACGCCTATAACAGCAATTAAAAATTTGAATTAACAAAAAAATCAAAATTTATTACAGAGTATATATTACTTTATATCAACAAAATGTATTAGGTTTTTTTTTCTATTGCTCAGTGTTACATTTTCTCTTATATTTGACTTCATCTTTACAATCGTTCGAACCTTCAATTGGAGATATTAAAATGTAGAAAAATGTCTAGAACATTTATAAACGTTGAAAATCAATGTTTTTAAGTTTTTTTTCTTTTTTCTTTTTTATTTTTTTAATAATCTATAACGGAACATTAAACAATTGCGACCAAATCATTCTGAATTGGACATAAAATTTGCTTCCTATCGAATAACTTTTTCAGCAAATCTTTTTGATCAATATAAAAATAGAACAATTTTTTATGACAGCGAGCCTGTCAGTCAGTGTCTTCCGTAATTGCATAATACGGCGTGGATCAAGCTTCTAAAGTATCTATTTCATATACGCACAGCGCAACAGTACCATATTACACACATATTAACACAGAATTATGAAACGATTATTTAAATCGTGACAACGTAAGTTCGGGGTTCAACAATTTTTTAGGCAAGAAAAAATTCTGTCGAAAATTTTATTAAAATTCAAATACTATTTTCAAAAATATTTTGAACAACGCAATTGATTATTTTCAAAAAATAATTCACTAATTTATTCTTTTCAAATGATAAATTACGATAATTGTCAGTATAATTTCTTCATTTTACTACAATGAATTAAGAAACAAATTAATCAGATCAAATTAATCATAAACATAATATGTATTTTGGCGAATTCTATAATTTTAATTTGAAATATTTTAAACATTTTTCGTATCCTGTGATATAAATTCGAAAAAAAATCAATATTTTTATGATCTTGGCGTGAAAATGCAATTTAAAAAAAAAAAATCACTTCGATATTCGTAGTCAGTACCCTAAAAAACATAAGTATATAAATTTTCATTTAAATCTGGGGGGGGGTGCTTTATAAAAGTTTATAAAAAATAAACATCCCTCGTGCATAGCACCAACAGTGATTGTACTTTTATATAGATCACATTTAAAGTTAAAAAAGTAAGCAACCCCCAATAAGCTTGACTTCCATTGAAACCTATCTTTCTCAAAATCTATCAAATTTACAAGGAAATTACAAAAAACTTAAAATATATGTTTTAGCGTGCTCTAAAATTTTCGTGTGAAATATTTAAAATATTGTTTAATATTTTAATATAATGATATTCGTAGTCAGCAACTAAATATTAATAGGTATGATTTGGTTTCAGAATTTTTATCGGTTTGTTTTTTTCGGATGTAAGCCCAATTTTATATCTTATGTATATAAGTAAAAAATTTTAAGCAGAATCAATGATCTCCATGATATTTTCTAAAAATAAAAGCTTTAAGTGAAACGATATATAAAAGACTAATTAACAAATATGTCCATTGGTCTTACAGTCCTATTCTAATAGCAGTCAGATTGTCCTTGTTTATAATCAACTCCTTAGAATATAAAAGTCTAACTTAAAATTTTCAATTTTTTTATCAGTATATGCAAAATTATAAGTAAACTATAAAAATCTGAAGTAATCGATGCCTGAAAACTTGCATTAGAAACTAATATGTCAATAAAAAAGAAAGTGTAATAAAAGAATTTAATATGTAAAATAGAAATATTCCATATGTAATAAGATTCACGGCATTGGTGAATGTATTATTTCTCTCTTAAAGCTCTATAATGGTGATAGAACAACACCCCATAAAGGCAGATAATAAAAATTTTGTTTGAATCATATGTTTGAATTACTAACAAAAAATATATATACAAATTATGATTTTTTAAAATTTAAAAGACAATTATCGTCCGAGACTAAAAAAGTTTTAAACAAAAAGGCTGTCGAAAAAAGGTGTTTTTCTCTTAAATGAGGTGCCAAAGTAAAGTATTACCGATCGAGCAATAATTGATTGCAAATTTTAATTAATCATATTCTATAATTATTTCTATTCTAGATTATTGTGAAGTTCCAGGCAGATTTGTCAATCCGAGTGACAAAGTGAACGATTTTAACATTTTATTTATTATTATGGTTATATGATATTGTTAAAACTTTCTCATTTCTATAAGGCACGACCAATCTACTTAAATATTTCTAGTAATATACAATAGATATATAAATAAACGGCATGGTGAATTACAATTTGCAATAATTTAATGTTTACATATGAAAATCGTGCCAACGACAGAATACTTTTTACTGAATCGGTATAAAAGATCAGTCAAAATCCTGTTAAAATTCATATTACATTATGTTTCGACGATTGTTTTTCTTGAAAATATGAAACTTCCAACAAAATTTCTTATGAATTATGTCGTGCTTAAAATTTTTCACAATAATTAAAAACAATAATCTGCAACTTTTTAATAATTCATGGAATTCCAATTTCGACAAAAGACTTAATCAAAACATTTTCTAAGAAGTACAATATTTTATAAATTGCGAACGGCAATTTTATCTTGAATCTAATCTTTTTGAGAAAAAAATCGGTAAACTATAAAAACAAAGTTATGTCTTTGATTACTATTTTGCTGAAAACTAAATTTGAAATGTTTTGACTTATCACGATACCACGATATTCATAATTTTAGGCGTGTAAAGAAATTTTAAGAAAATTAAAAAACGTTGCTATTATGTTTTATTTTTCAACGATAGGACTTTTTGTAAAAAGAATTATAATCGCAACCGTTACAAAAGTTTCAAAAACGTAGGAAAGTGCGTTTCAATTTTTTTTTTGTCTAATTCATTATGTCCTAATTTAATTTTAGATATCCGAGTGAACATCAAATTTGGAAGAGTGCATAATTATCTGTGCACCACAATAGTCAATGAAGCAGAATCGTCTAACGCATTCAATCGTATTAGGTACATATTCACAAAAATTAAGGCTCGAAGCTTATAGGTACACTAAGCCGCACTCCAGAAAGTTGATTGACATTTGGCGAAATCCTCCGACGTTCGCTTTATCGCACTCAAAGTAGCGCTTACTTTATATCGTTACGAGTAAAAGTAAAAATAAAATAGACAAAATAATTAGTTTCTTCTATCCATTTTTCTTTTTCATTTATGTTTGGAAGACAAAGTTTGGCGAGCCAGCTCCCCTCCGCAACAGAAATTCGGGTATACTTGCGTAACGTACCAAAGTAAAAAAAAATGGGAAATTTAGGCGTCGAAACAACGATTTACGGGAAATCAACGCTTTTACCCAGGCAATGGGGCTGCAAAAGTGCGCAACTTTTGCCCGACCGTGGGAGCAGAGACTATATATTATGTATACTATATATATATTCTGTGCTTCGCGCAATCGTCGCCCGTCACTCGCGGACCATAAAAACGATGATGATTAGGCGTTTCGCCGAATTACTAAGAATATATATATATATATATATATATATATATATATATATATATATATATATATATATACACCAAACCGATTCGCATATGATGATGCACTCGAAACTAAAGCGATAACCTTGGAAGAATCTCGCGACTGCCAAAAAATTTGCGCTCCGGCGTTCCGTATTGTCTTCGTTACACTGACACGGTTTTGTTCTCGGTTTTGTGCGGTTCGTAACACCTTTATAAAGATCCGTCATATTGTGCTCCTACACAACGGTATATCGTGCGCGACGGTGATACAAGTGGTCAAACTGATCGTTTCGAATCGCGGTCTATCGAAATTGAGAGAGAAAAAAAAAGATTTAACAATACAAAAAGGGATTCGAAATATTAGCTATAACTTTTTACGAGGGGAACATTCGGGTAATTAATAGGTGGTTTATTTTGAAAGCATTATAATGCATTTCGTGATTACCGGTTGTATATATGCGAGGCGAGCGTTATACTTTGGGAAATCCCGACTGACCGTCGGCGACTTATACTTTTTGGACCTCTTAATTATTCATGCAGCTGAAACCACTGCGGCGTTTATTTTTATTTTGATTTTTATTTGATTTTTTTTTTACTTTCAAACGAGTTACATTGGCCAGACAACGTAATTTATAAGTTTATAACGATGAAATTACAATATATTATTATGCGGAAAATTTACAATTTATTATTGAAAGTATGAGCGGAAAGAAGTACGCACTTTTGTACGGTAGGGAAAAAGTATATAACACGAAATTATGCATATATTTTTCAATAATGTTATATATATATATATATATATATATATGTATATATGTTATATGGCTTTTACTAAAGTTTCTAGAAAGGTTCTGTGAAATTGTTCGCGAAAATAGTAAATCTTTTTAATATAGTGTATAATATACTGATTTTTTCTCTCTTTTTCTAATCTTTTGCTAATAACCCTTCTGTTAAATTTTTAGAGATACCTACGCCTGCTTACAATTATAAATTTATCAAGAGTTTTTCTTCTGGTATCGACAAAACATTGCTATATACTAAATAAGTATAGTACAGTTACATATCACGTCAATCGAAATAAGGTATGAATACAAATCCTGGTTATAAAAGTATTAAAATAGTACTTTTGTCTAAATTCAGAGCGATTATATACGTAAAGGTTTAAAAAAAAAGCAATTAAATCGATCGGCAAAACCTGCAGACAGTCACACTATCGCGCCGAGAAGTTCTCAGGAACTGTATACAGAAAAACGATTTACATACCGTTCAAAATATTCGACAATTCCATTTATTTATGTTTATATCTACATTCGATCATATTGTTTTCGTTATATTTTATTGTTAAAATACTGACCGCCCAATAGAGTTACTATATATAAAAGTTGACAAATGCACGTAGAATTATAAATAACTATACCAATAGTAGATCAATTGAAGGATTAACAAATAGTCTGATTTTTTAAATTTTTTTTTATTTTTTTGTAAAACATTTAAAGCAATTGAAGGGAGTATTATGTAACGTAATTGAAGGAATTTTCGTTGCATGAAATCAACAATTATAAATAGATAACGCGATTATAATCGAAGACTCTCTTGGTTACAATTTCTAATAGCACAATCAACAAAAGTCGTACGAGGAGCCATCTTCATCAATCATGTAAAAAAAAATTTGAAACGCGGTTTATTATATCGTTCCAAAAAGGAGAATGTATCTTTCTTACAAGTCAAAAAATACGAGAACATAATAGAGGGTGTAGTATATATATATATATATATATATATATATATATATATATATATATATCATGATTATATACATACGTACAAATAAAAAGGATTCTGGCTGCCTACGCAACGTTCAATATATCACATCCTCGTCACATTCAACTTTACTGGGAAAGTATGTAGAAGCCGTTTTTTCCCTCTTCTTTCTTTAATAAAACTCGAATCCATTCATTTTGCATAATTAAAATCCCCCCCCCCCCACACACACACACAATGCCTTCGTTTTAATGCGCTTGCGTTTCGAATTGTTCGAAAAAGAGCGCGCGTATAGACAAAATTCTAAATGTTATATCTTCTGCTAAAAAAATCTCGTGAAGCATGCAACGATGATTCAGAGGCGTCCATGCACGGCGATATATTTTAATTCCGAATGTCTTTGCCGTAATAAAGGTAATCTAGAGGGCATCGAAGCAAGCGCAGCTATATAAATTCTGCGCCTTTTATCGCCGAAAGGGAAAAATTTGAATAATAATACTTATTATTATTTTCTTTTTCTTTAAAGTAACAGTTATTATTTCTAATAATATTTCACACCTTCATAGTTTGTGTATATCAATATTTTTCAAAGCTTTAAATTAGGGACGAAAATTATTACTATTATTTCATAGATAATTAATAGTTACTGTGACATAACATGTTTTGTTAATATAAATAAATAATAATTATTATTTTATAATCAACGAACGCCATGGATCATTATATGCCAAGGGGCACTTCGCTTAAAGAAAACTTGAAAAATGATAAAATTGAAAATAATTCCAAAGTTGGCTTTGAAGATTTCCGAAAATTAAATATTTGACAGTTTTTAATGAAGATTGTCATTACCCATATGAATAAGTTTACAATAAATTATTATTATTTCATGCTGTCAAATACGTCCACAATTTTTGTTTTCCACCCCCTCCCCTCTTTTATCGACGTGCACATAAAATTTTATATATTCACCTTTTATATACATAATTATTCCTAAATCGAGCACGAAATACTTATGTTAAAGTTGCCCAAACGTAAAAACACGAACCCATAATACGTATTCAAATAATTAGCATAAATTAAATCTCGACCGTAAGACCGTTTAAATTTGTATAATTAATAAATCTGTTTAAGGTCATAATTATTAAAATCAATATAAGTATTTTGTGTGCCTGTATTTTTGCGAGCTCGCGATCGCGTCGCGCGAGAGCCTGATTTTGAACGATTTGTTTATAAGTATATACCTGATTTGTCAGATATTCAAATTGCCTAAAAAAAAAAACCCATGTAATGAAAGCGAACAATCGAGTTACGTGGTAAGCTATAGAGAAGTAATTGCATCGGCAGACTAAATTCAAGTCACAATAGGCAATAGAATATCAATGCTTGACCAAATTAGCAATGCAAATTTCATACAGCGGTAGATGTAACGTAAAAATGGGATAAGATGCGAGCTAATTTTTATAGTTTAAGAAATATATTTTAGATTGAGAAAAGAAATGTAATAATTATATATCATACGTCTAAGTCATTTGAATGTTTAAATAAATATTTCAATTTGTATTTACTTGGTGGAGAAATGAATCTTACTAATACGTATTGTAAAGTGGAGGCCAAATTTAAACTCGCAACTCGCAAAGTAATTAATACCCTCAACTTGGCTGGTGCGGGAATCGCCACTTCATTCTATTGTAATATAATATTACTTGTATTGTAATATAATATTACGGATTTCGTCAGGTTTATTGTTAAATGATGAAAATTTAATTTATAACCCATACATCTATTATTCTAGCTTTTGTTTCATTACCACTGTAGACAGTAAAAACACTATAAATAGTTAATCCAATACGTGCATAATAAAATAACTATTAAATTAATTTAATTTTTTTTTCATAAACTTTAAAAAATATTAAAATTATTTTTAATTTCTAAAAGAAAACTTTTGTTTAGAAATTTTTTGTTCGAAATGCAATTATTTTTTAAAATCTAGCGCTAAAATTAGAGATGTTTATTAAAAAAAAATATTCTGATTTCTCGGCAAATCCAAATTAAATAGAGGAAAGTCTAAAAATTTAGGTCTTAAAACTCCACAAGTTTTGCTTGGGATATTATAAAAGTTCGACCCAGTTGGGCTTGCACATTCTGGGCCAAATCCAAGAGTCAAATGTTGTAACCTATACTTGTAAGATCATTGTATTTTGACTTACATAAATTTGTAAAAAATTTTCGACTTTTTACATAGTTAGAAATATAAGTATAGGATAATAACTAAATATGTGTATATAAAACAGTTTTATTCGTACAATTTTGACTTAATAATAATTTTATCAGTTATCAATATTTTTTTTTTGGAAAAGATGCTTAAATTGTAATAAAATTTCTATCAAACTTATATAAGTAAATAAAAATAATTTTTGTTACAGTGATGGTATAAATGTTACTTGCTAAATGTAAAACACACGAATCATTATTAAAAATGTTTCTTTATTAAACTTATAATGTAAATAGCAACTAAATCGAAAGAAAACAAAATAGCGTTCTTAATGCATTTTTTTCTATTTATGAATCTTCACCATATAACTAAAATATTTTCTGTAAATATACAATAAGGTATTTGTACTAAATCTTATATACTATTATATAAAACAATATAAATGATAGATGTATAAGACAATAAAAATGTAATTACAAAATTAAAACTAATTTAGCAAAATATAAATGAATTAAGATGGTTCGAGCATAATTCGAAATTGAAAAAAGTTTTTATTTTTATTTATTACATCTAAACAACCTGGCATCATCTCGCAAAAATACAAGAAATCACTATTTAAAATTTTTCATTTTCACATTGCTGCTTTTAAAAAATAAAAAAATTTTATAATTTTTTTGATTTAGAAAGTCTTATTTTATTGCAAAAACGTATACAATAATAAAAGAACCAGTGAAAAAATATATATGATTTGGCATAATCCAAATAAACTTTTTAATAGACATAGTCACATAAGGCAGCAAAAAGCGTAGATATATTTCGTACAAGATTGAATAGATGGAATTGTTACAAGAAGCTGGGTATAATTAATATGTTTAAAAAAATTAAGTAGACTCCTATCAGAGCCTCCGCTTGATACGGTTCTCAATGCTTGAACCACCTTAAATTGTTTTTGTTCTTAAAAAAAAAAACTAAAAACATGATATTAAAAACACAACATTAATGAATGTTGCTAAAACAGAATATTTCATGCACATTTAAATATCATTTAATTTACAAAAATTTGTATGTTACTATGTTACAATATTTATGGTGGCTTCAGCTTCTTATAATAAGAATACCCGTGAAATTTCAAATTTATCATCAATTTTGATTATGAGAAAGAATAATTAAAGTTTCTAATGAAATAATAAAAAAAAGATCGTATTGCAAAATTGCAAAAAGTTAGAATTCTATAAAAAATGTATGTAACGACTAACAAACTTAAATTAAAGGTAAATTAATATACAATTTTTTTATCCACATTTATTAAGATAGTAATGCAGAAGTTTGTACATAAATTAACTCTTTTAGTTTTAGTCGCTAATAGCAAATAAAATAAGTAATATTAAGAATTTTCCTGCGTTTGATAATAAATTTAAAATTGTATTCCAAGCCAGAGTCCGACAAAGGCACCTACTTGTTTCGGCACTAGTTGCTGAAGCCATCTCAAATGATATTCAATTTTAATAACTAATTTTTACATATAAAAAATTTATGTATATAAAATGCTATGCATAAAATGCTACCTTATAAAAGTTTATTCTTTATCTGAAATTGATACTATTAATAGTATTCAAACACCTATTTCACAATATCGAAAGAAAGACTTATTTAAAAAGTAATTTATGCATTTAATTTATTTGCTTTGAAAATGTTTAATGAATAAACACTTATCTATTTCCACTATCTTCTACTGATATTTTTAGAATTTTCTTACTAAATGAAAATAAAATTAAAATAAATCTTTTAAGACTATATTACCCAATTTAAAAACAAATAGGAAACAAGCTTAGAAGTTTCGATCATCACAAATTATAATAAGTATAAGATGTTTATCAATGTATTATACAAATATTATTTTAAAAAATTAGATTATATGCAATTGTAATGAAATTTGTCTAAATTATTTATAAATTTATTTTGGAAAATATTCGCACAATATTCCTGCTCTCCAATATGCGAGAGCCTTTTATTTTAATTCATTTGAATGGCTTTTTTGATTTTATTATAAAACGACGTCCAATGAATATTTTTCTTGAAAGAGTAGCTTTTGGACGACTAGCAAATGCTAAATGTAAACTCTCAATTGCGTTTATTAAATACTGAAGCTATAGACTTCCTATTGAAAATTTCAAGCGATGCGAATGAAAACAATTTCATTCCGATATTTTATTAACATTGTACAAATGATCTTATACCCGTTTCGTGTAATGTAATGAATGATAGAAAGATAGGAAAGAAATTTTTATCTTTGGATACTTCGCAGCATATCTACCGATGTGTTTCTAATCAAGTTAGAATTATTTGCGTTATTTTGCGAAATTAAATTATTTGATTGCCCTTGATAGTTGCTCGCTGCTGAACCGTGTCGTATGGTCGTGCTTTGCTGCGGATTGTTCACCGACGACGAACGATGAGAGAACTGGGAGTGAGGCGCCGCTTCTGCGGCCGAATTCTGTGGCAATCCATTTTCAACGATCGACGAGTGACCACCTACGGATTTACAATTAACGTGAAATTAGCATTGGCGTTCAACGAGCAGCTCGCTTGCGCTAACGTTACGACTTTATCAATCGCGTATCGCTCGAATTATACTAATAATTAATAATAATAATAATAATAATAATAATAATAATAATAATAATAATAATAATAATAATAATGATAATGCTAACAATAATAATAATAGAAAAAATAAAAAGGAAAAAAGAAGTTAAAAACACGCTTAGCACACGACGAATGAGTGTACGTATATGCGTATGCAAGTTGAGTCGGTAAGTTTCACGGGCTAATGCTTACTGTTGCTCGACGGCGACGTTAGCGGTATCGCCAGCCTCGCGTTCACGGCCAGCAGGTGATCCCTCCTCTGCAGCAGGCTATTCACGTTCTCCTCGAGGCGCAGATTTTCCGCCCTCAGCTGATGCAGGCACGACAGCAGCGAGGCAATGTCGAAGTGCTGCGCCTGGTCCATCAGGAACTGGCTGCCCTGCTCCCACTGGCGCTCGAGCAGCTGATCGAGGGTCTGCGGTATGTTCCCCGAGCCGAGGGCGCCGCTGTTGCTGCTCGCCCCGGCCGAATTGTTGGACGAGAGCATCGAGGAGAATGACTGGGTCGTCACCGAGCTCTGATTCGCCTTGGCCGAGGCTATTACGCGACTGTGCAGCGGCGGACCGACCAGGTTCATCCCGGAGTTGCTCGCCTCCGTGAATATAGCGTGGGCCTTCATCTCCTGGGACAGGGTGTCCGACATTTTCTGGGCCATCGAGGAGGCCGGATTCAATTGGTTGCCGAGCATGTGGGGCGCGCTCACCCCGTTGTCGAAGAGCTTCGGCTCCTTCTCCTCCTTGGGCTGATACTTGGACGAGTCCATGGCGGTGTACTGGGAGGCGTGGGTGAAGCCGCCCTGGGCGCCGCCGCCTGGGGCCGAGCCCGCCTCGTTGCCCCGGCGCTTGCGTCTGCCGGAGGCGACGCTGCTCATGCTCTCCGATCCGGGACTGCTTGGGGGAGAATCCTTTACAGTTGGCCCCATATTATCGCTAAAGCTAGATCGCATTTAAAATACTGATCCCGCACTGCGCAGGGGCTTGAGTGTGTGTATATATTATTTATATATATATATAGATCTAAATGGAGATGGCTCTGGATCCAACTGTAACACAGGCGAAGAAAGAGAAAAAATTAGCGAATCGGTTTAACGTCGCGCGCACTTTGACCTGATATATGCTTATTTAGGATCAATGTGGATATTATATTGTGTGTGTGCGTGTGTGTGTGTGTGTGATATATAGAGATAGTCAAGTAAAAATATAATAATCGCACACTTACATTGTAACTTCTTGCGTCTTGCTGGCGCTTGAAAACTTGACCCTAACGATAGATGAGAATCACTTTCATTGTTCATGAACAAGCACACCGGCGGTTACACTGGTCCCGTGTCAAATCCTGCAAAACAAAAAATTTTAACCATCAATAATTTTATTTTAAATAAAGCAGTCGTCTTAGAAATTATCTTCTACGTAAGAGAGTATCATAGGTAAATTGCTAACTGATGCTTGATTATCATTTTTTTTAATTCCTTTCAATCCTTCATTTACGTCTCACAAGAACTAATCACTGATAAAAAAATGTCACCGCGTCGTTTCAAATTCGATATAGCTTAAACATTGTTTTTCTTCAAATATTTAAAAGTAATTCGTAACATGCGTACGTACATTTAATATATAAATGAAATTAAAATAAAAATTATAAAGTTTCTATACATATGCTTATGCATCGAATCATTGCTTTCTTTAAAATCCATATGTTTGATTTACTGCTTAATAAAGTAATCATTTATACTCACTTGTTATCTGCTTATATAGTTTTCAAAAAAATTACGAAACCGCGATAAATATTAAAATCTCAATAATTGACTGATTGTGTATAATAAACAATAGGTGACGCATTTATCGGTACTCAGTACTCATAATCATCGAAAACGTAAGAAAGAAATTGAATAATCTTTAATTGTTTAATAAAGTTTAAATAATTATACATGTAACTAATTTATTATTTATATATATGTAAACATTTTTAAACTTAAATAATGATCCCAAATTGTAGCTCTTAAGGGTTGCTTTTCATATTAATTATCCCGTCAATGTTGACCAAAAAAGGCTAACAACAGCATTCCTTAAAAACAATTTTATTTTCTCAATATAATTAACATCATAGACACAGTTAAAAATCTACATGACTATTTTACTGCTTTATTTAAAATCAATTATTTGATCTAAAACTTTTTGTTTTGCTTTGTTTTTTCTTTTGTTTTTGTTAAGGTTTTACACATTTTTGTACGATATAACCATACACTGCAAATGTCTAAATGCAAATAAAATTTGTCTGAAAAGTACTAAAAACCATATTTATTTTCAATTAAGATAGGATTTCTTTGATAAAACAAAACTTATTTAATTTAATAAATTTTGTTGACACTATGCGGACAATTTCTTAATTTAAAACAAATATTTTCTTGGTACAATTCTAGTAAATTCTATTTAAATTCAGAAATACTATTTTAATTTATAAACACGTAATCATTAATTTCGACTACTTGCTTGAATTAAAAAAAAAGCAGTTTGTATTGCAAGAAGAAATTAATGAAAACAATTTGATTTTTCTTGATAGAATTTGTACAACGTAGAAAATTGTTTTTTCTTTTAAACGAAATACCTAATTTGTTTTTAACATAAATTTATTCTTCAATTTCACTTTAGTGCACTGTATTAACACTGTACATAGAGACTGCAGACATGTTCGCACGATATTTTTTTCAGAATATAAATTAATTACTTATTAATGAAACAATTTAATAAACAGAAATAAACTCAATTTCTATTTTTCGTTTATTTCTCTCTCTACATATCTCTCTCTCTCTCTCTCTCTCTCTCTCTCTCTATTTTAGCAGATTATAAGTTTCAGCATAAATATATATATATAGAGTCTCTGACAATATATATTCACAAACTTACTATCTGTTGAAGAGGTAGACCTTAAGTGAGAGAGTAAAGTTACGGTATTCATTTCATTACGAGTTTTCCTGATTTTTCGCGATGAATAAACAAATAGCTCGTAAGAATGTGAAAAAATCCATAAAAGGGAAAGGGATTGAAATTTTCGGATCCGTGAGATCCTCAGTTGTATTTTGTATATCGACTCTATATATAGACCGTATTCGTAAAAGTCGAGCATGCACGGTGGCTTAGTTCGATATAGCTCGGTGATTATAGGCGATTCCCAGTCTTGGACGGCCATCGGAGAGCTCCAAGCCAAGTTTAACGCATCGCCACGTATTATACCAGATCGCCAATCTCTATATACATCCCACGCACAAGTCGTCTAATCACGATCAATCATATATACGTATACATACAGGTTCGTTCATCCGTACATCTACATAAAGTTATGAAGATATTGGATTCGAATTGCTTCATTACCAAACTTTCCATTTTTATAAAAGCACCAGTCTCGGTACCTTGGGGTCCATTTAGATTATTTTCCTTTTATATTTTAAGACAAATCGAATATACAGCTCAAAAACAATGGGTATCTACGAACTAGTAATTAAAAAATTTAATCAACAGCAATTAAATGCATATACAAAGACTTTCTATAGGTCTATTAATTGTAAAAAATATCAAACAGTTAAATTTAATGATATTTTGTTGTATTTTTCGAAACGGCTATATTATTCTAAATATCCTTTTTTATAAAAAATAAAGTAAATTTAACGTAATTTATTTGAAATTCTTCAATTATTTTACTATTAGAATTCTTTTCAATATTTAAAACGAATATTCATTATTAACTGCAACAAAAAAAACATTCGTTAAAACCATAAACTTATTTTACGACAATTATCTTATCTTTTAAATTATGGGCTAATCGTACAAACTAAAGAAATTTTAAAACTGAGCAAAACCACTACAAAAAGTTTTCAATTATTAAAAACTGATTATGCTGCAATTTTTGTAGCTGTGCAAGAAGTCTTCTGTGGCATAACAAGTTTAGAGAAGGCAGACTTTTGACTGAGGAGAATCCACGTTGTATCTGTCTTTTTTCTCTCAGTGGAAGCACTTTCAGCATTTTTTCTTTAAAGTTCTTCACTGAATCAGTAATTCAAATTCAAGATTTTAAATATTCTTTTTTTTTTTTAAAGGAAAGGAGATTTAGCTCAAAGTAAATGTAATATAAATGTAATCTATGCAATATAAATGATTTTAAAAAAGGCATCTTTACTTTTTTGTTCAAAACGTAAAAAAAATTTAATATAATGACTGGAGCAGTACTTATATCTTTATATAGGTACAAAATAAATAAACAAATATGATCTAATGAGTCTTTAAAGATAACAACTTATAAATTATAATATATGTATTCTGCATTCATATGATTTATGCGAAAGTAGCCAATCAATTATATTATTACAATCACGAAAAATTGATTATCATTTTTACGTAATGAATATTATACACATCATAAATCGAATGAAATATTTTATACAATTTAAAAAGTACAAATTTATTCATAAATGCAATCACTTTATTGTAATGCAACGTTTTGTTTCATTATTTTATTTCTAGCGATATATAAGCAAAAAAAAATTTCTGTAGACTTGGTGAAATAAATGTAATTAATATCAAAGATATTCATTACAAAAAGACAATAATTAACTTATTCTTTAAAAATTAATTAATTAATTTAATAAAGTCTATAATTAATTCTAAGAATAATCATCAATGTGTGAATATTATAATATTTTTGTCTTAAACAAGGAGAAAGATTTATCATTATTAGTTTATATGATTTTTCTATATCAAAATTCTCTTACCGCGAAGTATTATTTTGCTGTATTACTTATTATGATAATATAATACTAAGCGTTTTATAATTTTTAGTAATTTTTCAAACAATTTGTTCATGTAATTTTTTCTGTAGTAAAAACAATTATTGCTGAAATCTACAAACAGTATGTGCATTTTCTATATTAAAGTATAGCACCAGAAAGTATATAGCACTACCGAACAATAAAGCAGACACCCCCAAGTATACTGCCAAACTTTTTCTCAGTGTAATTGTTGGCACAAAATATGCTAATTTAAAAAATTAAGTAATTAATACCAATTACAAAAATTTATTGTATAAACGTGTATATATATATATTCAAGAATACTATTTCTGAATCCTATCCAAGTATATACATAGTAATATTTAGAATGTATACTTCTAGTTTAAAAACAACATATATTAAAAGATGCCGATTCTAGATACATATTTACATTACTTATAATAATAAAACCAATTTCAAATTTATTTTAAAAGTTTACTTTTAGAAAACAAAATTCTTAAATCATTCTTTAGTTTTACATAATTTATTTAGGTTAAAAATTTAACATTACTAATCAACAATATTTTAGAATATGCATTATTAATATAAAATACAATTTTTCTAATTTAACTTAAATATTTAGTATAACAAAACCTAATTTTCAATCTATATCTGTATAATCTGTATTTATTTGAACTAAAATAATAATAAATTTATAATTTTGAATAGAAATATAAATAATACTCTATGGTTATATTAAAATAATACTTTAGAATGTACAATTGTTCTGTGTTTCATTAGAATCTGAATTCTATATACTTGAGCTTAGAAACTGAACTGTGATTAAATTGCACAGTAAAGATACAACTATAGATTGAATTATAAATACTGAATTTAAACAAAAACTTGAATAAGACCATATTTATTATGTATATATATTTAACAATGTAAATAAAATTTGTTGTTAGTTATATTGAAAATAATTTTTACATTAAGTTAGCTTTAACATTTAATATTTAGTAATCAATTTTTATATATCTCTAAATTAAAAAAAATTAATTTTATTAGTTTAAGAAAAATAAAATTAATTTTTTTCTGTAAAACTCATAAAGATCTAATAGCTCATACGCCACAATTTAAGATTTTCAGAGAAAAAGAAAAAAGGTATTCTAAATAAGACAATTCTAAGAATTTCAAATTTTAATAAATAATACTAAAACCACAAATTATAAATTGGAGAGACTAACGTATAAATGACGAAACATTGATAAAAATAAATTTTTATGACATCGTTGATTTTTTCGTATCCAGCAACATATTTCGAAATAGAAACGAAACCTGAACTACAACATGAAGGTCACCAAATCATTACGAAACCTTCTTAGCGTAGGTATGTAATGCACATTAGCACTAGGCTTTACACCAAAAGTAAACGCAGCTCCAAAATAAAAAAATAAAAATAAAACATACCTAACCTGTACGAGCTGCAATGTTTGGCTAAATGCCATCGGGACAAACAATCTTTGTTGGGCTTTCTCAAAACAAATTTTTTAACTTCGTAACAGCAAGACGATAGTGAGAATAGTAAATGAAAGTACTTCAACAAAATTGAAACAGCATAGAAACACACAACATAAATATCTATATATATAACAAAGATGGCGATGTCGACATTGCTGAATTTACTCAGCTTCCTTGTCCGCACTTGCCATCGCAGCCATGCACGCCAATTCTAATAGCTAGCTCTGCTATTCGTATATATAGCCTTTACCTCTGCTTTTACGCAAGCGATACGTCGTGCAGGGCCACCGATTTCACGAGTTTGACTCACCTGAGCATTCGCCTGGCTACCGCTTGTATCGCGTCTTCTTCCCGCAGTTGATGATGCTGGACCAGGCACTAGATCCTCCCTTTCGCAAATAATAATTAAAGCTGTAGACAATGATCGCGCGCAAAGTAAATATCTATCAGAAATCGTGGGGTGGATTGAAAACAAAATTTTTCGATGCACAAACGTTGATATACTTCCGTGATACGAAATACATGCAGCCAACACGCAGAGCGTTCGGGAGAAGGCAGGCAGACGCCACTAGCGCACGCTCGACTCTATTGCAGCATGGGGGAGGGGGAAGAGTAAACTTTCTTGAACCTACAGCGAGCACCGCGCCACTGTACATTAGACGGCGAAAGAAGCAAACGTGATGTGGCATAAATGTTTCATAGACTTACCGATCGATAATCTAGATCTAGATGGACCATGCTGACATCTGCAAATGGGTTTGACTTTATTTTTTATCATGTCTCACAAAAACTAAATATATTAAATTTACGCAAAAGACAAGTGAAAAATGTATTAAAAATTTATATTCTTATAAAACGTACCAATTTATTATAAAAAAGACTTTTAAGTATGAATGAATTTACGTTTTAAAGTGTTCTTTGTACTAATATTTTATAAATATTTTAATTAATTTTTGTTTTTAACCGAACTGTTCTTTTTTGGTTTTTAAATAATATTATAAGTTTACGTTTATAATTATAATATATAACAGCATGAATTAATTTTACCAAGTTGTATTATATATATGATTTATTTAATTTTCCGCATTACTGCATATCTTACAGAGGAAAACAAAGAGTCAATAACTATTAACGACAAACAATCGTCGGAATAATTTTATTAATAAAACACAGTAAAAAAATCAATATACAGCGATTAATAATTTAATAATTACAATAAACGTAAAGTTAAGCGTATTCATATCACATTTTTATAATTTCGCACGATACGTTGTTTTGCGACCATGTTTCCTCCTTACAAGGCTTGACATTGATTCTGGCAAATGATCGTTTACACAATCTCGACGGATTTAATATTATCGATTCGTTTATGTATTTGCAAAAATATCTCATGTCCGATGGTAAGAGCAGCATGTGCGGCTTTTCCTTCAAAAACGCATACTTTTCCCAAAGCTCGGTATCGATGTTCGCTTCCTTGGCGGGCGGATACAGCGGATAGAAACAGGCCTGGTCCAATATATAATTGCACAATCGGCTCAGTTTGTCCGTTCCAGATGATTTTCTTGAAACATAAAAGACTCTCGGTAAAATTTGTATATATGTATATATAATTTTGCGCCTACAAGATTTAAAAAAAAAAAAAAAAAAAAACTTACAGGGTGACTTCTTCGCGTCCAAGATGCATCAAGCAGTCGATCGATGTGATGCCCAGTCTCAAGCCGTCTATGTCCAATGTGCAAGGATCGGGCAATACGTGCACGTCCGGGCTCTGGATAAATTTAGGAATGAAATATTCCGGAGTGGGATACACCGCGTGGTGGTGAGCATCACGGCTGGACGCCACCAACACTACTTGAGTGCATTTTCTATGAAAAAAAAAAACAACAACAACACAATGGAATTTAACGATACTTCAACATATCGAAATGAGTAATACAAATTTACATCCGCGTTTTTTTGTTTGCCGGACGAGAGTTAAACAAGTGCATTTAAACAGGCAATTACCCTTGAACGTAGCCCTTGACTTTGTTAACGAGATCGTTGAAGAACTCCTGGTAGGTGCAGGCGAATCCCTCGCTTTGAACCTCCGGATGATTGTAATCGAGGAAGGGCCCGACGAGGATCAGCAGATGGGGCTCGTCCTCGGCGACCCTGCCCATCAGCTCCCACAGCGGCTGATAGTTCAAGTGGCTGGACTCCGTGTAGGGGCCCGCAGCTACCACGATTTTCAGATCGCCGCCGAGCCGGGGCGGCTTGGCCGCCGGCACGTAACTGCCGGCGTAGATGTCGTGCACTTTGAGCAGGCTCTCGGTCACGTTTGCGCCCTCGACCGCCACGATTTGGCCGGGGAAGAAGTAACACTCGCGCAGGTCGCTTACGTCGAGTTCCACCTGTAAGAAACGCGACGATTTTTTCTTCTTTCCCCATTTTTTTTTAAATATTATTTTTCGTAAATTTTCAAAATTTTTAAAAAATCATTTCACTGAATTACGCGGAATTTATTTGGCTCACTTTACAGTGCCATTTTATCTAAACGCATGTTTATTTGCCTATGCAATGTATATTACGTTAATAATTATTTTTATTCAATGTTTATTTTTACTCTGTGCATCTATCCGCAAGCATTTAGTATTGTCCAAATAAACATTCCCTTGTATTATTATTAATGAATTAGTTATAATAATAAAAAATATCTTATAATTTCATTTGACATATTTAAATATGAATCCCACGTATAACTTCGTACCATTCTTACCGAGAATTTTTTCTATTTTCTTTTTGTGAAGGATAAAAGCCCATTTAATATTTAATAAACAAATAAATAAATAATAAATAAATAATTATAACAGCTTCGATGAAGCATATACCTATTCTTCTTCTTAACTAGTTTAATTACATAACATACGACTATAAATATAATGACATTCCAATTAATGTAATTCACATAACCGCCGTGATAAATGATTCGAGTAAAACAAAACAAAAAAAAAAAAAAAGAAAAGCTTCGAACGCTTATAAACCTGCGGCCAGAGCTTCGAGTCGGCGTTGGACAGCTTCGGCGGCTTCCTGCAGCCCTCCAGCATCACCGTCGGATTCGACTGCTTCGTCTCCGAGTCGAAGCATACGCGGCCCCAGGTCCTGTATCTCTGCTGGTTCCTCGTGCGCACGTTCCAGGTGACGAGCATGTCGTCGTCCCTCCTCAGCTCGGCCCACAGCCGCATTATCCGATAGCCGACCGTCCGGCAGACCCGGGTGCGCGCGTCCGACGTCGTCTTCAGCAGCTCGAACATGTAGCGGGCGTTCGGGGGCACGTGGGCGCCGGCCCGGCGGATCGTCGGCTTGACGCTGGCGGCGGCCCCGTCGTTACGCCAGTCGGACAGCCGGGGACCGAAGTACATCAGCTCCTTGCCGCCGCCCATCATCGAGGCATTGCTGAACTGGCTTCTAATGGCGATACGGAGGGGGGGGGGGGTACGTGCATTATTAAATCGGTAGCTCGTATTTTATTCGAGCGTGTATTCAAAAAATAAAAGATTTTATCGAACCGGTAATTTAGAAACGAAAGAAAATGCAAAAAAAGATTTGTCATGCACGGTACTTTATATGCATAGAACGAAGTGTGGATATGCAGTGCTGCGGAGAAAAGTAAAATTGGAAATAATTGACACTGGTTGGATAGTTATTGAGAAAATTTAATTTAGCTTAAAGTCTTGGACGTAGTTATTGTCCAATTTTTTTTTTTTTTTTTTTTTTTTTTTTAAATATACTTTTAAAGAAAGACATACGTTTTAGACACATCGAAGCTGTAGGTGATGGTATCGTGCAAAATATTTGATTTATATGGCTTCCTCTCACACACACACACACACACACACACACACACACACACACACACACACAAAAAACTTGGTAGTCGACATCATGGATCAAAATTTCCTATGCTGATGACACCTTTTTTCCCGTACAATTTGTTAATAGTTTCTTTTCAATAAAAAATTTACCTTTTCTTAATTACACTCATTAATTTGATTATCAAAAAAGCGTTTGCTTGTTGAATATACATAGAATTAAAAAAACAAAAACAAACAAAAAAGATAAAAATAAAAAATAACTATGATGATTACAAACAAAATTTTCTCAAAACATGTTTTTGTGAATTATTTACTTATACTTTACATTTGCACATTATTATTATTCTCATTATAAAAACAGTGTATCGTTAGATCTTGAAACGAGTTTAACACCTACACGCTCTCGTCCGTTCTACCCCCCCCCACCCATTTTGTCTATTATAAATATAGAAATAATTTATACAGTTACATTTAAATAACTTTTTTGACTGAAAATTATTTTGCTTAAGTACTTTTTTAAAGTAAATGTATTTTTGTAAATAATATTAAATTTTTTAATATTAATTAAATTTAATTTAAATAATTTAAATTTAAATACTTTTTTAAATAATTTTTTGGTTTTTAAAAATAAAACACTTTATGTAACAAAAGATTTTCTTGTAAATACAATTAATCTATAATTATGTATAAATTATAAATGGTAGAAATATAGATCTTATTTTTATAAAATTCTAACTAACATACTCTACTGGACGCGTACGCTTGGCATTTATAATTTTAAGTAAAACAAAGACTGTAATATGATATTATTACCAAATAAATCACCCTAATGAATATCATTATTAAAAAAATTTTCCTGATCGAAAACCCAATCAAACAGACAATTAAATAATGATAACCAACGCTAAGCGATTTTATTATCAGTAGAGCGCTTTAAACATTCCAGTCACGGCTACATAGCTATTTATTCAATTCTCCGTGTGTATTTACGTGTCGCGTAATTCTGAAAAACCGTTGTAAATAAATGCTTGCACGCGCGCACGACTGCATTATACATACACACACACACGTGCGCGCGCTGTGGATGGGATGGCGTGATCAGAAAGGCGATTTTTACTAAACGCCGTGATCGCGACCACGGCGCGCGGGATTTTGCGCGCGTGCAAAAAGCTATATATATATATATATATATATATATATATATATATATATATATATATATGTCGTAGACTAAGGGGAAGAGAAAGATAAGTTGAGAAGAGGACGTGGGCGAGGGGGAGGTGAAAGGAGAGAAAAGGTGAGCGGGGAGAAGAAATGGACGGAGGCTATATAATACCATCAGAAGAAAGGCGCGAGAGAGCGCAGGCGGGCGAGCGAGCGAGCAAGCAAGCAAAGCTGTTTTGCCATTCTACTCACGACTGGGTTGCTGCGGCGCTGGCGATGTTGGCGGCGGTCGCGACGGCGGGTTCGAGAGCCGCTGCTGACTCGCATTCTACGGGCTGCGTTTTGCATCCGCCGACGCCGACGACGACGCCGGTGCTGCTGCTATCCTCGGGATCTAGGCTCGTCGTCGGTCCCTTTGTCTGCTTTAAAATCGGGATAGAGAGAGAGAGAGAGAGAGAGAGAGAGAGAGAGAGAGAGAGAGAGAGAGAGAGAGAGAGAGAGAGAGATGAAAAAAGGTCCCAGTGAGTCTTTGTCCTGAGAGGCTCTCTCTTTGTTTTTGCGCTCTCGTGTAAATGCACATTATATATATATATATATATATATATATATATATATATATATATATATATATGCATATGCACACGTAACAACTCTTTCTATACATTTGGATAAATAGTTTCTCGATAAAATATTGGTATTATGCGCGATTCCACGGATTTCATAAATCACGACGAATGTTTCAATCGTCGTGTTTTCGCGAATATTTACGACATGACACCGAGCGTAATCGAAAGAAAAAAAAAGATAAGTTCGCACGTTGCAATAATATTATTATTTCTACGTGTATTATTGACGAATTTTTTTTTTCATGTATCCTATGATTACGAATAAATGACTTAGTTTGCCAATAAGAATTTTCGAAGTCAATAATATTTATTCACTGAGAAAATATAGTAAGAGTTGTTCGGTATTTGGTTCAAATCGGTTAATCGTTTATTGACATTTTAAGCATGCTATGAAAAATTAGCAAAACAGTATTTGATTACCTTAATTATTTGTATAAGCACATAATATATACAATCCAATAAACATGATTGAAATTATAATTATTATTTATAGATTTTGTAAATATTATTTTCCATATTTTAAGTTTCTTATTAATTATATCAATAACTTAAATTTTTCATCCTACTTTACGTACAGATCGAATTCACTTACTATCATTATAATATGCAGGTGAACCGTTTACAATTATTTTTCGCATGTATTGCAAACATGTTTAATGCAATTTTACATCATCAGTATAAAATGTTTATAATTATATTAATGGTTAAGTATTAGAAAACTTTGTGTATGTTTTCAATTCTAACAAATTAAGGTCTCCACTGTCGTCTAATAAATTCGTTCTAATAAACTCAAAAAATTTGAATAAAAATTTAGAAACCGTAACAATAGCATTCCTGCATACGGAACAAAAACTCCGAAATGATTTAAAATTGTAATTCAGACTTTACACGAGTAAAAAAGATTAAATTAAAATAGTCCAATTTTTTTTTCTTCTTCGGATCATACAAAAACGAGAAACCAGATTTACTCGACATCGTGGCGACCTTGCGAATAATTCATTGAAGCGCAGGTTACTTTTGTTCAAAGGAATCGCGCTCTCAAAGAATACAAATACGTGTTATAAACGAGTTTTATTACAATGCGATTATAATAATGCCAATTTTACGGTGACTCGTATCGAACGACGACAGCTCACTCGTTGCACCGGTCGTGCGAAACATCGCAGTATTAAATCGACGTGCGGGAGCGGGTGGCACAGTTTACCCATCCGACATACGGCGGCGAGATAGTTTTCTCTAGTGCCTCTTCAAAAGGCACGCGGACGACCACGATTTTTCGGACGTATATTTTTTTCCCGTTACCGTTAACAATGTCGAGGCTGAAATGACAACAAATACGGCATAAAAATTGCCACCGGCAATTTCATATTCGACAGACTGTACAACAAAGAGGCTGTTTACATTTATTCTTTTTAGAAATCAGCTTGATTAACCTATATTTTACTTAAAATTTTGAGCTTATAAACTTTCATTTTTAAGTTTTACAATTTCTATATCAATATATTAATACTTTCTAAATTAGTAACAGAAATACTATTAATTTTTTAAAAATTTGTTTCATAGGCTCATTTTAGGATTATTTTTGGCTTATGTAAAAAGTAACGTAAAATTGTTCCTTAATTCATAATAAGAGTGAAACCGCATTGTTGATTTAGGAAGAATATCAGTAATAGTAATTCTCCACGACACGTCAATATATTGTTTTGGATAAACTTTCAGTCTTTTCGATACACAAATTCATCCAATTTTTTTTAAAAAAGTTGTTCGACCTCCTGAATACGAATAGTGATGATGGAATTCCCAAATATGGCTAAAGTAAATTTAAACAATTTCATTGTTGTTATATTCTATTTTTCTCAGTATTCCATCTTCACCATTCATGCTCATAAGATCGAAATATGTATTTAAAAAAGCATCGACGGATCAACAGTTCTTTGAAAGAAAAAAAAAAAAAAAAAAACAAGCAAAGCGACAACCGTCTGGTTTAGAAAACCTGATTACTTGCGAAGCTAGTTGTAGAGTTCGGAACATCGCGTACAGTTATAATATTTGCATTTGGCGTAATTCTTAAGCCAGGAAAATTAATTGTTAATGGTATTTTTTATATTTTTTATATACCGATTCATTTTTAATATATTAATAAATTTTGTATACAACTATTTTTTAACACTATTTCGTATATACATATATAAACAACTACTTTTACAAAGCATTTTAAATCAATATAAATAGGATTATATCGCTACAGGAATTCTTAAAATACAAAATTGACCTTCTAAGATACAAAAATACAAACAAAAAGGAAATTTACGAGGTAAACAGTGAGCTTGTAGTTAATGTTTTGCAAGTTACACCTCCTCCTAATATCTGCTTCTCGTTAATATTTTTAGTTTTTACAAATTCATATTGCTTTCTTAAAAAAAAAAACAACAAAATTTATAAATAATCTTGAGCTTTGTAATATCATTCTAATAAATAAATCTCGTTTATCAGCCTTTTAAACAACGTATTTATTAACAACAATTT
The DNA here is from genome assembly GCA_018907035.1 of Sycobia sp. Sy_11. NCBI lineage: Eukaryota > Metazoa > Arthropoda > Insecta > Hymenoptera > Epichrysomallidae > Sycobia > Sycobia sp. Sy_11. The sequence goes on along the minus strand of JACCIC010000120.1, from coordinate 1,546,243 downwards.
TCTCGACGCTCGATCCCCAAATTCGCGCTGGGGGCGGGGGGCAGGGGCAAATCAGGCAGAAAAACTAAGCGAATTCATTTTTGAAAAATCTTTTTAGTTTCCACATAGACTACCCAGCGTCCTCAGTTGGAACCACCCCCGAACCCCCGTGTCATCTCTTATAATTACCTAAGAAGTACAGATAAATGCGAATCATCGTCGCCCGCGCTCTCTCGCTCGCTCCAGTATACGGGCTGCCGTAGACGAGTGTGTATCTAGTCACGGCTATAACGGATAAATACGTGCACCAAACGCATACTCGTCTATGGAATCGCCCTCTCCACCGCTCGTAGATGAGAGAGAAAAGAGCCCTCTCCATTGTGTAGAGCCCCGCCCCCCCCCGTCCTCGGCTTATATTACATACTGTACCAGAACAATAAATTGTGGCGCCTTCTTCCCACGCCTAAAAGAAAAAAAAAAAGAAAAAAAAAACAAGCTAATGCGACGCGCCGTATATATAAAAGAGATGGTTCGCCGATGCCGTCTGCTCCCCCATACTCGTTACGGAACACGGAGTGTGTGTATATTATATATACATATCTATGTGCGTCGATCGTGGCCGAACGTGCTTAATGAGTGTGGATCTAGTCACAGGCCGATAAACTGTGCACTAGACCATCACCCACTCAGCACAGTCGGCCCGTGTCCGGTCGTTCTTCTGCGACTTCCGGTCTGCAGCTTTGCTCCTCTTTAATTTTTTTTCCTTTTTCCCTCCCCCCTGGCGACCCACCGCTCCTTATTCCACGGTTCTTCTTGCGCGAGCTTTTATCGTATCTCTCTTCTCTTATCTTCTTCTCCGATGGTCGCTTATCGCGTCCGAGCGGCTTTGGGTTCTTTCTCAAGGTTCCCCGTAATCATCTCTCGTCACCGTTCCTATATATATATGTATATATATATATATATCTCTCTCTCCATACACACACACATGCGTAGCTCTGTATGTGCGCGCGCGAGCGCTGTGGTGTAAGACAAAGAGCGTCAACCGTAGCGTTCCCGGTTTAATCGTAATTTCGTAATTCTTATTTCTCGATACATTGACATTTTTACATTAAATCTGTCGAGAGCGAAAGCTGTCGAGATCAATTTTCAATGGCAATGTGAAATATAAGCAATTGATGTAGCTTTACGATCAAATGTAAAAACAAATTAACAATTCTCTTAGGGTTTTGGCTACATCGTTATTTCTCACCGCATTACAAGGAAAAATAGACTATAATTAAAGATAATTATCTGAATTAAAAGGAAATTCCTTTTCTAATAGTTATTTAAGCCTGTTTAACATCGCTTAAGATCCCTTTACAAAAGTCCAACACCGAACATAAAAAAAGTAGTTAACATTCTTTAACTGTAACAAATTACGTGACACTTTTACGAATCGACGCGAGTCGTTCTCACCCGCTTAAAATTTGTATCGACATGAGTATTTTTAAAAGTAATATCTGTCCGCGTATAACATTCATAAATATCAATGTTTCGTCAGAATGAACCGATGTCGTGTCGCTAGTTAAGCCAGCAACGGTTTGCACGTTTAATCGAGCTCACGACCCTTAAATAATTCAGAGAGCATTATTTTATTAAATCAATTAACCTAGCCGTCGGAATCTCTGCGCGAGCGAGCCAACAGTAATAGCACCTCCAATATTTGGTTTAAAATTCTAGCGATCTTATAACCCTGACTGAAGAAAAGAAAAAGAAGAAGAAAGACTGGAAGCCTCTGGCGCCGTTCCTATTATACGACTTTAACGAGCTAAGCACAATGATCCACGGCATCGACGCGCACCGGGAACAAAAAAGATGCGTCGAGCCGCGGTGGCGCATTGACATGAGAGAGAGGGAGAGGGAGAGAAGAGAGAGAGAGAGAGAGAGAGAGAGAGAGAGAGAGAGAGAGAGAGAGAGAGAGAGAGAGCTTATCAAGAACGGCATCCCAACAAATTAATCTCGGACTATTCTATGCACAGCGCACCACATGCCACATTCGCTTCCTATACGACTTCTTTCGATGATGCAAGGCCGGCGGCATATTAAAGCGAAGCATGCCGCCGATGCCGCTCGCCGCGGAGCGGTTCGTCGCTATGCCACCGCTCGCATCAAGAGAGGAAAAAAGTTAACGCGGTATGTACGCGCGCGCGAACACACACACACACGGACGCACGCTCGGACATACACAGCACATTCGATGACCGCAGCCACACATATGTATATATAACTAATAAAATTATTCTGAGCGAGCACGCTGCACGTGATATCGCTACCGAGGATCGTGGCCCGCGCCCACAGAAGCTCTCGCGCGCGCGGCACAGCTTCTCCGCAACGTCGACGTTAGATGTATAACTAGCGATATACTTAGTTACATATATAATTTGAAGAAAAAAAAGGATAATATAATAAAATAATTGGACAGAGAGAGAGAGAGAGAGAGAGAGAGAGAGAGAGAGAGAGAGAGAATATTCTTATCATGAGAGTACGTTTGCAATTCAAAAATTTTCACAATACAAAATACAAGACTGTAAATATGGAAAAATTAACGTTATTAAAAGTAACAATTGTTAAACGCGATAAATGCATTAATTATAAACCTAGGATTAATACAGAATTCTGGAAATAAATATAACGTCCAAATTTATATGAATCATTTAATTGATGCATTCATTTCGTATCTTAATACTTTTAAGGAAACAAAAATTATGGAGATGCCAGCGCGCCAATTCGTAGCAATACGGCTATGGAAACCTCTCGGAGTAAAATCTAACCCGCCGCCACAACCGTGTAATAATGACAGAAGATTTGACGGCGACATTTCACAATGTAACAATTTCTGCACTTTAATAATGAAAAGTGGTTATTTAGCGAGCTTTCTGCCATTGCAGCCACTTTCGTAATAGTTGTTGAAATTATGAAATTTGCAACTGTATGCTTGAAATTTGAGCTGGAGGCGGTGGTCATCGAGAGGCACGCGTAGACAAAGACAATAGATATGATCATATTGTTTATAATGATAGTAGCTCATTAAATAAACTATTTGTAAGATCGAAATGTATAAATTTTTAATCTTTCCTTTGCTTAAAAGTTGAAAAAATATTCGACGATTCAATTGATATGCAACAAAGGGAAGTCTTCTAGACAGAAGAGAACAATAGTTCTCAACGTGGTGATTCGAAATAAGACGCTTCACAGTAAAGTGCCGAATTGTTGTTACCCCCCGGCCGTGTCAGATTCTAAGAACAGTTCTCGCGCGAACACAATCGAGCTCGATAATATTAAATTTATACGTAGATTTTACGCCTTGCTTACAGGATACACTTGAGTGGTGTCGTGCGGTGTATTCTAAACTAAATCTATCAATCTTCCGTAAGTAACGATTGGCAACAGCGCCACTTTCAATTTCAAACATTTGAAGTTATTATACGAGACGGTTAGATTGTTATCAACAATTAAAGGTCAGTATCTCAAGGAGCATCTTGAGCAAACTCTAGCGGATATTCTTCAAACTCTTCATTTGATACCGATATGTGAGGTAGGCGAGACGGGATGGTTTACTGTGAATAAGCGAAGGCGCACAGTGAAGCTCATGCTTGATTGATAAAGGCAATGAAATATTTATCTAATTTTTCGTTTTCGAGTAAGGAACAATCATCTATTTATTCTTTCACTCAATTTTGAAATAAAATCACTCACGTTTTTTTTGTCGTTGCTTTAGAAATTGTAAGCAAAATTCAATCTTATTGTTAATAGTTTATGCTAATATTATGACACGTTATACTCAATAAGGCCACTGCTTCGGGCTTTGAAATGAGAGACAAGAATAGAAGAGATTCGCGGTAGAACCAACGCCGTACGATAAATAATATATTGAGCGCGCGGGCATCGCCGCGGTGCGTAATTGCGCGCGTGATAATAGTTACTAAATGACAAATATATGGACCTTCAGGAGCAAGTTAATTTATAAGGAAACAAATAATAATGCAATAAAACTATGGTTCAACAAATAAATGTTTCACAGAAGTCCTCATACGTTTGCAACGGTTTCAATAATGAATTTATCGATGGCCTTTTTTTTTAAATTGCTTTTATAACGAAACACCTTTGATTTTCCTAATCCTTGCATCAAAATGTCCCTAAAACAATGACTATGAAAATCCATATCTGATTCCTGAATATATCGCGCAAAACTACTATCTTCACAATCTAAGTCTCTACCTTGGATTTACTGCTCTTGTATTTTGTATTTATGACTTTTCTTTAAATGTTTGTCACCCTATTATAACTCGATTTTTAGACGATCGTTCGAGAAATTTTTTGAGAATCAGACACATCTTATCAAGGCTCTTGCCCGATAAATTCGTCTTAAGACGAGAATTTTACAATGTAAGACGATCGAAACGAACGAGCTTTGGCCTCCGAGGCTTCGAGATAAAAATGGGACCTGGTCGAAAACTGTATTAGCTTCGAGACACGTAAAAGCGAGCGCGATGTACACAGTTTTCTAAAGGCTATATCATCATAAGAATTGCCTTCAGTGTAAAAAGTTGTAAAATTATGCGCATACAGAAACACGCCGTACTGACCTATAACACCTAAACAATCATTTTTCTCGTTAACATACCGGGTCTCAAAATAGAAAAACCCTCTCTTGTCATGCCGAGATTAAGAGAAGAAAGAGAGGGGGCCTCCTTATCGGGGATCGCGCGCAGGAAAGACAAGAGCTTGCGCGCAAAAAAAAGTGAGCGCGCGTAAAGAGCCGAGAGGCCGCACGGGTTCTCTAGAGCGAACCAGGGTTAAGGTTAAATATAGCGCTAAATAATCCGGTGCACGAGCGCGGGCGCCCCCCCCCCCGACCCTGCCACTGTGCCCGTCAATGTCATTGCGTACTACGGGCTCCGAATAAATTTCAGGGAAACAGCGCACGTACGCTCCATCGATGACACCGTCGAGACAACTCAATCTCCCACCTCCTTCCTCTTCTCGCTGATTTCGACGTTTGTCTTTTTTTTTCAATCACGCCTACGAGGCGTTTTTATCTATTATATATATAAAAAAAAAAAAAAAAAAAAGAATCCTGCCGTTCTATGGACACCGGAGCGGCCGTTCCGGAAAAAAAATCGTCATTCAATCCGGCGCGCTCGCGCGCGCACAAGAAACATGGCAAATAATTCGTCATACACTGATTCATAATGAAATTGCGCTATCTTGAATTAGCACGCGAGCGCGTGCGTTATCGCTCTGTATTCTTCCAATACCTTGGTATGAAAATCGCTTGAAACAACTGAGTGCGAATCAAGTTCCCGGGTCCGAGAATTAATAAAATGACAAATTAGCAAAAAACACTTCATTTTTCGAGACACTGTTCGCAACAACAAAAAAAACGAATAGGTGAACTACTAAACTTATTCACCGAGTTTCCTTGACTTTTCAACTGAATCAGTGGATAAACTCTTGTTTTTCAATAATTTTCCAAACCTTAGTAGGAGAACGTGGGAAAATAGTTACTCTAAAAATTTTATTTTGTCACTTGATCCATGCGTCGATATTTTTATCACTTTCCCAGCCTGTTCTAATCATCAGGTAACGACCTACACTAATTCGAATATTATCTCCAAGTAACTATTCTGAATCACTGATACCAGGCGCTTATTCAAACTAATACACGTAATCGTCGGATTAATATCCTTGTTAACTGTGCTTTTAGTAGGTAGATGCCTTGTTTTTTTTAATTTAACAGCTGATAACTTCATTATTTCCAACGCGTAAACGTCTCATGGGTTCTTATAATTATCAACATCTAGATTTTCGCTCATGCATCAAGGGAATTTCTCTTACTTTCGATAAACATGCAGATTTTTACGTGAAGAAAAAAATTGGAAATTTTATAGAGTACCGATCACAGGGATCGCTTACGTGTTACTCTCTCATCGCGCATTTTTTTCTGTCTTTTGTCAACAGTCGAAAGCTCGAGAAACAGTTTTGGATCACACTGCGGCTTCTGGAGTCGTCGCTCCTTCGCTTACCCTCCGCAGATGCTGTATGTAGTCTCGCGGTCGCGGCAGCGTGGACGGGAATCATTTTGCCGACAGTCCATTAGTCATTACTCATTCAATTCACCGTATCTCGAGACTATATATTCCATATCTCGCTCTTAGTTTCTGCGCGCCCCCCCTTGTTCTCACTCACCAACCTCTGCTCGCTCCTCCGTACATTATAATCGCAAAAGTTCTCGCTCTCGGTCCTCTGTTATATTATTATTATTATTATTATATGCTGATGGCGCGTAACCCGTTTCTCGTCGCGCGCGCGCTCGCCATCAAGTATTATATTAGAGTCGATACCGTCGCGCATTCCGCCCGTGTGGCGTATCGTTCCCACCTCTTTTTATCATAAATAATTTTCTGCAAGCTCGGCGATATTATGACGACGGCAGAGTAAGAGTCTGCGATGACTCTCGTTCGCGCGTATACGTGTTATAATAACGTCGCGCACGCCCGTGGGAGATTTCGAGAGAGGGAGGGAGGGAGGGAGGGAAGTAGAGAGAGAGAGAGAGAGAGAGAGAGAGAGAGAGAGAGAGAGAGAGAGAGAGAGAGAGAGAGAGAGAGAGAGAGAGGTCAAAATCGAGTCGTCACAGAATCTATATCATATTTGGGATTTTTGAGTACACTTTGATTGTCTAATATTATTTAAAATTGAAATAATTACGCTGATGAGTGGCGAATGGCTTAAAACTTTTCAGTTAGAAATCCTAATTTGCATATAACACATCATACACTTTCCTAATAGCATGTAGTAACTAGATCATTCCATATATATATATATATATATATATATATATATATATATATATATATGAATGTTTTCCGCGTCTATTATACCAATGTAGGTTGATTTAATAAATAACAAGTATTTTAGATAAAAGCACATACTGCTGATAACGTAATTAGCGGTTCAGTACAGTCTAACGTTAATTACCGATAACGTTAAATTTTTATTGTTTAATATTCTTAGTAGTTTTCGATTCTATCATTTATTTCGTGTATTTTCATTACATGTAACATAGCCAGAAGCCATATATATACATGGATTGCGATAATTATTGGACATTAGAAAAGTATATGTAATACAGTAAAAAATGACACGTCTGTACAAAAGAGGCAATTTTAGACGGGAATAGTTATTCTAAGAATTGTTTCTAACAGTTGAGATACTAAATTGAGATTCCAGCTTCTCGTAAAATTATACGTTCTCTGTAAAAAAAATCGGCCTTTATCGGTCGATATTGAATTATATGGATTATCGCGTCCGTTACTGCACAACCGAAATGGCACCGATTTTCCCCATTCGTAAACTTCCAAGCCCGAGTTTCATCGGCACTGTTTTTCTTCTTCTTTCTTTTATATTATTATTATTAAACCGTAAAACTAAATAGTCCCAAGTCCGGATATATGTATATATATATAGAAGCCTGGGCGTGAATTAATTTTTACGTCTCAACAGCGCGCGCGCTCTCTTTGCCGATCGATCTGGCGCGCTTCGCGGCGGTGGCAAGGGCCGGACGTCAGTCGACACACGCCGACGCTGCCGCGAGGTTAAGATACCGCTACTTCAACTCTCCTTCCCACGAGAGCGGCGGCCCCACAGCGGCGGCGATCTCGCGAGAGCCACGGAAGAAACGCGCTCCACCTCCTCCCCTCGTCGTTTATTAGATGCGGCGCGCGGATCTGGAGCATTCGCTAATTACGCCGGGGCGACCGGCTGCCGACCGAGGGGCGCTACTCACTCCGCGCGCGTCGGCGGATTTAAACGATATAAAAAGGCGCGCGCGCGCGCGCGAGCCTTTGAAAGTATCAAGAATTCCTGCGAACGATGGGAAAATTCACCGAGGAGAGCGGCGAAATGGGAAAGGATTTTCCTCTGGATAGGCGCGATATCTTCTCGCGTCTCGCGTTAAATATTACGAACCTCACGGCGGGCACGCACTGCTGCCGTCGCGCGCACATGCACACTCGTTGTCTCACGGCGCGACGAGACCGTGTAACGGAATTTCGCATAGGATGCGAACGCACGGGTTGTCGCTGTTGTTTTTCTTCTTTATTTCTCTCTTTTTTTTTTCAATTAATCATTCCCGAAGGCCGTATAACACTGCTCACTTTTATATGTATATATACGGACTGCAGGCGGAAAGTCTGTAGATCAGACGCGCGGCCGAGCTACGTGGTGAATGAGGGCTATTGTCGAGGCATTTACAATTCACCCCGCACTGAAATAGTCCGTCTGTCTGTCTCTCTCACACTCCCCCCCTCCCTCTTCTCTCACCTCTGTCTGTTTATTCCAGACTACCTATGCGTACACGCACACGCCCCACACGTTCGCACCGAGCACCACTCCCATGACGCATGATTTTGGCAAACACGCGCACACGCACACGCAGACGCACACGCACACACACACGTGTGCTGCGAAAGATGTGGGGCCCACAGTACTATCCACTGCCACTCTGCCCGCCACCATTCTTCCTCATCGATTTCCGCTCCTCTTTCTTTCGCTTCTCCTTGCTGCTCCCTTTTGATCTCGTTCTCCCTCACTACTGCCAGCTACTACTACTGCCACACCACTACTATGTAAGTATACTAATGCTCCGCTACTATTTACTACCGGGCTGCCAACCGCCAAGAAGACCGTGGGAAATGATGTCGAGCTTGGATACCCGGTGGTGTTCCTGCCGTGTTCCTGCTTCCCCCTCCCTCTCTTTCTCTCGTCGCGAGGCTAAATCTATCTTACTCCGCCTACCTCGCGATCTATCTACCATTCTCTTCGTCTTTTTGTCGCATGCACAGTGCACACGTGCAAGTTTCCGATGTTTCGCGTGTTTACAGAACAAAGGACGCGCTAAATTTAGCACTTTATTGAAAGTATGACTGTGTCGTCCGCGTAAAAGGTTAAAAATGATAGCCGATAACGAGCTGGTTCGAAGTCATGAACAAAAAATTTGCGTTTAGACGACTAAAAATTAAAGCGCGGATATTTTTATTTTATCCCCAAGCTTACGCGCTCTTCTCTTAACATTTTTTTAATAAAAAAAAAAGCAAAAAGAATATATAATATATTGGAAAAAATTATTAACTACTGCCATTATTAAGAAGCCTAAATACCAACCGTAATCTGTACATATGAAAATAGACTATTAAAATCGGGATATAATATAAATAAGTCATCTAACGATCATTAAAAAGAGCAAATATAAATTTGTATGTACAATTATTGAAATAACTAGTTAATTTTTTTTTATTATTTTGAATGCATAGTCTTATACGATTCGCATAATTTTAAGTATTAATATTATTAATTCCCTTTTTTTCAACTAAAGTTGCTTTATTTTTAAATTTAGACTTTTGATACTTTTTTATGCAGCGGATAAAAAACAGAGACCAGATTACATCGCACGAAGCTACTATTTTACACTTTGATTTTGTGCCGATCATTTGAAAAATAAGAAAAATCCAAACGTATATTATGTATAATCAATGCGCGAACTATGTGCAGGCCCAATACGAGAACAGAAAGACGAAGAGAGAAAGACTCGTTCATCAAGGACTACCGTGGAAGAAAGCATGAACGGACAGAACAAGAGAGATGAGAGAGACGAGAGAAGAGAGAGAGAGAGAGAGAGAGAGAGAGAGAGAGAGAGAGAGAGAGCAGAGGAGAGAGGTTACGCGACATTGGGCAGCCGGTCGTTCGTCAATTGTGCTCAATTGACCAAGGCTCTATAGGCAAAGCTCAGAGGAGCCGCTCTACTTCGTGTGTACATTTATTATAACGGGGGCTGAGGGGGGAGAGGAGACAGAGAAAGAGCGAAATTTCATTGTGGTTGTTAATAATAAAAAGAGAAAAAAAAAAGAAAAAAGAAGAAAAATACAGAACAGAACATCGAGCAACTGGCTCGAGATTGTCGCCCGCATGCGGGAACAGTTCACGATGTTTCACGTGTCAGCTTAGTCAGCTCTCCATATATATACACAGCACACACACACACACGCGCGCGCGCCTAATGTGTAATGTGTAATATTATGTGTAGTGTAGAGCAGAGGGGTTGAAAATTATGCGTGCCGCAACAGCGCAGCTGATAAGCGCAATTTGTGGGCGCGACTGTAACATGCGCAACGATGGGGGCAGTCGATGTTTTTATATATATATATATAATGGAATCGATTGGACATTCGAAAGGAATGGAATTAATTTATCCGACGGCCTGCAAACGCGTGAGGAGACTATGGTTGAAAATGTGTTCAAACACGCACACGCACACAAAATCGGTGCTCGATACGCACGTTAATAAATGATGAGCGAGCCTTATAAGAAGTACTGTTATAAACTTGACAATAAGAATAGTTTATTTAAAGTAAAATTTATGTTTAGGAAGCGCGTAAGTTGAAGAGAAAGTTTTTTTTTTTTAAACATCGTTCAAGCTACATTTATTTAATATTGCGCACTGGAGAAAGCACAGAAATTACCATCTGATTAAAAAGTTTTATATATAGTTTTATTAATGGGGGGGGGGGCTTAATCGTTTTCTGCATTTAGCTCGGTCATAATCAACGCAGGAAATAATTATTGCTCCGGAAAGTAAAACCATTGTCGTCGATATATATAGCGTGATGCCATTCGAGTAATTTAGATTCGAACGATTTTCTCGCAAGTTGGAGCATGAAATAATGCAGCGCCAATCGGTCTACAATTACTATTCGCAAAATTTTCTATATATTAAGTCTACACACACACACACACACACACACACACACACACACACACACACACACACACACACACACACGGGTCGATATATGTATGTGTACAGTTTTACAAATGGATAGTCTATGATGTGCATCCTCAAGCACATGTTATACACAAGTTAATATACGACAAATCATGCGAAAACAGTATATCAAAAAACGAGCGCGCTTTCATTTATTGCAATAATCATTTGGCAAACACTTCGCGAGGATTCGTGTCGTGTCAAAATGGAAATTAGACCAGAGATAAATCACGGTCTATGAAAAAATGGAGTAGCGAAAAATGCAAGAAGTTAATTATCTCGAATACGAGCTCCTACAATCGGTAAACAAAATGCCGCAGGGATAGACGAGAGAGAGAGAGAGAGAGAGAGAGAGAGAGAGAGAGAGAGAGAGTGAGTGAGTGAGTGAGTGAGTGAGAGAGTGAGAGAGAGTGCACATAACATTCAGAAAATATAAAGATCGCGTGCCGTCCAGTGCACTCGCGCTCTCTAAGTCCACTTCTGGATATTATGGGAAGTGAAAGTATTATCTGCATTATGCGCCGTGTGCGGATGGCCTGCGGCATGTTCTGGTACACATTATAACGTGACAGGAAATACGAATGCCCTCCGAGCGGTTTGTGTGTATACATATAATGCACGAGCGAACGTATACGCCGATGTTTCGCGTGTAAAAAATCGATCGAGGCGTCTAAAATAAGGCAAGCCCGCAATCTGCGCACGCGGAAAGATCGCAATTTGTGGTGCGCGCGAGCAAAACCGCGCTCGGCTCTCGCCCCCGGGCACTCCTCCCTCTTCTACATAAGTATTACGAAGGCGAGAAGTTCTGCAGTTCTTCCCCATGCGAGTTATTTTACCCGTAACAAATGAAACCTGTGGCTTGTGCACCATTACAAAAAGAAGGTCCTGTGCAAAAAAGGATTGTTTATAAAAATTGTCGGTCGTACGTTATGATATATAAGTTAATTATGCAGGCAAAGATTTAAGAGTACTACATTGTCAATCTATTTCAAATTATCTGTATTTTAAACATTTGCTCATTTTTTTCTATTACATTCACATTCAATGAAAAGTAAGTTTTTGTTTTTGGTATTTTCTAACTTTGCAGAAAATTTAATAAAAAAAAAACCATGCTAAAAATTATTTTTTTAGCTACATTACTATAGACGAATAATTTTAATTTGAATATTATAAGGTTGAATTTTTTGTTTTACTTTTTTTCCTGCGAACTTACTAATTCCAGTCTTGTGAAAGAAATTTTTGTTTGTTTTTTAAATTAGAATACTATTTCTATGTTTCTCTGGTGTTGAAATTTGTCGCTTTGTATAATGATTGGATTAAGTAATCTTTTTTATGTATAATCGACAAACATTCAGAATGCTTTAAAATATATACATTGATGAAAAGAAAATTTTATAATCAATTTTCCTTAAAAAATCACCTATTATTCCAAATCAGTAATTTTAAAGAAAAAATAATGCGTAAAGATTAATACAATTTTTTCTTTCTAGTCATCATTTTACAACGAAGTGTAGCTCAATATTTACGTAAAATTCTCTATTATAATTAATTCACAAATTATATAGGGATCCAAAAGCACTTTTTGAATTTGTTACACGATATCGGCCGGCAGCCACTCGCCCGTCAGACCCGATATATTATATTTCGTAACTGACGGCATTAAAATAAAATCCGAACAAACAGTTATGGAGATCCGGCGCTTATATATATATATATACCCCCTCTTGAAAAGAGAGAGAGAGAGAGAGAGAGAGAGAGAGAGAGAGAGAGAGAGAGGAGAAAACGGTTATTCCAGTCTCTATACTACGTCCTTGAGAAAATCAACGGAAAATTCAACAGGTGCTTCTCCCTGAAATTCATCCACCCAAAAAACTCCCTTTTCATACCGGCCCCCATTAAAACTGGTACGTCGATCCGACATAGAGATTACATACATACACATACAAACGCGCGCGCGCGCGGGTGCGCAACACCCTCCTCGATTATACCCCAACGACATTCAGCTACTCATCGAGCCCAGACGAAACGCTGCAAGGACGAACTCCGTCGGTACGTGTGCGTGCGCGCGCGCCTGTGTTAGGCTTCTGCACGTGTATATAAATGTGGGTGAAGCGAGGGCGATTCATGGCGGCGAGTAGAGAGGGTGGGGGGAATATTTTTTTTCGACTAGCTATACAACAAAGGAGAGGACTCGGGGCTCGGGTTTTTAGGCCATATCGCGCGCTTGAGAGAGAGAGAGAGAGAGAGAGAGAGAGAGAGAGAGAGAGAGAGAGAAAGAGAGCCCGAGAAGACCGCTGATGCGATGGGTGGCCGCGGGAGGTGCGCGCGGTATATGGAGGGGGGAAAGGAACGCAGGCAAGTCGCAAGACTCGGGACGCCAACGGATTCGGGGAACCGGAGATGGGAATGCGAGACGTACCAAAGCCACACACACACACACAAAAAATATATTTGCCGGTCGCCGAAAATTCGTTTTTAATTCGGATTTAAGATGAATCGTATAAGTCTATGCTTACTGTCCGATGTGTTAGCTGTATTTTATCCTACTCGCACGTACGCACGCACACATTCGAACCGCTTTTGCTCCTTACTGATTTTTTTTGCCTTGTAGATCCTACCTAATACTAATACATATATTGTCGAATACGTGTAAACGCGCGGTCAATATTATATATATATATTGTGGAATTTTTTCTCTCAACATACATCGTATTACTGTCTACTGGCGCACGTGATATTTTTAGCCAATTTTGCATAACGAGCGATAATAAAAAGTGCCGCGACAAGCGAACCGTAAAGAGATATTAGTGACTATTGCCAAATCGCCAAAATACTTTGCGAGATATTTGAAAATCCGTAGTGACTCTTCCAAGTAGAAAAACCGATGTTTCTTATTTAAAAAATATACTTTTCTGTCGTACAAATTAACGTATCTAATAAATATCTCTCCGAGAACGTATTTAATAAATATTTAATAAAATTCTTCATTCGGAAAGAATCGAACTAAATTATAGATTAACAAGTTTCTATCCAAATAAGAAAAATAATAAAAGATCCGAATTAAAATGAATACTTACGATCACATTCCACGTTTCGTCAATGATTAAAATGGCCTTCCAATTCTAATTTGTAAGCGAAAGGAAATAATTGTATATACCCGCTCATAATGTACAATCAATGAACAATTTTCATCTGCATGCAAAGCTAATTTCTAAGAATCCAATTAAACAACTCACCGAAATGACGATTAATTCGTTATACAAAAAAAATTAGCTCTTATCGGATATTCAATATAAATTAGGTATTTTCAACAAAACTACGAGATCGAACAGCGCGTGCGCGCACACACGAACAAATTCTTCGTTTACGCGCTAAAAAAACTACATTAGAGATACGGAAAAGAAGCAGAGCGAGAAACATGCGTGACGAGTAATATGTGAAAAGACCAATTTTTTTCACTATACGTTACTTCCAACACTGAATCAGCATATATTATGCGCGCCCGTCGACAAAGCCGACTGTGCACGAGCGAATAAGAGAGACAGAGACAGAGACAGAGACGGAGAGAGAGAGAGAGACGGAGAGAGAGAGAGAGAGAGAAGCGGTGGCGGCGACGCACAACCGCTGAAGAGCAACAGGTTGCTGCCGCGTGGATCGAGGCAGTGTGTGAGAGAGAGAGAGAGAGAGAGAGAGAGAGAGAGAGAGAGAGAGAGAGAGGGGGCGGGTGAGAAAGAGAGATATCGGAAGAACGAGGGAAAAACCAAAGCCACCAAAAATTGTTGCGCGCGCGTTTGTGTATAACGAAAATTATAATTGAGTAAAATCCGCGCCTATGTATAACTGTTCTTCCTCCATATTATACTCGGGCGTTATCTCTGCCGCGTTCTAAACGTTCCAGGCTTCCAGGGCGCGCGTGTATGCTCGCGTATAATATATACTTTCACCCGTTTTATCTTTCGTATACGCACATATACACGGGCCTCGCGTGCGCACAGATACAACACGCCCGCACGCACGCACGCGAGCCTTTAACGCGGCGGAACGGGCCATAGGCATTTTGCTCTGTTTTCGCTCCATTTCTCTTTGTTAATATATACGTATACACGTATAGGTAATAATATACCATCGCACGCTCGACATCTGTGTTCCAAAACTTCTTTCTCTCTTCTCTTACAATATATATATATATATATATATATATATATATATATATATATATATATGTATGTATGTATGCAAGCTGCTGCTGCTGCTGTGTGGCTCTTCCTTCATCATCTCCTCGGTCCGAACTCTCACTTACCCGCGAACTCTTCTCACTTGTCCGATGATAAAGCGAATTCACGGGGCGTTATCTCGTCGAGGCGCAGATACATTAACGGACCGTGACAGCGTGGGCGACATAATGATGAGATCGAGGAGAAAGTCGCACGTCGCCGCGCACCAGATAGATACAAATAAACGCGGATCATCAACCCCGGCACTTCGCGGCCCGGTCGCTATATATATATATATATGTGTGTGTGTGTAGCGTACACGGCGCACACCACCGAGCGCGCGATCACGGTATGGCCGATGATCGGCATGCGGCGCGGCGGCCAGAAGATACGGCATTTTTATTCACGCAATAACCGCGGATAGGGCAAGAGCGACTACCGCGACAATTAATCTCGCGCCCCTACCCCAAATCGACCTCAACACAATTATAATACGTTATATATATATATATATATATATATATATATATATATATATATGATAAATGTTAACGAAAATTTGCGGCCGATGACGGTTAGTGGGGGAGGGGGGGAGACGATATCGCGCACGAGCCCCGAGAGCCCCGCCGCCATCGACGGAAGGCGGGGAACGATTGCCGCGCGGCCACCGCCGCGGACCACGAACAACCCGCGGGCCGCGATCGCTCGCACTTTCATACGACCGGGCTCTGCTGTATAATATCGGGAGAGGGGGGGGAGGGGGCGATGACACCATCGCGCGCACCCAGCACTGCAGGAGCACAACCGAGGCTTTTACATTTTTTTTTTAATGTGTACATGCGATGCACCGAGCACATCGGACCGGGAACCGACGATACCGAGTCACCCCGGAGCTTTTATAACCAACCGACTGTTATAATACGAGAGCGCGGTACGGTATTCGCGCTCTTTCGTGTACGCGCACACGCACACTTCGACGATCGCCGATACATTGCACGTACAAGTGTTTATCCGTTAATCGCGTATAATAGTATACTTTCTTCACTAGTATTCCTTCTCCCTTCCGCTCGCGGTATATTGCGATGGAGAAGGCTCGGCGGTCGGTGTCGGCGCGCACGCGCCATACTCGTACGATCGTCGGCGATAAAATGCGCTCGCGCGCGCCCGCGCGCGTAACGAACGTTGCGTTCATCTACCCCCACCCCTCACGTTTGCTGCTTCCGCTCGCATAAGAAAGATAGAAGGAGAGAGAGGGAGAGAGGGAGAGAGAGAGAGAAAGAGACAGAGACACTATGTACGAATATACGAAACTCGTCGCAGCACTGATGTTGTGCTCTGTGCAGCTCTTGCGAGAAGTTGATGATGCGCAAGCGCTATAAACTGGCTGAGCGGAGCCGCTGAGCCGAGCTGCTGCGAATCCCCTCTTGGCCGTTTTGTTTGTTCCCGCGAAGCATACGAATGTATATAGGTATACAAACTGATGTGTGTGCTGACACACCGACACATAGCCATCCAAATACCGGAGTAAGTGCTGTGAGACTATATATATATATATATATATATATATAATACATTCAAACGTATACACAAAGTTTACATTATATAGGTGTTCGCGCCCGCGCGGGCTTTGTTCAAGTCGTTCAGGAGCTCGGAGAGGGAGAGAGATGGAGGGAGAGAGAGAGAGAGAGAGAGAGAGGAGAGAGAGAGAGAGAGAGAGAGAGAGAGAGAGAGAGAGAGAGAGACTAACTGAACAACGCGCACAAATACGCGGGCACTATGGCGGTCGCGATCTCGCTCGCTCGTTGGTTCGTTCGCGCGGCGTCCTTGAAAACTGAAATTATCCCTTTGAAAGAAATCTGGCCGTCGGTCGGCCTGCGCGCACTCGTGCGCGTTTTCTGCGGCCGCGGCGTCGGCGTCAGCGCCGGTGCAACTATCGCGGAGCAACTCACCAGGCTCACCACCCATCCGGGGCTCGGTTCTTTCGATCTCGCGCCGCGAACAACTGGAGAATCATCGCGCGGAGTGGGGGTCCAACACCGAACTCACTCTCACTCTCTCTCACTCTCTCTCTCTCTCTCTCTCTCTCTCTCTCTCTCTCTTTCTCTCCTCCTTTCGCTATAGATGCGCGCGAGGAAACCTAAAAGTTGTAACGGCTCTTCGCCACTTCGAATTTTTCACTTTCTTTATCGGTAAAGCTATCGGCAACATCTGCAAAAGCAAGGAAAGAGAAATTTATAAACAGAAAATCAGAGAGTTTAGAAACTGGTAAGGCATCGACAATGAAATTCTATCGATTTGTTGGAGATATCAATAACAAATCATTTGGAAGATTTTTCAAGGCCAATTTTAACAACAACAACACCACATACCACATTAGCACAGCAGCGGCAATAATATAATATTAATGCAGTAAACACTGGCGTACATAGATAATATACTGCGTTATTATGAATATTTGTTGAATAGAGAATGCATTATTGATTAATGATTTATTAAAATTATAATAAATACAAAAACCAATTTTACATGTCTAAAAATCGCGTTAACAAGTGAATATCCATTTATTCGAAAAATTATGCCTTTGTAAAATCGTACATTTTTCAAGTGATTTTCCCATCATATTTCTGAAGTGAATTAAAAGTAGATCGTATTAATTGAAAAATTATTATACACTTGCCAGACCGCATAGTAATTTCGATTAATATTTCAAGGCTATATATATATATATATATATATATATATATATATATATATATATATATAATATATATCTATATTTTTGGACTGTTTACTAATATGAATAATATTTAATATTAATTTTTATTGGCTTTACTAGCATAATATTAATATTAATCTTCAAAAACGGCTCGATAATTAATCGTAATATATAAATATAACAAAATGCTATTTTCTTCAAAACTATTTTCGAAAAACCGTCCAACTCAGTCGCAATGGAATGAAATGAATATGTTTTACACAAACGTTAATGTGAGCCTTGGCTTCAGTGCGGTGCCATGTAATTTTTCATTTCGCGAATATTCGTTTAAAAGCATAAAATTTTACTTTCGTTTCGAAACTAAAAAATTTCACCGAGCAAAGGTATTACATATATAATAAAAGTATCGGAGCTGCCGATTCTTCTATTTCAAATAGCCTACCGCCCCCATTCCCCCCAGTATCCCCTTGGCCTTCCCGAGGCAGTAATTTCGTATTTTGCTCTCTCTCTCTCTCTCTCTCTCTCCCTCAGAGCTATTCTGATTCTCCCTTGCTTTGAGCGCTCCTGGTTGGCAGAGTGCTGTTTCTACCTGTCTTCTCCCACTTTTTATCCCCCCCTCTCTTCTTTCAGACCAATTTTTTCTCCACAATCTTCAGACACCGCGAGGAAAGCAGAACAGTCGGCGCACGCAACTTCTATTTTATACATAAGAGATTTTTTAGCTCCGGGATGAGTCTATACTCTTGGGACGCGAGCGTTGGCCGTTGTTTGTTCCTTTCTCTTCTGCGTCTCTCTTTCTCTCTCTTTCCCTCTCAACTTGTATAGAATATACAGTATGCACCTTTCGATCCTGGGTCCTTTGTGCAACACTTATATACACGCACACTCACACGTACACGCGCGCAAACACACGCACACACACACACACACACACACACACAAAACTCGTGTCTATATGCTCACACAGCAGAGCGATGATCTCTTTGTAGTGAAAGACCATCGAAAGACAGAGGAAAATGGCAAAAACCAAGAATATCAAGATGAAGAAGAAAAACAGAGAGAATGAACTGGAATGAAGGAGTTACGAAGGAGATGGCAGCAAAGGGTGAGGACTGGTAGGGATAATGGCGGCAATCTATACCTGTACGATTTTGTGGCGGGAATTACGGTTGTCTTCTCTGAGGTAGCTCTCACTCTCTCTCTCTCTCTCTCTCTCTCTCTCTCTCTCCCTCTCTCGTTATCTCTAGCTCGCGTGTGCATGTATATATATATGCACGAGCACTAAGTTCTTCTTAGTCTCTTCCCTGGAGGCTTCGGCTACCTATACCTACACATATATCTACACTGGCTGACCTAAGAGCCGGAACCCCGATGGCGATGGGAGGCTAAGGATGTGTTCGGGCCTGGATGTTGGATGCATGTAAACACGCGTCGGCAGACGTTGTGATCGGGAGGGGTTGCGTATTTTTTGCGCGCTTCCAATTTAGACGGCGTCCCCTCCCCCTCCTTTCCTGCCTAGTCACGAGATTCGAATTTTGCCCGTAGCCCCGCATGGCGCATTGGATTTAGAATATTGCAGTATAAGATCGCCGGCGCTGATGGGCTGATGCGAACCAACCATGGACGACTACTGGCAGACGTTCATTATGTGGATTCGACGGTAATTTTTCACGAACCGAGTTTATATATTATAATATATTCAGGCATTGTTATATATATATATATATATATATATATATATATATATATATATATAAACAGAGAGAGAGAGAGAGAGAGAGAGAGAGAGAGAGAGAGATCGAATCGTCGAAGAGTCCGTTAACAAAAAAGCTCCCTCCCTGATGAGCATGCTTTTTGAGATTCGATATCGAGAGCTGTAGAACCATTACACACACGCGCGCGCGTGCGCGCGCGCACACACCCGCACGCACACACAAAACGTTGTCAGACTTCGAAGGGATAATATAACCGCGGCGACCACGACGCTGGTTGCTTGGTTCTCTTGGCGCAGAAATTCTTGCTAACTTATTTTCTGCCGACCTATTATTATTGCCTGAGCGCTCGCGGGGCTTTAGCGATAAAAAAAATATACGTTCTTCTGCGCTTTCTCTCCTCCTCGACTTATTACTTCTGTCCTTCGTTGAAAGCTTGAAAATTTAAATGCGTTAAAAGGAATTTATATTAATATTGATGATCCCCGTGATAGATGTCGGATCTTCTCGTTCGCTTTGTGAAACTTGTTAATCCAGGTTTACATTCAGGTTATCTACCCCCCCCCCCCGATGAATAATCGTCGAACTAATATAATTATGTTCCAATTGCTGGGGCCGTATGGTTTCAGA
This sequence comes from Sycobia sp. Sy_11, assembly GCA_018907035.1. Lineage (NCBI taxonomy): Eukaryota > Metazoa > Arthropoda > Insecta > Hymenoptera > Epichrysomallidae > Sycobia > Sycobia sp. Sy_11. Next base: position 1,526,134 of record JACCIC010000120.1, on the reverse strand, counting down.
TGATACTGATATATTCTGAAATGGTATAATAATAATTACTTTATTGCTGATTTACAACTCCGATTCCTGAATGCAAAATCTATTTGCTTATCTAATAAGGAGCGGATCACGTATGAACTCACATATACCTCATGAGTAACAGATTTGGTCAAGGTTCAGTGAAATAACTTTCATCACCTCCAAATGAACCCAGTAAAATTTTAGAACCTAATGCTCTCCAATTTCCTATATATACTGCGTTCTTATTGCATAGTCGCGATTTTTTAAAATGAAAAATCATATTTGTAGCAAAGATATGAACAAAGAATAACTGATGATAACCTATGTCCGAAAATATTATTTTTCATAGGTTTGATAAATTGAAGTTGGGCTAAATTTATACGAATTTACAAGTCTATACAACCCAAAAAAACGTGTTTACAATAAGCCAAACTTGCAGGGGTTGTCAGAATAAAAATTTACGGTCATAATACGAAATAGATTTTTTCTCGATTAAACAATTGTGAAGTACTGTGGATTGCAATATACTATGAAGCGAGGTAGCTGCCAACAAGAGAATCAAAATAATACCGTTACAATTTATGCAAAACAAAAATTCGCGGTGAAAGTTTCAAAATCCAATGCAAGATGGTAAACAACGTCTGACCAGGTCTGGCCTAAACAATTACGTGCACACTGCCATGCGGCTCGCGTCATAAGACGAAACATTTTTTTTTTAACTTATCTATTTTTAAAACAATTGGCAAAGAAGGCGTCCACCGCGCATACGAGGATACCATGGAATGAAAATAAAAATGGCAGCCATATGAGTATACAGATGACAGTGTTCAAATGGAAAGAATTGATATTTTACTTAGAAAATAGGTGTTTTTATTAAAAATATTTATTTTAATGTGGTACTATATTCTATAATCCCAAAGTATTTTAACAAAAAAAAAGTAGAGTAAATGTGATGTAATAGTTCTTTACATTTCAATTAAACGTATAATGTAATACAAAAAGGAATGAATTTGTCAACTAGATATATTTTTCTTAATAAGTGTAATACATGTATTTTATTTGAAAACATGATCATCATATCAAAGGTAAATTACTGTTTTCTTATTGCATTTAATTGTTATTATTTTTATGATCATTTGCCAGTTCAATATTACAAAATAAATAAAGTGTTGAAATATTAGCAACTTCAGGTTCCAATGAAAACTTAAATTAGTATTAGCAATTCTAAAGAAAGAAGTTTTTCACAGCAGACAAGAACAAGAATAAGAGTTTCTTAGTTATTTTAAATTAATTTAAAATAACTAAGAAACTAATCGTGTCTGAAAATAGATTCACTGGACAATTGTTTAGCTTGAAGAATACTTTTTTTTATATTCCGCTCTAAAAGTAAATTATTCATTAGTAAAAATTTATCTGATGTCGCAAAATGATTTAATTAATAATTTTAAATAAGAAAATATTGTATTTCACTATTGAATGGATAGTCTCAGTTTTACTCATTTTTAAGAGCGTCTTTTGCAAGAAATCAAAGTCAAATCGGTAAATCTGGATCAAACTCGTCATATATTTACAAAATTTGACCCTCAGCATTTTGGTAACTTTGAAAAACGAATCTGTTCAATTTCTCCCTATGTTGTCAAAATCAATTTGACGATTTAGACAGAAAATAAAATAAAAGTTTGACAGTTCTAAATTCTCATTGAAAAAAGAAAGATACCAGTTACCAGACTAATTAAAGAGAAAATTTAATCTGTAGTAGGAAAAATATGGTATCTCTTGCATAAGAAGTAGTAGATCATTTGTACAAGACTAAAATTAATAGGGCTGTAGTATAATAATTATAGAAATAAATTAGTAGCTTAAAATTTCTGATAGTGTAAATAAATTCGACAAATTAAATAGTGTTAATGTGATTAAATTAGATAATTAAATGACAATTTCAGAGTTACATAAGCATGAAACAGAATTTGTCTTATATATACAAAGGATACTTCATAATGGTTCGAGCCCGCCTCGACAGTCAAAGATACTATAAGTCTCGATATTTTTGTTTTTTTGGATATACCCTATATATAAAAATTAATGTATACAATAACTTTTTAAATTGATTTCTAATTTCCTTTGATATTTTGAAAGCCTTGTCGATATTATTTTTTTTTCTTTCACAACTGTTAGATTTCATATCTTTTTTAACTAATCGGGGTGATATATCAGTGGAAATTATCAATCATAAGTTTCAAAATTATACTATTAATACTTTTATTCTCTCTTTTATTCAAATGATCCGGTTATTTTTGACTGTATAGTGAGCAATTGAACATATTATTTATGAAAGTTACCATAAAACCACGAGGAAAAAGAATCAAAATGATCATTTTTCAAATGATATGCTGTTTTCTTCATTAATTTTTTTTGATATTGTAACGAGTGCAATGTAAAGTTTTCATTTATAAGTACCTATATTTTCTAATTATGGTGGTTTTCGACAAAGAGGGAAGTGACTTTAACGCGTTGGGATTATTTTTACTGATATTCTTACTTATAAACAATTGTAAGCGCGTTGTTTTTGGTTGCGTGATTTTGAAACTGAATAAAATGAATTCAAAACAAAAATATTATTAATTTAGCAATTTTATACCAATCAAAAGAAACACTGGATATCGATATATATATATATATATATATATATATATATATATATATATATATATACATACATACATACATACACATACAACTATATATAAGGCATCGGTTCTTGGATGTAAATTTCGATTGTTAAAAAGACGAAACAAAGGGTTTCGGACGTCAAAAATGAAAACAAAAACCATGGGAGGAGGGCGGAAAAAGGCAAAACTGCAGAAAAATGGTATATATACGTCGAGCACCAAGTTTACGACCACCGAGCGCATAGCGCGTGAAAGATCCGAGGAAAGATCTCTCTTATCCCCGCGAGAAGAGAGCGAAAAGAGAGCAAAGGGAGAGGAGAGAGAGAGAGAGAGAGAGAGAGAGAGAGAGAGAGAGAGAGAGAGCAAAAGATAGAGCAAGAGAAGAAAGTAAGCTGTGCACTCAGATATAAAAACGTAGGGCATGCAGAAAGAGAGAGAGAGAGAGAGAGAGACAGAGAGAAGAGAAAGGGGGGAGGGAGAAAGAACGAGGGGCGACTGTTAATAATACATAAAAGGGAGCAACACACACACACACACACACACACACACACACACACACAAAAAGCCGCATCTCTCTGATGGCTGCGAGTATTATAAAGCCGGAGTGAGTTGCGACCGTCAACTTGATTGGGTCGGCCTCGAATAAGAAACGACCTCGTGTAATACATCGTGAGGTCGACACGACGGTCTGACCATCATCACGTCGCCGGAGCAGGGCCCCCGTGGCAAAACACACTGCCCCTGCTAGTCAGGACCGTATATGCATATATTATGGACATACGCGGCATACTGAAAATTTCAGGCTCGCAGTAAACGCGTCGTCGAGGCATATCTGTATTGTACTCAAGGTCAAGATGCTGAGCTAATATTATATATTTGTATGAGTATTACACACTCGTGATTATGTATATATATATATATGTGTATATATATATATATGTGTGTGTGTGTGTGTGTGTGTGTGTGTGTGTGCGCGCGCGCTATAAGCGCCTACGTGGAAGTTTATATTTTCAAACTGCTCTCCCACTGGGTATACACTTAAATTTATTATGTAAGATATAGAAGACTTCTTAGTATTAAATATTAATATGAAATATTGCTTTCAATAATGAAAACTAATATACACTATCGTTAATGTACACACACGCGCGCGCGCGCACCTTGTTACTAATAAGATGATGCTCAATCAAACTATTAAAATTTTAATTCTTCCATTTTGCAGCAAACTATAACGTTTTCGAAAATATTGTGATATTTGCGATTTAAAATTAACGGCCTATCGACTGCTCTTCTGTACCGACTGAGTAGAAACTGTTCAGCTTTTAATAATATTATACGTAGAAAACTAAATACATAATGCCTTAAATTACTGCAAATTTTAGTTTATGCGTGTTCTAGATTGCTTCGACGTATCGAGCAAATTCATTAAACGGTATGCGAATGGGAACGCTTTTAAAGTGTTATTTAGAATTTGTGCAATTATAACATTTTATAAACGTTCATATTTGTACACCTTTTGAGAAACTACTTCAAATATTGATATAATGTTCAATAGATGTAAATATAGGGTGTCCGTCAATTAAAATTTATTATAATTTAATGCTTATTCGATTACATTTACTTAATTCACTGCAAAATTTTATATTTACATCATATATAATATATAAAACAGAGTTCTTTTTTCTCGATCGGTAAAACTTGAATTTGACAGCTCTGAATAGTTTCAATACGAATATAGGAACAACCAGAGAGAAAGGTGAACTAGAACATAGCAAACTAGTTTGCTCACGGTACTGTTGTCAGCGATGTTTTGTAGCTCCAAAGAACTGTAACGATTTTGCGAAATCAGAGACGTAATAGCTGTTAAAAACAGTTCGAGTATTTTATTTATTTTTATGCATATAAGAAATCAGTACGAACAAGTTGTTTTTAATAAATTAGATCGTCGTATAAATATATATATATATAAAAAAAAAAAAAAAAAATAGATCGGGAAGGACGATTGCGAATGTTCTCAAAATGTGTAGATCAATCAAAAATTTTCAAAGATGATTGCTTTGAAAGTATTATTAAACAACAAATATATTCTAGACTTTTAACCTCGGCATGTTGAAAATAGAAGTAGTTTTGTTCAAGACGACAACGTTTTATGAAATATAGAAAAATGAAATAGAATGTATATGTATAGAACACTTCCAACGCACTATATATGAAATCGATATTAAAAAATCAATTGGATTCATTAGATATTTTAATCATCGTATATTTTACGAAGCATTCGAACAAGTATTTAATAATAAATGAGTATAAACAAACAATGCTTTTAAAAAAAAAAAAAAATCAACAAATTCTTTAAAAACGTGACAGCAGCGAAAGCCCCCTTCTTTTTCCCTTTCACTAAACACAATATTCAACAATCTCAAAATGATAACAATTTCAGCATGATATTTTGTTTATCTTGATACAAAGTACGATTTATGCGTTAAAATGAATTATTTGTAAAGGATCAAAACTCAACCAAATTGCGAAAGATAACAGAGTATCTTCTATATGTTTTTAAAATACTCAAATTAAATCCTATCAGTATTTTGTTGTGCAAATTTTAACACATCAGCTGGACTTGCTCCCTTTGAAAAAAATAAACATCAAAGAACAATCGACATAGAGAATATTAGGGTGTGGCGTGGTTTTCGAATTTTTGGGCTCGGTATCTGGAATTTCTAGATGTATCGCTTTTTGTGGTTTGAGAATAATGGTATCCATTATAATTATTATTTTTTGCGTATGAAAACAAAATACTCAATACAGATATCAATTTAGCACCTACAAATGTATATAGATGTTCAATTATCTTCCGCTAGTTGTTTTCTTGATTTGTCGTTTTACGCGCAATTTTCAAAGTTCATATATACAGACAGTACTTTATAATAGTTGTAAATAATATTATTTTGCAGAATAATGAACACCAGCATTGATGCTACCAATTAATTATGAATTCTAGAATCATGCGCTGACGATGTCAAATTTTTACTGATTTAATATACAAAAATTTCTTAGGCTACAATGGAAAATGCACTAGATTACGATACTAACAAAGATCGATCATCTGTACAACTCTTATCTTTGTTTCTCTATTAAATGATAATTGCATATACCCAAACATTTATACGCAAATTATTTGCATTACAATACACATTAAAGCCATTTGAAGGAGCGAAGCTGTCGCGTATTTCGCGTATATAAACGTTAACGCAATTTTAGACCTATCAAAGAATCGCAACATTATACATTACCTTATAGCGTTCAGAGTTTATAATGTATTGTATCGGCATAACGTGATTCTTAGATGAACGAAAATATATGCAACATACGCCAAGTCAAGAGGCATAGATCAGGGCCTTATTTTTTAATCGTGGCGAGGGTCGGTAATTTTAAGTTTACCGCAACATCAAAAACCCGACGAGTTATTGCAGTGCTGCTAACCACTCCGCGTTTCGTTTGCGATCGCCGGATAATATATTAAGCATTAAAAAGAACTCGCGCCCTCGACTAGAATAGGGGATATCGTAAACAAAAGCTCTCTCTCTCTCTCTCTCTCTCTCCTCACTCGGTTGCTCATAGCCGCCGAGGCCGGAGGTCCATTTCCGCTTTCGCGTGTACCTACTACCTACCTATCTATCAACCTCAATACATATGTACGTACGCACGTACATTCCTACATACCTACATACATACATACATACATATTTCAAATTAATCGTGCATCCCGCGCATCGCGCTGGGAGTCCTGTGAATGATGGGATCACGGGACTCGAGAGAATGCTATAAAAACTCGCACGGCGAGCATCGATCCTCATTAATTAACGAAACAAACGAAACAATAGGCTGACAGCCTTTATAGAGCACACACACACACACACACACACACAGAGAGAGAGAGAGAGAGAGAGAGAGAGAGAGAGAGAGAGAGAGAGAGAGAGAGAGAGAGAGCAACAGTCGGAGAAAGGTGTATTACAGTGTCTTCTCAGCGCGTTGTCCTCGACTGTTCCTTCTCTCTCTTTCTTCTCCCGCGCGCGACTTGAATCTTCCAGACGCGCAACCGTTACCACGCGCACGAAGCGAAGACGGCGGAGGTAAGTATTATAAGAGAACAGAAGAGAAGAAAGGTTATATACAAGGATAAGAGGTATAGACAGAGGACGAAAGGAGATATCAAGATTCTTCCGTGCGCGCGGATAAGGGACTTATGGGAGGATGGCAAACCCCGCCATTATATTACCTATATATATATCGGCTTTTCAGTGACCGCAAAGGAAGAAAAAAAAGTTCGCAAAATCATTTTTGTCGTAAACATCTTGATTTGCCATCTGCGCGATATACGTTATTCCTTCGAGTGGAATATTATTTTTGCTTTACAAAATAATAAAAGCTATTTGTGAAGCTTAAACAAGTGTTTTTAATTTTAACTGATATATATATATATATTATTAAACGTGATTCATCAACTGTACAGCGATAAATCAATCGATTTTATTATTTTTGTTATATTTGGATATACGAAAGTTCAAAAAAAGGAAAAAAAAAATTAACGCGAAAAACGCATTCAATAAAATATTTAAATAAATTGTAACGCTAAAAATTCCCTTTTACTTACATTATAGTTCTATAAATTATTTTAATACTCGTGAAGGACAAACAAGTAGGATTTACTAGAATTATAGGAAGCTAATTTTAAAAATTCATTTGAGCGACGATTTAACTTTATCTATAATGTGCTCGGACAAAATCGATTCGCCGCGATTCGCTATACCGCATTCGATCGCATTGCAATCAATTACAAAAAAGTCATCTTATCAAAGTAAATAAAAGACGGACTGCTATATATTTAACGAGTCATTCGTTTATTAATATAAATTAGTCGATGGCAAAATATATGAAATTGAACTGTACAAAATTTTTCCCATGTATTTGGCTATTTGAAGCGAAAAAAACAACGTACTTGGCTGTTCGCATAATTTTGAAATTTCAAATAATACGACAGAATATCAAACGATATGTATACAGATATGGGCGCGTCACATATCATTTATAAAATCTGCTGTATAATCTTATATACGGGGTGGCGAAAACTGTGAGGAACTGGAGTGTTACCACTGCGGTGCAAATCATTCTTGGAAAAACGAGAGAAAAGAAAGAGAACATGCGGAAGTCGAGATATGCATCGTAGTCGCCATCCAAGATCTACCGCCGTATCGCTAATAGGAAGAGTCTTTAAATTTTTGCGTTAGAATAGGTAAATTATTTATAATGTCGCTACGGCAAGGCTTTCAAACTCAAAAAAGAATTTTGTGCACCCGGTAAAGAATGACGGTATCGAACAAGAAAATCTTCAAGAAAATCATCTAACAACGTCGAGTCCAATCTCCACAAATCTGTAGCTCTCTAACTCAATGCCTTTATCAAGGTTTACATTTTTATAAAATTTACAAAAGACTACATCTTATAATTACGGCTTAGATACAGTTGTTTGTCTTTGTGATTTTCCGTTAAATTTTTTTTTAACTGATATAATGTATAATATTCGTTTACATCGTTTTAATCAGATACTTTTAAAGCTAAATGGTCATAGAATTTTAATTGTTCATTGTTACAAACATTATATAAAAATTCATAACAATGATGGAAAAATTATTTTATTAGATATAATTTCAAACTTATAATTTAAACGATATTGTGAATATAAGATACTGTAATTGCTTATAATATTAATAAAGATCAACCATTAGCTTTAAATTATTTTTCAAAATGTCATTTGTGCACATAACTTACAGATAATAAAACTTATAATCGAAATTTTTTACACTTACGTTTCATTAAATAAAATTGTTGATTTTAAGGTGGTTCAAGCGCGACTCGCTAATTAATACGATGCTATAAGAATAAATATTCTTGTTTTTTTTTTTTTTTTTGGTAATATATATTATAATAATTTATAAAAATGAATGTGAAAACTCTTTTTAACTCATTTTCAATTCCGTTTTATTTTTTTAAGCCTTATTGATATCATTTATATTTTCCATAACTATCAGATTTAATCTTAAATCATGAAAATGTTTTAATTTCTAACATTGATAATTAAACATCTTTTTTAACTAATCGGAGTGGTGTATCATCAAAAGTTTAAAAATTATACTACAAATACTTCTTTATAAAGCAGTGAATTAAGTATTTTCAAAACAGCAGGAAATGTGATATTTATAGCTATATTAATCATGTATTAGTTATTATTTTCAAAATGCTTTTGCATAAAAGTTCAACCTACAACTTCGGTTGATTTTGATTTTACTCTAGCTCTCTTTTATAAAACATTTAAGACTGGTTTTATGTAATTGTCTGGCAATTTGAGTTGTGCTGGAGCCACCTTAATACTAAAATGAAATATCAAAATACATATATGCCTTCCATATAATTTATATATTTTATATTTAGAAAACAACGAAATGAACTTAAAATATGGAAATTTTTTTTAATGATATATTTATAATTTCCTTGCAGTACTATTAAAAAAATAATTTATAAAATTATGCTACTGTTTTAGTCATAATAAAAATTAAAGAAAGTCGTTAGCTAGATACTATATATTTAAAGCAAATTAAATTGTAATATTTGGTAATTAAATAATACTTGCTATTAATCATATTACTGAATTCAGAAGTATGAATTTAAAAATTTCTATATTATTGTTTTTGTTATTCAATAATAAGATTAAGTTATATTACTAATTGTGATTATTTGATTAATATTTATAAAAGATCTCTTACCATTGGAGTGAATTTATCATTTGAAACATACATTCCCAAAATTTCGCTTTCATCGTCCCTGAGTAGGAGTTAAGAATTATTGGTAAATGATATTGTAGCGAATATTAAATTATCAATACATTTAAAATGATCGTATTTAAAAGGATACATCGATATATCAGGTATTGATGTGTTTAAGTATTTATCTTTCTGTTTTTGCTTTTCAGGCACAGCTTTACTTTTTAATGTAGTTCGTTTCATTTCTTCTAATGCTTTTATGGTAGGCTCGTGCTGCCCATCAAAATGTGTCATTGCAAATGCAATCCACATGTTCACAAAATCTTCTGCATCTTTTTCATACAAATAACATAATTCAATACCTAAAAAAAAATGATGACTTTATAAAGAATAAAATGAAGTCGATTATAATTAATGAATTAAAATTTTGTAATTATTGAGTCATTTGAATTTCATAATTATTTATTCATAAACTTTATTATAAATACTTTAAATTTGTTTATTAATAAGTATAAACCTATAAATCACTGAATTCATTTGTAGGATATCTATAAGTTACTTTATTTCTAAATGAAGTATACTTTAATAGTAGATAATATTTAATAAACTTACATTTTTCGAGAATTTCGTCGCTAAGATTTCCATTCCCAGTAATTTGGAATTGTTCCAATAAATCTTGTTTCGCCACCATCTTTCTGACTGAAAGTAGTTTCCCGCCAAAATTTCCTTCTCCTACAACAGTAGGACCATGTGACGAGTACAGAATGTTCAAAATTGTCGCTGCTGCTTTTCTTACAACGTTGCAAATTGCAAGCAACTGCGGCGCAAAACCTGGCAAAACTCGATCATTAACGTGCTATCATCACGCTATATCAGATGATTTATAAATTCATCAGTATATCATAACCGCATAACCACCTATTACTACACTACAATACCACCTGACACCTGCTGACATCACAGAATTGGCATACATCAACCACTGGAATTTGTTCTAGAGTCCATGTGTCCAGGCTACAATACACATCCAAATTATCCAAACACACGGCCACAGTCGAGCACCAATAAGGGCGCTGTATACGCTAAATCTAATTCCTACAGAAATTTGGCGCACCTGCTCTATGTTCTCTTTTATGTCTATGGCTCATTCTGATTAGAATTTGAGGGAAAAAAATATGAAAAAATATTTGAATTTTTTCAGTTTTTTAACAATATGGCTCAAATCGGTATTTTTAAAATAATTTTTCCTAGAAAGATAGAAATAAAAAAGAATTTTTTTTTAAGTTCTTATAATTGCAAGAATTCCTACTTATTTTACCTGCTTTTATCTCTGAGGCGCAAGACCGGTGAAATTAGCAACTGCTTAGAAGGCGGGCAATTTGATTTAGTTTTCTTAGTTCTAATCTTATTTCTTAACTATTCTTAACAAGTGCAAGATGTATAAATTATTTGATCTTGGAAATTCTAAATTCCGAACAACTTTATTAAATTAATAAAATAGCTTTTTCCTTTTTAATAATAGGATTTTATATGATTACAAAAAAAATACTATACAAATATATAAATATAATTTCATAACTTAAAATTGATAATATTTAAGTATAATAGATTAACTTTTAGCATTAAATATAAACAGGTTTGGAAAAGTTCATCTTTTTTATTCAAATATTTATTTTATAATATATTTGAAATATGTAAAATACTTTTTAAAATTATAAAACATATTTAAAGCTGAATTAGTTAAATCTTTTTAATAGCCTGTATTCTCTATGTGAAAAAACACATTTAAATGCATTTCAGTACAGCCTGGATGGAATTTCCAGAAAAACTTAATTCTGAAGCTCAATAGAACTAAAGAATTTTTGATCTTTTTCCCAAAGCTTCACTAGATGTTCAGATACATTTGTTGATGGAAACCTCTCAATCCATGAGTTAATTAATCCTTCAAAGGTAGGCTCATAGTTTTTTAATGTAACTGTTCCAGAAGCTACAAAAATAAAAATAAATTATTACTTGATGGTTTATATATTTATTTTGAAATTCTTACCATCAACTTGTGTATTTGACTGCACAAATATTTTTCTTGGTTGCTTGTGAGCCAAAATAATATTTCTCCATTTAGCCCATGGATGTGTACCATCTTCTGGTACTTCGCTGTATTTGTCATACATTTCTTGAGCAGATTTTATATCTGCTGTGCTTTTGTAATATTGCAACTTTTGCAAAAATTCACCAATAGCTTTCTTACCAACCGTATTTATTTTACTTCTATCTAAGGTCAATTTTAGGTTTTTACCAGGCTCTGTTTCAACAATTGTAATAAAGTCTTCTCCGGCTTCCAAACAAACTCTGAGTAAGACATAACGAGCTTGTGAATGTGATTGTAGCCATTTCTTTGTTGATGGCTGATACATTTCTAGAGCTCTAGCACAGCCATTCCATAGTAAAGATAACCAATTTACATAAACAATATCGTCTGCATCAGCCCCTTCATAACCGAATATTTTAATTACATCTTTTTCTAAACTTAAATAAAGACCTACAGCTTCAGCTCTGCACTCTTCATATGAGGATCCCATAGATCCAAATACTGAATCATAAGTTTCACCATGTAAGTAATAGCTTGTAACTGGTTCATTTGTTATAGGATTTTTGACTTCATTTTGATCAAAATTAAGTGAGCCATCATCTAATTTTCGTAAAAGTTTTCCACTACCATGACCAAGTAACTCATGAAGACCTACTTGTACTTCAAAACTTGTAACTCGATGTTTGTTTAATAATGCTTGATCTTCATCTGAAAGGAATGGTATTATATCCTGTTTCATGCTTGCTGGAATAACGTTGCCTAGAGACACATTTTTAAATCCTTCTGACTGCCTTATTTCATCATAATTTGGTATATTAATTCCTGCTGGGATTCCAGAACCAGAAAACGTTAAAACGTCAAGTGAAGTAAAATCTGGTTTTAAAAATTTGTCTTTTTCAAAATCTTTACCCCATGGTAATATTGGCAATAATTTTTCTGCACTATTAACAAGAGTTAAAAATTTCTTCGACATATCTCGATTTACCATTGCTACAAATCCTTCAAATTCTCCTCTCTGTCCTGCTGGATCTCTATAAGTTTCAATAAAACCAATATATGTTTCAATAGCTGGTCCTTTATCTTTAATCCAATACCTAGAACCATTTTTATGTTCTTCTAATGAACCACTTGTAAAATGCTCTACGTATTTATTAATCATATTTACTTCTGTTTCATTGGCAGCATGCTCCTTAGCCTTTTTTAAATTTTCGACTACAGATAAAAGAAGCAAGTCATAATCTCCTCTAGTTATTTTAAATTGCGCATCTTTAAAGACCTCTTCCTTAAGAGTAATTTTAGGATCTTCACTACTTTCTATCGAAGCTAATCTTATCTCATATTTACACTTGTAATTGTCACCTCCAACATCTGTTTTAAAACATCTTGCATTATATGATTCTAATAGTTTTTTTTGCATAAATTCGTTTACAAGATGTGCATCTTCTTCTGTACAATTTGCTGAAAAATAGGTAGTAATACCTTTGCTTCCTAATCCTAAAGATCTTACTTTTTCTTCTAAACTATATGTTGGATATTTTATTTGATCCCACAAAAATTGTAAACTAGCAGAATCTTCTTTACAAGCCTTAGATTGCTGAATTATTATTTCGAACTTATTTTTGGGTAAATTAGGAATAATTTTACTATCTCCAAATGACTTGTAATTGCCTGAATTAGAAAATATAGCACAGGCATATACCAAAAATGCCTAAAAATATATTTTATGATTGATTAAAAATGAAATATTATATATAGGTATTAAAAAAAATAAATAAAATTTATTTATAAATTGTACTTATGTTGACTGTTGTGAATTAAATTAATAAATATTTTTATCGGCCTTGCAGTCTTTAAACAATAATTTATTATATTAATATAGTGACAGTCAGACTGTCCTTGTTTATAATCACCCTTATAGAATCTCAAATGGAAATGACTACTAAAGCAAAATAAAAATTAAATTAAAATTAAAAATAAAAATATATTCAAGTAATCTATATATTATGGTAGTAAAGGATAACCCGACTGTGTCCACTATCTAAATGATTTACCTTTAATGCCATATATTTTGTAGTATATAGATTAATTTATTTTCTGTTAATTTTTTTTATTAGTAATTTCCATTTCAGATTCTATGGAGGTGATTATAATCAAGGACAGTCTGACTCTCATTATATTAATACAGTAGCATATTTTATAAAGACTGTAAGATCGATAAAAAGATTTATTAAATTAAATAAAGTTTATTTTTATTTATTAATATTTGTAGAAAGTATTCTTAAATAAATCTTTGTACATTATGTGTAGCTGCTTTATATTTCATATATAACATATATTATTGATAAAAACGATAAGCAAACTTCCAAAATCAGACGTTCCAACCAACTTTATATTATGTTTTGTATTTTTTATGATTATTATTAATAATTACGTTAATTTTCATCGTCTTTATAAGCATTAGTTTCTAAAAGTAAGTTAAAATTTTGAAACTTACAGTGAATTCATCTTCTAATACTCCAGCAGCTAGTGCTGATTTTTTTAAATCTGCTATTGATTCAGCCAGAAAAATTTTGTGTAAAAGTACAAAAATTAATGGTGATTCCGGTGAAGTTTGTATAAATACTATAAGCCCTCCATTCCATGCTGCTTGACTAAGGTAATGTGCATATAACTTTTCTTTTGGAGTAAGAGCGTTAAATGCTCTTTCACATTCAAGTTGTACTATTGGTTGATTATTTGACAAAGTATACAATAAGATATCATCGCTCATTTTGATGGAAGTTGAAAACTTACTGAAATAAGAAAATTACTTCTTTTTGTTAAAAAATAAATTAAATAAATTATATTAATAAAATATAAAGTTAATGTCTTAATATTGCTTGATTCATTAGAACAGTTATTCCTAACCTTAATATACAGAAGAGATAAATGAAGACAAAAGTATTAAAATATATATAGTTCATTGCACAAATCTGATAAATTTTCATTAAATAATATAAAATGAATACATTTTATATTCGTTAACATGGATTTATAAATAACATAACTTAGAAAGAAATATATAACTATTGAATCAAGTTTTGAATTAGGTAGTTTCTTAGGTAGTATATAAATTATTTCATATTTGTATTGAATGCTCAATTTTATATTTTAAAACATAAGATAATAAAAACAGGGATTTATTACATATATATATATATATATATATATATATATATATATATATATATATATATATATATATATTAATGTACCTGGTTAAACCTATTGAATTCGTATTAATATTGGCTGTTTTATAAAGTTTCTGTAAATAATGACTAGAAAAATCTAATTGACGTGTCAAACGTTTAATACAAACAGTGGACCAAAATAAATTTGACTTGCAAAATTTGAACATTCTTTAGATAACATAACACTTTCATTGATATACAGAAAGTAACCACGCCGTATTAAAAATTAAAAAACATTTTTCCCCGCGAGATGTCAGCTGTGAGGATAATTTCTTGCAAAATTTTAGAATTTAGGGATTCTAGTGTAAGAAAAAGAATCAGGGATATTACAAGCACGAAAATGAATTGATGAGTCATTTTCAGTTTTTCTATGTAGAGTATTAATATTCATTGTGAATAAATATTGTACAACTATTGGTGTAAATAAATAAATTATTACTTACCCGCCACATATACAAGCAAAATGATAAATAAAATTTTTACTAATTTCAGGCTTTTGGAAGTCACAATCGCACTGATTGCACGAAACAACTCGGACGCCTAAAATTCTGAAAAAGACTTGTAGCCTTGCGGTTTGCGTGACTGCCGCGCTGCCGGCTGCAACCCAAACGAAAAGGCAGTCCTTACTCGCTGGACCATTTTTACAATATATGCTGATATATGTGTACCTGTGTGTACCTATATGTCGGAGATAGTTCATGACTGATCTCGCTTTGTTGGCAAGTGTCATCTACATCAAGGACGTGATCCGATTGGAATAATCAGAATTTACATGAATTGATAAAAACAAATTAATTAAAAATATCAGTATCATGTTAAATGAACTATTTTAGTAAAAGTTAAATTTTTTTTGATACATTATATGTTTGCTACAAGTATTTTATATATTATTTAATTTATTATAATAAATTTAAATTTTAAATAGTTTTACTTCAATTTTGGTATAATAGTAATAATTAATTTATTTAAAAGAGGAAAACAAATTGGATATAGTATCTGGTACCATGTATCTTAGATATATCTTATGAGGAACATCGTTGAAAATATAATATACATAGAAATAGGAAGCATTTATGCAATGCTGTACATTTTCGAATGGTATATATTATTATTGATAAAAAGCATGTATTCATTGGAATCTATAATCATTTGAAATAGAAAATACATCAAATTTCATAGAAATAGTTTGAACAACCCACATGATCTTCAGAAGTAAGTTTTTTTTTGTTATTGAACGTCGTTCTATTTATGCTTCCAAATACCGGTGCTAATCAACAACGAAAGTTTACGATGTGTTTGTAAACAAAGCACATGTAAATTATTATAACGGTGCTCGTGTCAATCGGCCGAGATCGGGATTTGAACTCGGATTTCCAAGTCACTATAGTCATTCGCTCTAGCGATCGAGCCATCGTAGGCCTCCACATGATCTTCAGAAGCAAGTGATTATTACATTATAATAATGTCGATACGTTATTTCGACGAGATATTCTATATATTACATTATTACACTTGAAAATAGTAATAACTAAATACGATAAATTGATTACAACAAAATAAATCAGTAAAACATTACATATAAGTAAATTAAAAATTAGAATCCGCGTATTATTCATTTATTTAAAAAAAATTTTATATATTTTTAAATTAAACATAGAAACAACAAAAATGTCAAATCGAGAAATACACGATCTATTTGTACCATCAGGTACAATACTTGAGCTTATAGATAACAACATATAAAAAAATTAATTTGAGAAGTCGCAGAATTTGAGAAAAGTGACATAGCGCCGACGTGTGACTAAATAAACTACAGAAATTTATTTCATGTACTAAATATAGCTGCCAATAGATACCATATACTACTAGCTGCTAATATAGACTCGTACCCTACATAAAATTAATTGGAATGTTTAAAATAAAAATAACATTAACTAATTTAAAATTAATTCCGGAAAAAGTTCAGTGAAGTTCCTGAAGTGCGGCGGCGCTTTGTGGCTGTTCTTCCATTAAAAGAGAATCCAACTCGGATTTTGATGAAAATTTGTACACTAATGTTTTTTGGAGTTCTACGAATTATCGTAAAAGCTTTTGACGAAAATTTAATTGTCATGTCGAAAAGAATAAAAAAGATACTCTTCGAATTAATCTCCGAAAAACATTTGAAATAGATATTTTAGATATCATTAAATATATTTTTTTTGTTCTAGGCATTTTTTTCTCCAAAAGTAGTTTTTCCGAGGTAAATGCATACGTACACATAAGGAGATTTGATAATAATCTTTACTATTATAGGGAAAAACTTTTGTATTAAACTTAAAATTTTCAATATTCTTATCTGAAAATAACTGGGCTATTAAAATGGCTACCTTATCAACAACTTAGAAAAAATTCAATAATTAAGTAGATTTTTGAAAATTTATGAAATGAAATAAATCGTTGAAAGATTGAAAATTATAACAAAAATAAAATCGATAAATTATTGTATATAATTTGAAAACAATAAGCTCTGTTTATTATGATAAGAAGCTTCATCACTCCAATGTGCAGTTATGGTAATTCTAAATAAGTATATGCTGAAAAATTTTACAGTCGACTTAAAAAGCCCTGTACTTTAACCAAACCAGTGACTAATCTTGACCCTTTTCACAAATCACTTATCTAAATTATATCAACTACATAAATATCTACATGTTTTTATTAAAAAAACATCTGTAATTATCTATTTCATTTATGCTAGTTGTAAATTCAACTGTTTAAACCATTTTTTGCTTCAATAATTTAATATGTAAAAAATATTTCAATTATATTTTTAATAAATTAAAATTTTCAACTATTATATTTATTATAATTAAGTTTATACTAACAGTAAGTTGAAGAAACAATATTTGGAATAAAAATATATTTTATTACCATTTCTGATATTATTTTAGAATTAATTATGTTAATAATTAACATCTATAGTTTTTAAACAAAGGACTTAAGTAATAAAATTTGAAGAATTTTATTTAATTTTTTTTATTTTTTGTATAAAAAGCACATTATTATAATTACTAAAATATTATTACTTATAATTACTTATTTTACATTATTAGAAAAAATATCTTTTCTTCAAAAATTAAGAGTTTAAATGTAAATAGTAGTTAATAAAATTTTACTTATAACAGTTTTATAACTGTTATAGTTTTATAACAGTATATAAGCTTATGTATTAAAAATATTGTTAATTTATCAATCTGATAAATTAGTTTAGTTAAAATATTTTTAAGTAATAAATATAATATATAAGGTAAAGAAAATTTGATTAAAATTTTTATATCTAAATATAATGTAATTCATTTATTTCAACATTGTTTCAAATTGAAATGTAAGTTTTTCTAAAAAAAAAATCTTAAATTATATTTTTAATTTATAACTTAACATAAATCTCACAATATACATTTTATATAACAATATAAATAAAATTATTCTTTAACATCACCAATTCCATCTGCATTTATGGCAAATGTAGCTTCACTTTCAGGTAAACAAGGAGAATCATAAATTTTACAAATTCTTGTTTCACCTCTTCCTTTACGTAAATAAAGTCTAGTTGTACTAGCATGTGCAATAATATGACCACCAATGGGTTTTTTCTGATCACCTCCAAACATGCTTGCAGCACCATCAACTTGAGCAACTACTTGATTTGTAATTACAACTGCACAGCCAAACTCATCAGCTAATCGAAGTAGCAACCTAAGAAATCTAGCTAAATGTGTTTGACGAGCCGCTAATTCACCTCTTCCATTAAAATCAGTTCTATATAATGCAGTAGCACTGTCAACAATTAATAGTCCATATCTAGATTCTGACATCATTGCACTGGCTTTTATTAAAAGTTGTGTTTGATGATCAGAATTAAAAGCTCTTGCAGTTGCAACATTATCAAGAACACTATCACCATTAATATTATATCTTTCAGCTGTAGCAATTAATCTTTCAGGTCTAAAAGTACCTTCTGTATCTATATAAATACATTTTGCTTCTGCTCCACCCATATCAACAGGTAATTGACAATTAACAGCTAAAGTATGACAAAGTTGTGATTTTCCAGTTCTAAATTCTCCAAAAATTTCAGTAATTGATCCTGTTTCAATTCCACCTCCTAAAAGACGATCTAATTCTGCAGAACCTGTTGTAATATATACTATATTTGCTCTAATCATGTGAACTTCAGCTGCTGTTTTAAATCCCATAATAACTAATTTATATGCTTCTTGAAGAATTTTATCTGCTTTTCCTTCACTAATTCCTTTAATTGTCATAAGTACTTTTTTTGGAGTATAAGCTACAGATTCAACAGTATAATATCCTGCTTCTTCTAATTTTTTTATATCACTAGCTGTAATTCCATTTCCCTAAAATAATTGTTTTTGTTATTATGTTAATATTTAATATATTTCATAAGTCCAAGATACTATATATTTTTTATATGGGTAATTAGACTAATATTTTATCAACAAATATATTTTGTAAACATACATTTAATCTAATTTGAAGTTTTCATATCTTGTAAAAATTCTAAGCATTGAAATAAATTTAATAAATAAAATTTGAAACCAAATAAAAAAACTAAGAGAATTAATATAAGACAGTCCAATTCTTACTTTGGAAAATTTTTAAACATTAAAATATATTAAGTTAAAAATTGATTTTCAAAAAATAAATCAAATTTTATACACAAACAAAATAATGCTAAATATTACTATATATTACAGATCCTTGTGTAAATCTAAAGTAGTGTAACATTTAAAAATTTTATATTAAAAACAGTTTAATTTCAATCATGATTATTTGTCAGTAATTGGCTTAAATACTTGTAGATTAAACATAGAATTGTATATTTTATCAAATAACAACTAATTAATAAAAAACAAAAAAATAAAATAACAACTTTTCAAAAACTCCTTTATTAAAATTTTTTTTGTTACAAATTATTTTTTAAAGATGTTAAAACATGATACATAAAAATTTAATATTTTTAAGTATTAATTTATAAATATTAATATATAAGTATTGTACACTAAAGTGTATTTATTAATATTTAGATGTTACCTATTTCAAACGTAATTTTTATAAACTATACATTGTGTTTCAATACTGAAACATTTATTAGTGTATATTTTTAGAAATAATTATATAAATTGAACATTTTGTTATAGATTTTTTTATAGAAATTATCTAAATTTTATAATTTTGATCTGATACGAAGCAGTAAAGCATACTGTATTAAAATACTTTAATTGTGCTTATGTCGACTTTATTTAGATAAATTAATAAATATTTCTATTGGTCTTACAGGCCAATGAATTTAATATTTATTAATTTTGTACTGTATTAAATGGTATATCTACATACCTCCAAAGTTTTGATTAATTTTGCTTGTCCTTGACAATCTCCTACATCTTCATCTTCAACAGCAGTACTCGCTACGTCAGAAGACATCGTTAATTATAATATTTTTAATAGCAAGTAATCAAAACGATTGAAAAAAAACAAAGACTTCAAACATAAGGCGTTTGTCAATATATAGTATTAATGGAAGTTGAAACAGGTTTTATAGTTTGTTGTATATGCTCATGTAATGTATGCTGATGTTCGGCGATCGCTCTTGATGGCGGTAAATAAATAACAAAATAACCGTTACTTTTAATAAGCAGAGAGCATAAAACATAGATAGATAATCTGAGCAACGGCCAGGTAGTTCCCCATGCGCGGCTGATGTCCCAATGAAGGCCTTGCGGAGCTGTGCGAGCAGGGAATATGTAAGTCGAGTAGGTTAATTGGCTCCGCCATTTTATGCCTGAACAAAAGCAAATCGCGGTTAATATGAAGTAGTAGAATGCGGTTAATTTGAAGTGATTTCACTGTTTAAAATTGTACAAAATAAAATTTTTTTTTAATTAAAATTTATATTTTATTTCGTACAATGTTAAATGGTTAAATCACTTTATATGTATATATAAATTAAGTAATAAACTAAGTAATAAATTAGTAATAATGAAGTAATAAATAATAATAATTAATAATAAGTTGATATATTACAAAACCATATTTTGCATGAATATTTAGTACATTTATGTGTACGTATACAATATATACATATAAAAAAATTTGTCAATTTAACAAATGCATTCAGTTAATAAGATTTAGTTGATACACTTAACATTTAGTTGAGGTAACAAATTTTCAATTAAATTAACAAAATATTAGTTGAATCAAATAAATATTTTATTTAACTAATATTTTATTAATTTAAAATAATAGTTTGTGCTTCAACTAAATGTTAGTTTTATTAACTAAATGCCGTTAACTAAATACATGGTGTTGAATTTACAAATTTTTGTTCAGTATACATTAAAAGAAATTTTACAAAAAATAAAATTAATTATTTTCTAATTTAGCTTGTTTCCTTTTTATAGACAATTTCTTTTTATTTTTTGGTTGATAAGAAACATACCGCATACAGAGCCTTGCGTAATAGAAAATTGAATAGGGCATAATATCAACAGCGTGTTTATCACCTTCCAGTTCAATATGCTTTCGTATAAATAAACCGCGTGCTCATCCCCACCTCAGCGCTAAACTAAAATAAAAAACTAGCACGCTATTATATATACCCTACCTCTAATCCTAAATTCATTTATATAATATTTATAGTTTAGTCCTTGAAGATGAACCAGAGTGGTTCGAGACGTCGAATATTTAAGGTACATTTACATTTAAGGTGATGGGGGCAGTTAGGTTGTCCTCTAATAACATAGAATATAGATTATTTTATTTTTAGTAGTTTATAAATTGTACTTATGTCGACTGTTCTGAATTAAGTTAATAAATATTTTTATCGGTCTTACAGTCTTTAAAATATAATATATTCACTAAAATAATGATATATTATGGTAGTAAAGGACAATCCGACTACCCCCACTATCTAAATAATTTACCTTTAATGTCATACGTTTTATAGTATATAGATTAATTTATTTTATTTTTATTTTTTTAGTAGTAATTTCCATTTCAGATTCTACGGAGGTGATTGTAAACACGGACAGTCTAACTGTCATTATATTATCGCTGTATATTATTGTATAAAGACTGTAAGCCCGATAAAAATATTTATTAATTTATTTTATAAGAATTGAAACAATTAACTGTTCTTTTTAAGCTTATTAAAATAGCGTTGAAGAAAAGCAATTCAACTTCGTTAATTTAATTCATTGTAAGAAACTTTGATATAAAATTTTAACGTTAAGAACTGTGGTAGAAATTATTAATTTTCAATATTGTGATAACATTAATGATGAGGTGATTCTGAAGGAAGCTTCTTAGTTTTTCAAAATAATGTAAATAATTGAATCTTGTGATATCTGCTGACTAATATTTTTATTTAAAAAAAATATTATTTTTATAAATTTTTTACGACGTTTTGGTTCGATTCCCACAACCTTTATCAAGCACTAAAAGAAATTCAATTACATTACAAATTATAAACAAAACTCCGTCTATCTTCATAACATTGATTTACTCTAGATGGCTTTTGAATTGAGCAGCGTTTGAAGGACTGGTAAATACGACTTGGAGTGTCACTATACCTATAGTTATTACTTCATTGTTTTTTTTTGTTTTTTGTTTTTTTCTATTACTTATAAATCGCGAACTGATAGAATAATTTTATGAGTTATTAAGTTTGTCTTTGAAATATTATTGGCTATTTAAATAACTTTTCTTACATCTCCACTAATCAGATTATACTGAACAATGCAGTCATCTAATATCAAACAATAAGCTGCACTATTGATTGGAAAGTTATATGTCGCCTCAATTTCCAAACGAATGTCTACAAGAACACTCTTTAGAGACTCATTTTGTTGCGAATAATCAATAACTATGAGTGGTTCATTGTTAAAAAACTCTCTTTGTCAGAAATGACTGAGGATCTCTTGCATAGTATGTTTTTTGAAAATTTTCGTACATATATAGAGTAATGCATATTGATTATTAGATTTGTCAAGATTTAGATTATTATACAGATAATATTGTGAATTCAAGAAAAGCCTCACATTACTAATATTAAAACGATCAACACGACTTACATTTGCAGCTGCTTAATTTTTTTCTTCGTCTGTAAGCCGAGAATGACAAAACGAGTTTTTTCCAATTGATTTGAAGTTTTTACTGTCCAGATATGCTTATTATTGCTTGATAAAATAGGATATTCTAATAGTTCCCATGAACGACAACACACTGAGATAGGATTATCCTTGCCAATGAAATTTTAAAGTTGTACTTTTTGTTTATCAGATTCAATAACATAAGGTATTAGTCATTCAATCATGATTATTTTAATGTCACATTCTTTATATATAGTATTATTATATCCATATTGACAACGATTTTTCTGCAATCTTCTACAAAAAGAAAAATCATACTCAGAGTAATAGAAACGTCAAAGTTTCCTTGTCTATCAATCAGGACTCTCATCATTTCTTCATTGTCAATCTAGCTGGCATTTTCAAGCATGAGAGTCTCTTTGGTATAAATTTAAATATAAAATAAACGAAGTCCATCTTTTCATTATACTACTCAATCCAACATTTTACTAGTGTCTATATCTATACCATTAATTTCAAAACGAATTTTACCAAATAGATGACAAATAGCATTGTTCACAAATCTTGATTTTGTCGGTACGCTTCCACGCGTTTTTTGAAATTTTCGAATAATATGAAAACTTCGTGATGATAAAAGACACAGATCTTAATGTTGAACAGAAATACAAATTTTATCATTATTATGAAAGCTTAATGATATATATGGTTAATGTACGTGGATTTCATAACGAGCAATGGATTCATTGAAGACTACACTTGATTAAATCTCTAGAATTTCGTACATTTGTACATACATTAAAGCTTCCGCAGTAATGTTACACTCGACTTTGAGTGTGTTGATTTTCAATATTTTTACTGGTAAATTAGAACTATGTTCAGTATTTTCCTTGAGTTATAGGTTAAAAGTTCAATTAAGCCTAAGACAAAATTTTTATACTTTGCTAGGACGATAGGAGGAAAATATTGAGCTTATAGAAGAGAAGATCGAGAATGATTCAGTTTGGATAATAAAGCCCTTGTTTATGCACTTTCTGTTAGTAATTGAAGACAAAGGTGTCCATTACTAAATTATTCGGAATATCTTTGCTATTTGTATTTTACTTCGTTCACATTGAAATATTTCATGAGATCTATGGGAGGTCTTAGATCATTGAAACTGTCGAAGTATATTACATAAGAACCTCTCTTTTGATAACACACCGAATGAGTACCTTTATTTTGTGAATCATCGAGATTAACGATAGCAGATTCGTTGTGCCATGAACGATTGTAAGGCAGATTATTTTTCATGAAAACACTTCCAAAATATAGTATTTTCAATATACGTGAATATTTCATAAGATTATAACCTGATAGTGCACGATTTAGTAAAATTAAATTGAATTTTTTAACTTTTTCGTGACCGATATGTGGTTTCAGAAAGAGTTCTATTCCACAATTGCATAAGATAGAGCAATTTTTTTTGCAAATTTTTATTTAATTTTAATGATTTTTTCGCTGCTGTAACTAACGTGCTGAATTTTAATCAAGCCGAGTAGCATCATTTGCTTTAATACGCTGCCGAGTCTCAGCAAGCATTATATCAACAATTTTACAATTATTGTTTTTATGAGCATACTGTATGTCATGTTTTTTACAAGCCTGATCAAACGGATTCATTCGCTTCTTTCAGTTAATTCCTGGATGACAATTTTGATATACAGGAAAATGCATTTCAAATGGTATTTTGTTGATTACTCTACCCAGTAGTCCACTACCATGTTTCGATTGTTTTCGAGATTTATTAACAATCAACTTTGACTACTATTTTATAACTGTTATGAAGAAACTATAAAATATGCATTTATATAATTCAATCTTTTAATGATATATTTTACTTTGTCACAGGAACATGAATTTCATTGAACAGGCTATCAAACTGCCCATCACGAACGAAGTTAGAACAGAAAAAAGGAGAAAGTGACATGGGGAGTTACGAGTAGATGGTGTACGATACGAGCAGTGTTTTGCTGTCCATCAAACTGTGAAAAAACAAATAGTTTTAATCACTCAAATTAGCTTTAATCACTCATCCCAATAGTATTAAATTCGAGAATATCTATGTTTACTCAAAATCTTTAAATCAGTTAAAGCATCAATTTCTTAAAAAAATTTTAGAACCGATTGAAGTCGTTGCATATCGGCTGTTTAGTAAACACGAATTTGTAATTTCAGCAGATAAGGAATTGCTCAATGCAAATATGATTTTTGGTGATGTAGCTTGTGAAAAGCAGGATACAGTTAGAGCATTTTTCTGCATGGGAAGACATAAAAGTGTTCATTGTTTCGACCTTTCCCAGTCATTTGCTCATCTACTAAAACAGCTTATGAGAGATAATATTAATATGTTAGTAACTTATCATGGATCTAAAACAAAGACGAACGTTCACAGTCTTCTAATCTCATTTTGGATGATTTCAACAATAAAAAGGTAATTAGATTCCGAAAAAGTTGAGTTTTAGTAGTAATATTCGCTCACCTTCCATAAAAAATTGATTCCGCTGATGATTTTGCTGCATTGGATAACTCAATGATGAATTCGACACTCAAATCTATGCGCCAAAGCAACGATAAAGCTAATATTTTAGATTAAAGCCGCAGTAAATTCGATAACATATACGAAGTAAGAAATATTGAAGGTGTTACATGCTTCGCGATTCTGAAATTAGATTTGATGATAATAAAATAAAGGGGAAAGATTTAACTTATTCTAAACGTAATGGAATAATGGAACTACTAAAAATAAGAACCAGATGACACTTTAATAAATTCATGAGATCGTAAAAATTATCGCAGTACTCTGGATGCAACAAGTAAAGATGGATCTGGAAAAAACATAGTAATGTTGGGTCTACACGTTCATCGAGGTATAGAAAATATTTCAGCATCATTGCACCAATGTTTCGCAGCAGCGCTAATCGCATAAACAAGGGGAGGGGGCCTCATACCTCAATAGAAAATAGCAAAGAAAGATTCTTCAATAGATTTAGTGTACTGGGATGAATCAAATGAGCTTATTGAAAGACTCCGATTAATATTTGCCGAACGATCGACGGGAAATAATAATCACTTCAATGTAATTCAATCTATTATTGAAGAACTACGCAAAATAAGATACATGTATTGATATCTTCATCGACGTTTTGATCATTAGCAATATGAACTTTTGTGCGTTAAGAAGAAATTTAAACGACTAGAAGGACTTTAAGGTATATGTTTCAAAATTACAATGGATGCAAATTATGATATTGAAACTACATAACTTTTTAATATTGGAGAAGCTGTTAAAGAAAATAATGTAATTAGCATGAAGACGTTGAATCTAATAATAAAAACCAAGTAGATTTTTTATTATTTCAAAATTTTCAATCTGTTATATTTTTTCAAGAAAATGAGCAAAACAAATCGCATACATGTGAAGTGTCTATAATTCATTAGCGAGCATAGTAGTTGGAGCGATACAGATAAAGTTTTCTTATTCAATTATGATATAAGTCAAATGAATAAATAATATTATTAATGTACGAATAGTTTTAATGGCATTAGATTTTAATTAAATAAGAAAACAAACTTGCAATATGTTTCTAATATTATTTGTTTACGTGATTATTAAACATATATGTATATCTTTTCTCTTTGACAAAGAAATGATTTTTTAACATCAAATAAATTTATTTATTGAATTATTTCTTAAGAAGTATATGTATTAAATTTAAAACAATTTTTGTCTTGATGAAGTAAGAATAAACATCGTTTATTTGCAGTATTCACTAGATTTATGAAAAATTCTTCATACTTTAATATTGCTGACAATATCGTTTAGGGTAAAAATATTTGAAAAATATTATCAAATTGTGCTACAATTTCTGCACCAAATGGAGCTTTGATTAGCATAAGAGCAGTCGTCGTATACTCATGATTTTTCTCCAATTCTGTATATTTTTTCCTCAGTAAGAACTGGCTCTCGTAAATTTTATTAAGAGGCGAACTTAGTTTCCGACCTTTTTAACCGAAAAAGGACATTTATGATGGACAATGGATACACGTTAGTTTAATCAAAATATTTTCCGTCATTTTCTACTACTTTTTCTCATATTTCTGGTGTATGATAATACCGTGGCGAAAGAACGATGGCGGTTTTGAGGTGATTCAATCATCTGCCAATTCTGGCACTTTTTAAACGTATCGGACGTGCGTATCAACGAGGTCGTGCTGCATCGATCTGAATAGGTGATAAACAGAAGGCACTATATTTGGCGAATACGCTGAGTGCGGCAACACTTTCCAATTGAACTCCAACAGGGTGTTTTTAACGGCTTGCGTAACATGTGCCCGAGCGATGTCATACAAGAGAATGACTTTGCGCCTATTGCTCGAGATTGCTGATCTCTGTTTGATCAATTTCTGTTGCGAATCATTCAGTTGGTGTTTGTATACCTCAGCAGTGACGGTTTCATTCGGTTTTAGCAGCTCGTATTACAGCACACCTTGTTGGTCCCACTAAATGTACAGCAATACCTTTTGGCCGTGGATGTTCGGTTTTGGTGTCGACGTGGTTGGTTGGGCTCGGTCCACCGATGACTTTTTTTCACTTAGGATTGTCCTAGTAGATGCACTTTTCATCGTCAGTCACAATACGCCACAGAAAACTTTTCTTTTTTGGTCTAGCAAGCAAAGACAGTGTGATCTTGCATCGATGATTATTCATGATTATTCCTAATGGCAGTTTTAGTCAAATTGTGTGGCATCCATTTTTCTTCTTTATATATCTTTCCCATAGCATGAAAATGTTTCCCAACTGCTCCATCACTGACTCCTAACTTATTAACGAGATATTCCAACTTTGAGCTGAGTTTTTGTCCGAAAAATGCTTGCAATTCACTATCTTCAATTTTTTTCGGTTATCCAGAACATCAGATTGTCATTAACATCAGTATTTCTACTTCCAAACCGCTGAAACTACTCTTTACATGTTGTAAGCGATGGAGCTTGTCCGTCATAACATTCTTGCAGCAATCGACAAGTTTCTGGTACAATTTTTTTAAAATCAAAATAGTGCAAAAGGACATGTCGAAAAAACGATTTATCACGATTCATTTTTCACTGATTAAAAACTTATAATGTTTACAAAAATGATGGGACCTGTTGCCAAATCTAAAAAATAAGTACTAGATCAGACACGTCTGAATTTTCATACTACTTACATCGCCATCTAAACGTGAAGGTCTGAAACTACATTTGCATCCTAATATTAAAAGAAGCTAGATCTATTCTATATAACAAAAAAAATGAATAAATCAAAACTATATATATAATTCTTTATGTGGAGAATATAAACTTGTATTTTACCTTGAGAATTAGTTAAGTCTTGCTTTCATTGAGGAAGTAAATAGTTTCGGTCGACTTCTTCAACTGCTCAAATGGGCTCTTCATCATCATCAATCTGTTCATATAAGTTATTCCCCACTCTAACTTTTTCCCTTTCTATTGAGTTTACCTCCTCAGGATTCCACTCATCCATTATTTCAACTGGTACATGATATTTAATGATAATTCATAAAAGAGTAGTTAAAATCATATATTAGTATCTTTGATAGGTTCAGGATGCAAAGCCCAACGTATAGAGACATTTTAATTGTTTTAACACTTGTTTTGTTAAGTTAAATGGCAACCAAATTTTCATCGAAAATTGGACAGCTATGAAAATTTGGTAAAGCTATTCATGCTTCTGTTATATGTTGATCTATAAACTTCTGCAGTAATTGTATATTTACACGAAATCATATTCGATGCCCTTTCCATAAACCACATTAATTAATGGTTCGAAAATTAATTTTTTAATCTCCTTTTTATCTATGTTTTATTACACATGTATGGTACAAGGAGTAAACTCTGGCAGGTATCAATGGATAGGCAGGAGCAAGAAAATAAGAAAAATCATTTCGCGGAAAATAATATATACACTTTATTTGGTGTAAAAACCCATCGTAATAGGAGAAAACGCCGAATCAAACTCTCAAAAAAGATTAGATTTATTTATTTTAAAAACATTAATCAATAATTAACAATATTATATACAAAATGGTTAAAATCAACCTATAGCTAAATATACTTAACTTAGAACAATAACGATATAATAATTTTTACTAAAAACGCAAATAAGAGTTACAATCACACACACTCTTACGTTACAATCGTGACACAGTATAGACAGATATAGCCGGCCTCTGTGCAGACGGTGATCTGCGCCAGCAGGTATTCACTCAGCTTAGTCGGGAAGCGATACATCCAGAAGACGCGCCACGTTGCTCCGACGTCTCGGACACGGGTTCATCCCTCGCCCCGTGTGCGTCTGGACAACTCCACGGCCGGCGGATTCGCTCAGACCGCTTAATCACTCTACCAGACAGCGTTCAACGTGTCTAGTCCGCTGATCACCTTTGTAAGCGCGTACAAACTTAAGCTATTACGCCAATAAGTTATAAAGGAATGTACAAACTACAAAAGGCAGACTATGTCACAACGCACAATTTGATTGCTTCACACGATAAATACGCGTGCGGCCGATCAAAATCTACAAGATTCTATAATTTTGAATGCGTACAAAGATATGTGCGCCAAGAGTGCTCGAGTTAAACTAAAACTACAATCGCGCGCAAACAACGACGCTGTCTTGAAAGTTTTTATAATTGAACTCGCCCGCCCCCTTGCCACGGTCATCGCTTCAGCCCCGGTGTCGAGCTCCTTTACAAGGGTACGACAATCGGCTGCGTCACGAGTATGGTCGCAGGTATCCGAACGTCAACACATGTGCGCATCATGCCCTTACTCGGGTCATTTTGCTCATTACGGTGTAGCCTTTATACCCGCTTGATGACATTATAAATTCTGTTCAGTGCCGTTGGGAAAATCGTAAACTGAGAAATTCAAATATAGATTTAAGAAAATGAAAAATAAAATAATAAATTTCCCCTGTTCGACACCGTGCGTTCTTTCCCACATTTTAGTAGAAACTTATTTTTTCATGCGAGCAAACTATGCGAACAATCTACTTTTACTTTTCCGTATTAAATTCTATATCTGGTTTAAAGCAAGATTTTTGCTCAAAACTCTATATACCTTTTTTAGCTGAAACCATTATCAAAGTAGTGCGCAGTTTATTTTGCTTTGAGCCAGAGGGCGGTTCGGTCTCATGCGGCACAGCTACATGCGGCTTTGGTCGTATACTATTTGGAGAATAGTAGATGGAAAATTCTGTCTTACTCACCTTACAGTCCAAACTTTCCATCATCTGACTACCACTCGTTTCGATCAATGCAGAACGCTCTTACGGGAATACGCTCCAGTTCAGTAGAGGGCATCAACAATTGGCTCGATACGTTCTTAGGCTCGAAAGACGAGAAATTTTTTTGGCCGGGAGTTTATAATTTGTCTGAAAGATGGGAAAAAGTTATAGCTTTTGATGGATGATATTTTGAATAAAGGATATGTAATCATGTTTTCATAAAATCTCACATTTTGGACAAAAATGCCTTAGTTACTGATATGATCGACTAATAAAACAGTCGAGAAATATTTCATGTAGATATTATTTCTGTAAAATATTATGTTAACCGTACATTCGTATTATATCTAATAAATAGAAGAAAATCTCTAGAAAAACGAAATATAATGCAGCCGATTAATTTACGTATGAATTTAAAATCATAATATTCTATTACGATACATGGGATTTAAAGAGATTCCTTCCATAGAGTTATCTAACCAACAATAGCTCTTTTTTCATAAAAATACCATGAAACTGATAGTATCCTTATTTGATGAACTTTACGTGCAGATATTTGAGAGATTTGCATTTGAATATGTGATCTTTGGTGACTCATACATGGACTCTTAGGGAAGACGAAAAAAATACCGAAGAAAATGATCTCGTGTGAAGTATAGATTAAGTTTTTATGAGCAAATAATAGTAGTTGGAAACGTCTAATTTTTCTCTATATGGTAGGGTATTTTTATTTATTTGATTATATGGAAAATCTAATTATTCTTATGGAAGTAAAAAAGCAATATAGCAGGAGGCCATGTTTTTTAATATACTAAGATAAAAGCTCGCGAAATATTTAAATTTTTAAATTCATTTTAAAAGTTGTTTTTTAACGAAAGTTAAAATATACTCCATTTCTTATTACAAAATTATAAATAAACATTAATTCAGTCTTTAGAGATATCTTGTATATATGAAATAGTAAAACAAAACAAGATATTGTTTCTAAAAGATGTTATATCATAAAATTACATACCGTACATAACGTGTCTGTGTTTCATTTGACCCTTTCTACCTATTTTACGTTGACGCGTAATTTCTTCATTCTTTTTTGCCATTTAAGATATTCTCATTGATTTTTAAAATTTCCAACAACCATATAGCAAGTATTAATAGGAATCCTGCAATTGTTCACACTGTTTACTAATATATATATATATATATATATATATATATATATATATATTTTTATTTTATTATTTTATTCTACCCACTTATATGTTGTTTGACAAAACTTTACTATTTTTTTTTTGCTTAGAAACTAAATATTACGTCTATAAATTTTGCGCTACATGTTTATATGACAGTGGAGACAGAAACGCTTCTAACCTATCTGTTTCTAAAACTTGATATACCAGTGGTTATACCCAAAAGTCCGCTATCTATGCATTTTATATCTATGGTTGAATCTAAAATTAATCTATTATGTTTCTATACTATGAACTGTTTTATAAGATTATTAATTTTTCACGTTTAAATAAAATTGTATACTTATATTATCAGTTTAAGCACGTTATTGAACATTAAAGTTAAATGTTATTGCGTAATAATATTTATATGATATTTCCACAAGAAAATTATAAAATAAGTGTATAAGCTGAAAAATAAAACGATCAGAATAATTACGTGCCTTATTTAGATAAAAAATGTCGACCATCCATCGCTGCGAATTGACCAGAACATCTGATTTTAAGTTGCCGAGATCATCGAAACTTTTTTGTGTTTCTCCTGTTTGTGAATTTTTACGTAGGTGGATTACAATTGACCATACTCATCCAAATTGTGAACGATATCTCATCAGTTTAGCCACCGCCAACAAGGAAAAGAGACGTCATAATGCTTGCAAGTACTGGTGGATTGTTCATCCGTTTAGTAAGCTTAGGTAATTTCTTTTTTAATATTGATTTCTTTATTAGAATTGGTTTGTTAAAATATTTTATTCATGCATATATAAAAACTGTAATGTATAATATTATAGGTTATATTGGGAAATCGTAATGATGATAGTATACTTCATCGCATTTTTTACCATTCCATTTAGAATGTGTTTTATTGTAGTGGAATATAAAACAATTTATTTCGATAATCTAAATCTGCTTATTTACGTTTTTTGCTGGATTGATATCGTTGGTCACTGCACTACAGGATTTTATGATGATAATAAAGATGAAGTTATCTTAGAACAGTCGCTTATTTTCAAGTAATATTAAAAATAAAATTACTATTTTCTAAAACCAAACATGCTTAATTGAATATCATTTTTTTATTAGAAGATATTTACGAAGCTATTTAATTGTTGACGTTCTTACATCTTTACCTTACGATCGTATTACTTTGTGGTGGAGGAAAATTCCAGCTCCTGATTATTTAATTATTATTTTAATAAATCTTGTACCTTTGCTTAAGATTTCTCGATATTATACATTTACGACGTATGTACGACAGATTTTTTTGGTAATGAAACTTTTTATTGGCTTTTTAAATTATTTTAGTAATGACTTTAAATAATTCTACTTGAGAGAAGTAGGAAGGGCTTAGATGAGAATTTCGAGGACACAGACCTCGAACATGATGTCCATCAAACTAATATCGATGCACTATGAGACCAAATGGAAAAATATCGCGCATAATGTAAAAAAAATATTGACTTTATATAAATGCTTAGAGGATCCGAGCAAATGGATAACGTTGTTCTCGAGCCGGCACAATTTCGAGCACCTTCCTGCCCTCTTGTAAGATATGGTGAGTACAGGAGGGGGGAGGTCCTTCTTCACTAAAAGGGAGACATCTCCCCTGCTGTATGTATTGTTGGCCATTGGTTGGAAGAGGGAGGATTATTCTTCTCTAAATTCCCTTCCTATAGCTGGAAGGAATATCGAATACCTATGTTTGAATTTTAAAGAAATAGAATATGAACTCAGACTAATATTCCAAATAACACAAATAATTAAGTTGATATTTTTTTATTGGGTTAGGTGTGCGATAAAGCATAAACAAACAACACAATATTTTTTTCTATATAATAAATTTTAATTTAAAATAAAAGATTGTGGTATTTATCCGACATAAAAACCCCCAATCCCATGTGGGGGAAAAGCCATTTAAATACGACAACAACTATATTTACAATAACTATAATTATATAAATAAAGACAGTACCGTGGTTAAATTAGTATCTATTTTAAATATAAAATGTATCTATTACTAGGAAGAACAAAGAATAATTATATAAAGATAACGCTCGCGACATTATATTACAGTAACGCTAAACTAAATAAGAGCTCGCTTACTCCTTACTTTTCACTTACGTGATTTGCGCTTATTCGGCGACGCTCGCTACAAGATAGGCTTGAAGGTAAAGGAAACTGGATTCCTTTACCAAGGTACAGGAAGGTGTTGTCCAAAAATCCTAGGCGTACTGTAGCTCCGACGTCTCGGACAATAACACTACAGCTACGCCGATGTTGCCGATCTGAGGGCAGAAAGTGGCGGTAACACCCCAGAGGCTCGGGACGACCTCTAATAGTGCAGCAGTCTATGTCGTCGCAACTCCTTTAATATTGACACACTACGCCTCACAAACGGATCAATAATGTCACGATTAAGCACGAAAAACGGTTCAGCTAAATCTCAATTAAGCACGGCGACGAAACCACAGAGAGAGAAAGATGCAACCTAACACCGCGGCGTCTAAATACGAATTAAAATTGTGTTCAAAAATCTTCTCAAGAAAAGCGGGAAAATTAACACCAACCCATGTGATCATTGCCCGGTTCAATGAAAAACAGGAACAAAAAGTGTGCGAGAGAAAGTTCGCGCGGACTTTGTCGCGCGGCCGTTTCTATACGCAGGTATATGATTACCTGAGCTGACCCCATCTGCTCCGACCGACGCATCCGTACTTCAGTCCTCGTACGTGCCGGGCGCGTATCCGAGAAGATTATTGTCCACTACAGAGTAGTCGATGCGTCAGCCCAAAGTACCCGTAATAAACTGAATATTTCTTTACTCATTTCCGATCTCTCTCGCTCTCGCTCGCTTGCTTATATATGGAGCGCAAATGGCCCGAACAACCTAGTTCTCTCTCCTCTGATGTGAGATGGTTGTAAATAAGACTTTTTCATTCGGAAGAACTCTTTCTTGAGATACACCCCCCTCTTCCTTAAAAACTCTTTTCCAGTTTAGAAGTAGTAAAGCAGTAAATTATACGTGAAAGATTTTAAATAGTATATGTGTAATTTATATGACACATATAAAATTATCCGTCGCTGATTAGCACCAATATTTGGAAGCATAAATAGAGCGACGTTAAATAATATAAAAAAAAAGTATATGTGTACATTGTTCTCGAAAGCGTGGGACTTTGAGACGGAGCGTAAGAGAAGCAGTTCCAGAAAAAGGCGAATACGTGTGCATATGCGAAAGTGACTTCCTGTAGAGCTAGCCGACCGGGAGTCTTGTCCGGTGCAAAGCCTTACTGTCTATCGATATATAAGGAGAAGGAGGAGGGCGGGGCAGCGAGGGATATGAGGTCGGAGTGGAGAGGGAGGAACTTTAGATTAGTCTCCAAATAATTAGATAAAGTTTTTTTCATAATACATTTGTAGGGCGTTAAGGAAAATTCTTCTAACCAACCCGAGTATGAGCCCTCAAAAGTAGTGAAAATGTAGGAGTTGTAATTTTTTTCACCTTATCACAAAAACTTTTTCACCTAATCAACCACGTCGAAGTGGAGAGCGAAGTCTCTGGGTATGGTATAAATATCCCGTCCGAACCATGTGTTCGTTTTTCGTTCGTTCTGGGAAGAATAACACGAAGGAGGGAGGAAGGGAGGGGATTTCCCCATCCTACAAACTTTGCTTGGTTTGAAAAAGTTGAGCTAAAGTCCATCCGTGTACTGGCACACATATCGTGTAGAGGTGTTGTTCCAGTACACCCATGTGCCACTATGCTCATAGCCTATCTACAGCTGGAATTAAAAGAAAGATTTATTTAACAGTAATTAAATACATGGCCGGCAAGTTATTCTTAATGGGTATGAAATTTTTGACATCCCTTCGGGATATCTGCTAAAGAATAAAAATATCAAAAAATACATATAAAAAATACATTTTTTAGAGAGATTATCTTTATAGCAATGCACGTAGATTACATGAAAGTTATGAAAAACGGTGATTTTTTTCTATGATTTGACTCGGTGTTGATCGCGCAATCGGGACATAGACTGGTGCTTTTGCACGAGTCCCTATACATACCGCTCTCCACTTAGTGCATCTACACTATACATTTCTCGCAACTTTTTCTTTTCAAACTGAAGATTTTGAGATTTTCGATTTTAAATTTAATTTTCAAACAATGCGCCCCGATGCTTCTATTTCGCCATTTTGAAAAAGTGCATTGATTTTTGTTCCTTTGATTTTTGATGAATTCTTGACCTTGCACGTCAGACATTTCGCCGAGCAAAAATTATTGCTTGTAATTCCAACAATCACTAATCACATTTTTCTCTTTTTTAATTTTGTTCATTTAATTACGTTTGAATTTACATGATTTTATATATTTTATTTTAATTAAATTATCTAATAGTTATATTGTTTACTCAATTTAATTTTTTAAAATCATTAGTTTTTTATCTCAAGATTTTCTTTTAAAAATCTAATTCTTTCGGCTTTTTCTCTGAACTAGTTGCAAACTTGCATTAATTTTATTCCAAGCTATCTTTATTTACTCGCAGTCGCATCTATAATTTTTTGCAAGTTCAAAATTTACTCTTTGTAGTAGGTATATCATTCCTGCAATAGCACCTAGTACCCTTCCAACTATAGACTTACTTTGATTCTTACAATCAGACAAAGAGGATCTTAGCATTGTGGCAGCAGGCTGGCTCTTTTAATCAGTTGAAAAAGTTCAGATAGGCACATCTAAAATTGAGTACAGTTGATTTATTCAAAGGTATAATAGGCAACGAGTTGACAGAGGAAAAAGTTCAAAAGATCACTATGGTTATATAATTTCGTTAATTCGAAGTATAAATCATGTAATGATCGACAAGCTAGAATGATTTCTACAAGATTAAAATGAGAAATGGTCACAAGCAAGAAAACGATATTTAAAAAACCGGCAGATAAAAATTTCTACAAAATCGTTTTGAAGTCCGAATGCATGCCTTAATTATAGATATCAATAAGGTAATCAAACTTGATTACATGTAGAAAATTAAGCTTTAAGAAGCCAGTCCTTTCCCGTAGTTATAAGAATTATACTGAAATGTCCTAAATGATTTCATCTACGTAAAACTGACTAACAATTCAAGAGCATATAACTCTTAAAACTTGCTTTTCTAATATAACGCTGTCAGACAAGATGTACTTGGTGATCTAATACGGTGATGCATTGCTTAGAAGCTCCATGCAATTTATATATTTTTACAGGGCATTGGAGTTTCTTGAGAGCTTTTCAGGTTTTAGGATCTATTTTAATGCCCCTGTTAAGCATTATACATTAGAGGACGTGCACTTCTGGACGTTTGAAGATGCCGAATAGTTTCGTTTTACATCCGCCGTCATTCACAGTAATGTAACATACATCGACTCGGGAGTGCTTGATCGTATTTTAAGAACTCAAGCCGTTGACTTTAAAGTCAGTCTTTCAGTCCTCGATATAACTAATATCGACACGACCATGAAGGGTATAAAGCAGATAACGAGATCATTGAAGGTACAATAACTAAGCCTCAGTTCCGTTCGCGCCATCTTAGGGCATTTACTTGCGGTTGACGATTTGAGGCAGTTGGTGGTGCGAGACAACACCTTCTACAGATCTAACAGTCAGGAGAAAGAGTGTTCTGCAAACTTCCGTGTGTTTAGAATAATCCATTAAAGAAGATACTCAACAATTTAAATTCGATCTGCTTTTGCAACGCTTAGATTTTGACGTGGGTGCATACGCACACAAGGATACACCCATATCTGAAATACCGGTGGCAGTGTTCTCAGGATGAGAACAGAATTGAGCATTTCAGTATATTGTGCGTGAAACCTGAGGATATTATCATGGGGAATGTCTATCCGTGGCCGAACATTAAGAAGAGCTGATCTATCAGGCTCTTCTGGGTGAACAACAACCTTACACGAAGCGTGTATTCATGGATTTTTCAAATCACACCCCTTTCGTCGAGGTATAACAGATCTTGGGAATTACCGTTCTCCATATCTTCAACCTGGATTACTGCTTCCACCTTAGTTGCTTAGGTATAGATTATGACATAAAATCAATCCCTTACTAATGAAAATAATTATGACGAGAATATACAGTCTCAAAACGGACAACAAAAGAAGAACTATCGATCGTTGCGTCATCAGCAACATGTTGCGGCACAACAACACGTGTCAAATACATTTGAGTTGATGCATGTTCAAAATTTCCTCAGACCTAGAGTATGTCATTAGAGATAAAAGGAGGCAGATTATATATAGATATACTATTGGCTTAAATAACTCTACAAAATATTATTGAAGATTCAACTTGCTATTTCGGTGGATACATTTCTCAAGATCATAATGTATGATAGTGTTCATATTGATAATCCAAGAATTTGTTTTCTAAACCTGATTTTGCTGCGTATGTGCAATACTTAATATTACTAAAGAGGATTTGAAAACCTAATAAGAGCTGTTTTTTTGTTGAGAATAGGTAAAATTAATTTTTTTGTTAGGGGTAAAAAACTCAATCAAAATACAGTAAAATATATTAAAGTTGATAAAAAATAAAGATGACTACATATTAAGAGCTTTATGGTCGATTTGTTGTTTACCTTAAGGTAAAGGCTGACTACACGCATATGAAGCTACGGTTAGCGGATCAATAAATATTCTTAATCAGGTACAATAAATCTGTCGATTAATGCCTTAATTGAACAGAGAATATAGAATATTATTACAGCCTTGCTTGAAGATAATGAACATTGTATGCTTAAGCTGTTATAAGCAAATTCCCGACAGCTATTTATTCTGTCGCGTAAAGCTGTTTGGACTTAAGGGGGGGGGGGTAAGATTAATTCGGTATAAATCAGGTATGTTTTTAAGAATTTTCTCTCGCGACACAGATACAGCCGGATTACCCAGTCAATTGGCATATAATAATGTATCATTTGAACAACATTTACCTAAATTTTCATTGAAAAATATTGAAAATTATGCGAATAACAGTGAATCTCCGGAGGCTCCTCGAGAAAAAGTTGTCTTGCGGTTACACGATTACGCACCACAGAATCATCGGAATCGCAAAAACCAAAGTGCATTCTTCAAAGTAGATGTTTCCTCAAGTAATGCTGTCGTGGTTTTTTTTTATTTAATTTTAGAATTTTTGGTAGCCCTAAGAAGCAAAAAAGCCGATTTTTGCTATAACAATCGGGTTATTTGTTACTGTAAAATTAAGAATTAATAAAAATAACCAAAAAACTCGACGGCGTTACCTGACGAATTATATAAAGATGTACTGTGTAAAATTTTAAAATGATCGGTTCAATAGATTTTTTGTGAGGATGTATACCGACTTCAAAAATGGCAGTTTTCAGGAAATGGCTTAAAAGTTTCGTAAAGTAAAAAATTCATAATAAAACTTTACAGTTCTTTCAGGTTCATATATCATATTCAGAATCGTCAATAGCAGGTCCATATAGCAAAACTCTTTCATCTACATGATCTAAAGCATCTTTTTGCATTTGTCTACGTAAAACTCTTCCTTCTTTACTATTGTGTGACGCTTGTTCCTTTGCTCTATTTATTCGCAACTCGTCAATTTGTCGCGCCTATTCGTGGGGACTTGACCATGTACTGATTTGCATCTTTTTCATAATGGCTAATAGAACAAAAGAACCTTCATTAAAAGTACATGCAGCTACATTAGCTGCAATTTCAACAATTGTAGAGATGCCACTCACTGACTTTGGAGAGATTTTCCAGATTAGCTGATTGAAACTCATTATTATTTTGCGTCAAACCTCCAAGATATCGCTATAAGAGTTCGCCTTTACTCAAGTCCTGATAAATGGGTCTAATAGCTCTAAGAACTTCAGTAGGAAGTGTTGTATAGCTGTATTTAAAAAACTTTAGAGCATCTGAAGCTGCAGCTTTCTGCCATTCGCACGAATTACGATATGTAAAAATCCTACCTGGACAAACGAATGTTCAAATACCTACAACTTTGTAAATTTTTCTCCGGTTAACTTAAAATTTCGACACAATATTCTTGAAATATAAAGCATTCATTTAAAAAAAAATTAAAAAATGACCAAAAAAAAGTTTAAATACCTTACCCTCCCTTAAGCTATAAAAAATAATTTAAATCGTAATATAATTTATAACATATACGATTATATCCATTAACTAAAAAAATCTAATTTGAGCAAAAACTAAGTATATTTTAAAAAGTACATTTTCATGACATGTATAGTTTTTGAGCATCAATAAAATTTCTATAAAAATAACAATATTTTTCTGAAAATACACAGAAAAATATAATGTTAAAAATAGGTATTGAAGGTTTTAAATTACTTTTATAGTAAAATCCTATACAAGTTTACCTTGAAAATGTTAATCTGAGAATAATTTTACTGCAATTCATCATGCCTGCGTATCTGCAGATCGGAAAATTTTCGTGTTGCTTAACTGTTTGAAGAGCATGTATGATGTACGTTTGGATATTTGTTGTATGGATTAATTTACCTTTCTGGTGCTATCGTGGACTACAATTAGTTTCAATATAGAAGCATCAAATTTTTACATTATGCCTGATACTAATTTTTAATATGATATTCTTTTTAGTATTTCGCATCAGAAGATATATCTTGCCAAATGCTTTTAACCTTACTTCTGTATGCATATGTGGTTCATTGGTTTACTTGTATTTGCTATGCTATCCCAACAATTATGATACATTTCCATCAGCTAAAAACTGACGTTAGTATATATCCTCTTTACTAATTTCTAATTATAATAATGTGTTAATATATATAAGAGTAAATAGTTCAATGGTAGATAAGAATAGCTGAGGTATACAAATATTTTTACCGAGCTTACAGTCTTTCTAAAATAATATAATAAGAATTTTAATCAAAGTCATACGGTCCTTGTTTATTATCATCCCCGCAGAATTTACAATAGAAAAATTATTACTAAATAATAATAATAAATTTAAGACTATAAGATTGATAACAATATTTGTCACTTTAGTTTATAGGTATAATTTTAAGAGGTCTACGATGGCTCTTATCACTAGAGCGAAGGACTAATAATTCGGTGATTCAAGTTCCAGTTCCGTTCTCGTCTGAATGACACAAGCACTGCTGTAACAATTTACAAGTGTTTTGTTTATAAATACAACCTAGACCTCCATTGCTGATTAACACAAATTAACTGATTAGAGCTCAAGTAACATTAAAACAGTATAATTTTAATTTTTAAATATCATCTATAGCACAAATTAATTATAAAGTTTTAAGCAATATTTCTGGAAGTATTAAAATGTTCAAATTTAATAAATATCAAATTATTTCCTCTCTGAAAACATGAAATTAAGCTTTCAGGCCAAATACCAAAATTTAAGCTCAATAAAATAGAAAAAATTTTCAGTTTTATGCGGGTGAATAGTTTCTAATATTTCCATTAGAAAGCTATATGTATGTATGAAGTTCTTTAGCGCTTAATGACTGTTTGTCAACACCCCAAAATAAAGGAATTCTTTCTCGCATATCTGAT
The DNA here is from genome assembly GCA_018907035.1 of Sycobia sp. Sy_11. Classification (NCBI taxonomy): domain Eukaryota; kingdom Metazoa; phylum Arthropoda; class Insecta; order Hymenoptera; family Epichrysomallidae; genus Sycobia; species Sycobia sp. Sy_11. Next base: position 1,485,055 of record JACCIC010000120.1, on the reverse strand, counting down.
GCCTCTCGACTTTGCGCCCTTAGTCATGCCCACTATAGTTCCTCGCCTTTTCGATTACAATTTTATATCCGATCAATCGAAAATTATTGTTACCAAATTTGGCAAGATTATCCCATTTTCTCTGGCTACGAAATGTTCATGCTATGTCCGTGAACAAATTGCTGCAAGAAGAGATAGGTTCTCTGACGCGTATTTTTACCTTTTTTGCTCGTAGATATATTCTTCTCAGGATACACTAGTTTTATTTTTGTAGTTTTATCAAAAGTACTATTTTCTAGCACATATTCGCAAATATCGTGTGCAACGATTTCGTTTGTACACTCACTTCTAAGACACCTCTTATCTCCATCTTGTAATGTAAATTTGCACTCATCGATTATGGCGCTTTTCCTGTACTATTGGATAATGTATTATTTTGTTACTGTCAACGATACTCTTATCAAGATCAAAAATCTATTTTTATTTATTTAAATTACTTTTATTTTGTAATTAAAAATAATAAACTCATAAAATACCATTAAAATGCCTTTCGGATCGGGATTTTGGAATCTCGTAGGAAATTACTAGTAATAAAAAAATTCGAGTAATTCAATTAATAAAACAAAAGGTAAGTAACATTTAAAACTACGAGGCCTATTCATGCAGTATTTCAAATTTTGTATTTTTGTAAATTTTATATTTATTCGTGAATATCTATTTTGTCCCCTTCAAACTTGTTCTCATCAAAAGTCATACACTTGCGCCATCATTTTTTCCAATTCTTGAAGCATTTCCAAATATCATCTCCTGTAATCTTGATCAACTTATTTGGTGCTGTATTTATTTGCTCAATTGGGGTATTATTGTCCTTTTATGCTCCACTTCAGAAAAATACGCTGACTCTGGATCAATAATAAGTGGAAAATTTACACAATTACTCTTTATTAAAACTGATACTTTTGATAATATTGAATAATAACAAATACGACGGACCTTTAAAATACCCGCAAATCACGTAAATAAAGTATGGAGCGGTGCACACTACACTCGAACTTCAACGCATGTACCCATTTCAAATAAATAAAAACAGGTGTTATATACTTGATTCGATTCTTTAATAATACAAAATATCTATACAAGGGAAGTACGACACTGAAATAGGTCGGAGGACAACTGACTCGTCAATTTGCTTCTATGCAGCAAATAAACTCGCATAACGATATCTTATACACGACGCTATAGGCAAATTTTTTTAAATATTCTTATTATTCCGTTTAAATATTCTTTGTTCCATCTGGTCCAGAAATCTTGCTTAACCTTAAGAATATGCTGCCAATAAGATAATCGATTGCTTGGTGCTTGAGCAATATTATCTTCCGGTAGGCTGCTTAATGTATCACCGATTAAAAAGTGGGCTGGAGTAAGGGCAAGCAGGTCATTAGGATCAACGGACAAAGGAGTGAGAGGTCGTGAATTTAAAATCGCTTCAATTTCTGTGCAAAAAGTAGTGAATTGTTCAAAAGTGAAAATTGGAGAAGTTACAACACGAATCAAATGGTGCTTGAACAATTTTACGGTAGACTCCCATAAGCCTCTGAAATGAGGCGACAATGGAGGAATGAATTTCCACTCAATTCCTTGTTCGCTTAAAAAATTCGTCGTCTTGGTTTGATGTTTTTCCTCATTAAATAATTTATATATTTCCCGCAATTCATTTCTCTCGCCTACAAATTTGGTCCCATTGTCGCAATAAATGCTTTGAGGTTTTCCTCGACGAGCGATAAAATGTTTCAAAGAAGCTAAGAAACCTTCGGTTGTCAAGTCATTCACCACTTCTAGATGTACCGCCTTCACCGCAAGACAAACAAATACTGCGACATAACACTTAATAAAATTTTCATTCCTGTGTCTTTTTTCTTTAATTAAAAATGGACCGCAGTAATCAATTCCCACATTCGAAAATGGTCGCGACGGATTGACCCGGGCGCGCGGTAGATCAACCATTAGATATTCGACGGCAGGCGGAGCAGCACGAATACAACGCACGCATTTCCGTATAATTTTTCGTACTTGGTTCTTGCCATCTAGTATCCAATATTTCTGTCGCGTCAAAAATAACGTCGTTTGAATTCCCGAATGAAAGTTTTTGTCATGAAAATATCTAATTATTAAATCCGTCACATGTGATTTAGGTAGAATAATCGGATGCTGTTTCTATACCGCGTACGGTATCGCGGCATTATTCAAGCGGCCTCCTACTCGAAATATTCCATCTTTGTCTACAAAAGGTTGAATCGAAAGGATTCTTTTATTTGAATATTTCACTTTAGTGCCGGTTTTATTGATCCACTCACGCGAAAATGGCATTTGAATTATTTTAAAAATGATTTTTTCTGCATTTTTTAATTCTACCGGTTGCAATAAACCAGGATATTTATTACTGATGACAACCGCAAGCAATAAGCGATAACCCGCCTTAATCTTGCAAAGCAGGAGAACTTATTTAAAACTTTAATAAAATCAACTGAGCACGTAAAGAAACATTCAAATTTACGTGTTTCGGGCAATTCCCAAGGTACGGGAACGTGTAAGGACGGGCACTCAGCTTTTATTGACTTTAGCCAATTGGGCCCTTCCACCCATAACGTGTTATCGATAAATTCTCGCGGTGATTGACCTCGTGATAACGCGTCGGCAGGATTATCTTCGGACGAGACATGCGACCAATCTTTTGTGCCAACTTTCGTTTGAATGTCTGCAATGCGATTTGCAACAAACGTTTTTAACATATGCGGGGACGTATTAATCCGTTGAATAACTATTGTAGCATTAGTCCAATAAAATTCATCATTCAACGAAAAACTTAAAGAATTTCTTACTTGAATAATTAATTTTGCTAGTAACTGTGCGGCGCATAATTCTAGTCGCGGTATACAATCAGTTTTTAATGGTGCTACGCGCGATTTTGCACACAATAAATAGCACTTAACATCATTGAGTTTATCGACCGACCAAATATATACATAAGCTCCATATCCGCGATCACTGGCGTCACAAAAACCGTGAAGCTGTATAATTTTTGCGTCTAAAATAACTACTTGTCTGGTAAAATTAAGGTGCTTAAGTACGTGTAATTCACTACAGAAATTCAGCCACAATGTATAAATATTATTTGGAACTGTCTCATCCCAGTCAAGTTTCAACTGCCAAAGATGCTGCATTAAAATCTTTGCATATAAAATAACCGGACCCAACTATCCAAAGGGATTGAAAATTTTTGCAATTTCTGATAAAATTGCGCGCTTTGACATTGCTATTTTTGATTCAATAGAATTTACTGTATATTTTATGTTATCGTACTGCGCGTTCCAAGATAAGCCGAGAGTTTTAATATTTTTATCACCTTCAGGATAAAAATTGATATCAATTGGACCTTTATCTAAATCTGTTAATATTTCTGGTTCATTCGCGGCCCATTGACGTAATTTAAACCCTCCGCGGAGCAGAAAATTAGTGATTTGCTGCTTAATTTCGCACGCTTCGGCAATTGTGCTCGCGCCCGTCAGTAAATTATCTACATATAAATCTTTCTTTAAAGTTTTTGCTGCCTTTGGATAATTTGCTCCTTCATCATTTGCCAGTTGATGAAGCGTACGAATTGCTAAGTACGGAGCCGAAGCGAGACCAAATGTAACGGTATTTAATTCGTACTCTACAATATTATCATCTACCTTCCACAAAATTCTTTGAAATTTCCTATCATGTTCACGCACTAAAACCTGTCGGTACATTTTTTTGATATCCGCACACATGACGTACTTAAAAAATCGGAAACATAAAATGAGCGCTAGCATGTCATCCTGAATCGTGGGCCCAGTCATTAACATGTCATTCAACGACGTTCCTGAGGTCGATTTTGCCGAACCGTCGAATACGACACGAAGTTTAGTCGTCGCACTTGTCTCTTTAAAAACCGCGTGGTGTGGTAAATAAAACCCTTTCTCTAAAATATTGCGGGCTTTCGACATGTGGCCTAATCTTATATATTCTTTGATGACTGATGAATAACTAATTTTAAATTCAGAATCCCGTTTAAATTTATTGAATAGCGTATTTAATCGCTTTAAAGCTACAATTCGAGACTCTCCCAACATTCGCTTACTTGTTTTGAACGGTAATGCAACTATATAACGACCAGCACAATCGCGAGTTGTGTTTTTTCTGTAATGACTCTCGCATTCAAACTCCTCGCTAGAAAGAAATGCTTGCGAGGGGCCTTCCTCAATTTCCCAAAATTGGGCCAAATCGTTTTGTAAATTCGCAAAATTACATGCAACGCGAGTTGGTTCTTCTTCCGAGTAGCCTCCCCCGATTACCCAACCGAATCGGGTTTTTTGGAAATAAAATTGCAAGCCATTTTTTAATAGTTCAATTTGCCCAATTGAAAAAATAGAAAGCGATGGTCCGGACCATAATAAAACATCTATGCGTGCCGGTATAAAAAATTCCGGCTCGCTTAATTTCAAATTCGCGGGAATAATGATTCTATCTCGCGGAAAGGGCTCGCTTGGAACAAACTGAGATATGGTCGGCACGGTCAAAAAACTGAATGATCTTTTAAAACTGCCATTTTGTGCAGAAATTGACGCAAGAAGCATATGATTCGTTGTCGCCGTTAATTGATTAAGAGCACCTATAGGGACGCGGCACCTATTCCTTGGCAACCTTGAAGCCGACTTATATAAAAATTCAACCATATCATCCAGCGATGGAAATACGCCCCGCTTGACCGATTCCTCCCATTTTTCTGCTGTAGTTTTACAAAGTTTTTCTTCAAGAATCTGAACAAGCATTTCCTCGCCTACACTGATGCCTAACGTTGCAAGCGAGTCGACATGCTGCTGTAATTCGTCAGCAAGTTTTCTTAGTCCTTCTGCACTTTCGCGTTCTTGGATTGGCAAACGAATTATTAAACTGAGATGTCGCGAGATAATCAATCGCTTGTCCGCGTAAGCTTTTTCAAGCACATCCCACGCGCGTCTGTAATTTTTGTCAACTACTGCTACCTTTAGGTATTGTAGTTTTTGAACATTAAGTCGTCCTGACAGTCGATCATGGATGTAAAAGCGTCCTTGAACGACAGCCAATCTTCATAATTTCCTGAGAATCGCGGTAAATCGGCTTCCGGAAGTTTTATGCGACGCTTTGGAATTATTTGGAGCCTTTACAGATCTGCTAATCATAATTTCTTAATGACCATACTGCAGACAAGATTCGAGATATTAAAACTATACTAATCGCAATACTTAAAAACAGATCAGACAAATTATATATTCTAACAAAAGAATTTACAGATTCATACACGGCATACAAAATAATGCATTCGTACGGAACAATATGTTTACCAAAAATTCGCGCAAAAGTAATGATATGTGAGTAGGAGCGTTACCATGTTGCAAAGGTCAACTATTGTTCTTTCGCAAAACTGGTCGTTTTTGGTCGAAAAATTCACAAACATTGTGTACAATTTGTAGATTATACTCTGTATTAATTGTTCCGTTTTTTGTCAAGAATAATGGTATCTGGCCTATTGCAATCGCAGAAAACGGTAGGTAAAACCTTCATATTCGACCGAACTTGGTGCGCTTTATTCGGTCTTGGCTTTTCAGTTGTATACGGCTGCTTTCATTGGGATGATTGCGTTTTAGTTTCCACGTTATCACCATAAACCCACATTTGTTCACCAGTTATGTTCCTCTTAAGAAAATTTAGCTCCTTAGAAATGCTATTGTGTTGCTTTTTTTGGTATGTAATTTTGGTGTCAATTTTTTGATGATTTGTTTTATACACAAACCATTCGTAAAAATAAAATAACATGAACCAATTGATATTGAAGAAAATTTTTTCTCTCTAACAACGATTCCACTATTGCAAAATATTAATACTATTTTCTTCACTTTTGATTCATCAATATTTTTGTTTGTGTTGTACTATTCGGTCGTCTACCACGCGCTTCTTTGTTCGTATCTTTGCCCGAATATACCTAAATATGTTTGCAAAAGATTGAACGCGCCTGAATCTGCTTGACGATGGCTGATTCTGCCTAAGGACATCTGGTGTGTCTGAGAGGACCTAAAGGTACCTGAATATGTCTGTTAATTCTCGAACCTGTCCATACTAAGGCAGCTTAACTGGATTAGGTTGAATCTACAAAATCTATCTATATTCAACGAAATCCTATTGGACTTTGACTGTTCTTGCATGTAGGTGTTTGAATTTGTCTGATAGTGACTGAATATTTCCGAAAGTACTATAATCTATATAAGCATCGTTGAAAATCTTTGGTTCTGTCTGAAAGTGTCTGTAGATATTGAGTGTTATTACTTCTCTATTTTAATTACCTAAAACGTAGGTTAAGTGCAAGATATTCACAGGGATGCGTATTTTGAAATTTTGTATTTAATGTTTGCTACGTGGAAAAGTATCTTCGGTATTTTCAACAAAATATATTTATGGTATTATATTCATAAGCCTATAGTAGTCTTTTTAAATGTTGCGAAAAAAGGAAGTTTTTAAATGTGAAGAAAGAGGAAACTCCACAACATTTATTCTGTACATGTGCTAATGAAATCGGTTATCATTATCGTCAGCACTTGCTAAGAACAAACTATTTCAATTCAAATGTCTCTTTAAGTATAATTTACCTAGTCTAACCTACTGTAGAGATTTAAATATCACGGTTATCATAAAAAATTAATTCAGGCAGATAGGATTACAATGGCGTGAGCTATGTATTCCTTAATTACTTCATTCGTTTCTGAAATGTGGTTTCTATATTAGTAAAACTAAGAAAATTTGATCAGGCTGAAAACGAAAAAAAATAGAAGTAAATTCTTAGATTTTTTTTCAATAAAATGAAAAATTTTTTTACTAAAATGTTTTTTTTTTTAATTTGGTTCTTTCAAGTTAGAGCCACATAAAAATCTGTTTTGTGACAAAACAACATTTTCAAATGTTCTGAGTATAAAGTTTGCTAACTTGTTTTACATTATTCTTCTATATTTTTATAATTTGTTCTCAGTGATTTTTTTAAATGGAATAAACATCTTTAAATCAATTTGGCTCTATTGTAAATAAAATTTAATTATAATGGATTATCTGTAAGTGTAAGACACATTTTTTACGTACACATACCCTTTTATTAGTTCACTAAAAACTCTATTATTCTATTAGGAGTGTGAATACGTCTTTCCCGTTTTTTGTAAGAGATGGCGCCACCAATACTGTGCGAGTATTCAATGGTTACATATGTCATAATCAAAGCTTATTCATATGTCAACAATTCCATACTAACACATTAGTTAAAATTTTTTCGCATCATAAATTTTTGATATCGTGAAAATGTCGAAATTTGAGCCGAGTCGACGTCATTTGCCCGAAGTTTCACTTTATTGGTTCAATTTGAAGAAATCTGCTGCCGAGACGCATCGATTGCTTCAGGAGGCTTATGGAGAAGGTTGTGTCGATGATTCAAGTGTTCGCGGATGGTTTCGACGCTTCAAAAGCGGTGATTTCGACGTGGAAGACAAGGAGCGTTCCGGGCGGCCGCAAATCTTTGAAGATCGAGAATTGGCGACTTTGCTTGATGAAGATTCTTGTCAAACGCAAGAAGAACTTGCTGAAGCATTGGGAGTTGACCGAACAACCATTTCCAAGCGTTTGAAAGCCATGGGAATGATCCAAAAGCAAGGAAATTGGGTGCCGTACGAACTGAAGCTGAGAGACGTCGAACGGCGTTTTTTCACTTGCGAACAGCTGCTTCAGCAACATAAAAGAAAGGGTTTTCTGTATCGTATCGTGACTGGCGATGAAAAGTGGATACGTTACGATAATCCGAAGCGAAGAAAATCATGGGGACTACCCGGCCATGCATCATCATCGACGGCCAAGCCAAATATTCATGGCGCCAAGCTCATGCTCTGTATATGGTGGGACCAGCTAGGTGTGGTTTACTATGAGCTTCTGAAACCGAATGAAAGGATCACAGGCGAGGTCTATCGACGACACTGCGAGAAAAACGGCCACAATACTCCGACAGGCACGACAAAGTTATTTTGCAACATGACAATGCTCGCCCACATGTTGCACCGCCGGTGAAAACATACTTAGAAACGCTCAAATGGGAAGTCCTACCCCACCCGCCGTATAGTCCAGACGTTGCTCCGTCTGATTACCATCTCTTCAGATCGATGACGCATGGCCTGGCTGACCAGCACTTCCATTCCTACGAGGAAGCCAAAAAATGGGTGGATGACTGGATAGAGGCCAAACCGGTCGAATTTTTTCGCAACGGGATTCGTATGTTGCCAGAAAGATGGGAAACAGTTGTAGCTAGCGATGGCCAATACTTTCAATAATTCATTTGTAACCATTTTTTCACAATAAAGGCTCAAAATTTGAAAAAAAACGGGAAAGACTTATTCACATACCTGATAATAAAATGAATTAATTTGACTTTAGTTGTAGTCGTAGGAGCATTTTATTACTATACATATATATTGTATTTAAAATAAAGTTTTTAATAAACATTTATATATATTTGATTATTTCCTAAAATAATAATAAAATATCTATTAATATTTTTTTATTTAGGAAAGGGTTGTGCATTTTACTCTTTTTAAAGATTATTTTAATTTTTTTATTTTTATTATTTGAAGAAGGATAAGTATCGTCATTAGAGTACATTTTATTCGGAACTAATATTAATGGATTAAATCTATTGATTTCTCGTAAATTGAGACTAGCAAATAATTTATAATCCGTCATCAAATCTCCTGAACATTATCTAAGTTTTTAAAAAAATGAAAACCAAAATTACATTGCTTTTAATATCTTTTTTACGCAGAAAGAAGATGTTTGGTGTGAAAAACTTGAAACGAAAGATTTTTTTGAAAGATATCAATACTTACTTTTTATTGTAATTCAAAATTTTACTGCCAGTGGTTATGGTGGCATTGCACCCAGAGCCGAGGGACATATTCTGGTTTGCACAATTCTAATGGTTCTCGGCAGACTTTTTGAAAGCTACATTATAAGTATTGATTTTTTAAAACAGGATATAAATAGTTAGAATCATATACTCATTCGTAATAATTATAAAAATGCCATTATTTTTATAGCCATGTTGCTGCAAATTGTAGCCGACAGAAAAGAGTCTGAATCGAAATATGAACAAATAGTTAATCAGCTGTCGGCTTATTCTTCGCAAAAGCAATTGCCTCCTTATATGAAACGAAGATTATTGTCTTATTACCATTTCCGTTTTCGAAATAGTTATTTTCGGGAAAAGAAAATTCTCTCGAATTTATCAGGTTACTATTTGTATTAATTACTATTTATAGTAATCTTATTAAAGTTACATTAGTTTTCATCAGTCATATTACAAAAAATTTTAAATATAAATTCTATAATTTTATGCTTCTTTTAATAATAAAGTTACTATTGTTACTAAGCTGGATTGAGACAAGAGGTAATTTTACACTCCTGCAGACGCCTCGTAGAAAATGTCGAGATTTTCCAAGACTTGCCGAAAAATATTTTAATTCTGATAGTTACTCACTTGAAACCAGAATTGTATTTAACGAAAGATATGATAATTAAAGCTGGCACACAAGGAGATTGTATGTTTTTTTTGTCTAGTGGAACCGTGGCCATATTGACACCAACGGGAAAAGAAGTAATTGCTGTTATTTTCATATATGATACTCGTATTGAGACTACGTTTGAATGAACAGAGTTTTTGAAAAAATATTTTATAATTTTTTTTTTATTATATGTTTTTCAAGTATAAAAAGCTTATATATATATATATATATATATATATATAGTTATATTAATTATTTTAGTCAAATTTTTTAATAATGAAAGTTCTTTCTCTAACTATAATTTACAAATGTGTAGGTTTGTTTTCTGGAGGACGGTGCGCATTTTGGCGAAGTGGCACTTTTGGTTCAGGATCAGCGCAGGGTTGCCAGCGTGGTCGCGATCGAAGTATGCGAAGTCTATAGACTAGAAAAAAAGGACTTTCGCAAATGCATAGCCGCCCACAGTGACTTGTTTGCGAAAATTGAAAAAATAGCCAGCGAGAGAATGCAACGCACGATATTAATCGAAGAGCAGCACAAACGTTACGCGATTCATGCCAGAGGATACAGTAAGAATCAATGGAAAAAGTCAAAACACATGCATCTTTAAGGTCGATGGTGAAGTGTGGCAACAAAAAAACAATACATTAATCAGATTTAATTGTTTAATTATATTTAAGGACCTTAAATAATATTATTGTCCATACAATATATTCGTACAATGGCATTTTCATTCATATCTGCCTACATTTCATTGTAGAATCATATATTAATCCTTATTCTAAAAATACTAACAATTATAATAAAGATTTGTAGCTAAAAGTTTTACAATAGCACTGAAGTCACAATAATTGATACGTCTAACAATGATATTTTCAATTATGATTCATATGTGTTCCTTTCGAATTTAAACCTCGACTCTTCCTGCAACATCGTTATCAGACCAATCGATCTAGTCTTTAAAAATCCGCATTATCGATATAGTGAGAATCTTTTGCGCGATTTACATCGAAAGTATATCTCTGATTATTTTTTCAGCGCAGTATAGCTCGTTGTGAGCATTCTAAACATTTCGTTTACGAGCTTTAAAAAAGACGGGACTCGAAATTCCATACGGCAATCTACGAATAACAACGCGCGAGGTTAAGTTCCCGAAGTAAAACACAGAATCATTCATAATGGTAAATGTTTTGACGTTTCTTTGGTCGATATTACGGATTTATAAAAACTTGGAATTTCATGAACACTATTAAGTCATAAATACGAATTCTTTATCACTTATATCCTGTATTTTATTAAACTTTATCGATATGTTCCGGCTATTATTTCGGGAATGACTCGAACGTAATTTTATGTTTGAATGTTCGATGTATACCACACTATTTATATCCCAGAAGGATTCGTACAAAAGTAAAAGAAAGTATAAAATAGTTTCGCTAAAAGATTAACTTCAATAGTTTTGGAAGATCGGTTTATACAAGGTCGGTCACTAATTCTACAACTACGTTTATTACATAATATTAGTATGGTCACTGCTCTTCTTGATAATCTTTTCGTAATCATAGACTATAAGAAAATCTTTAAAAAAGAATGCCGAATGGTTCTAAGGGAAAAATGTATAAATTATATACGGAAATGTGTATTATAATAATTTTATACAGTGTATACTCTTAACTTTAAATAAAAACGTATCACTTTAGACAATAAATGAAAGTACTTGCAGCATTCGGTAATCTTTCCACAGAATTTTCTTACCACATCTAATAAGGCACATGATTCGTGACTGAAAATGGAATAACGCAGATAAAATGCAAAAACAGAACACCTTAGCATTACAAATAAAGTTGCTATATCTCTGCAAGTAAATTTCTCAAAGCCAGTGTAAACTAAAAGAAATACTGATTCATTTTTTTTAACAACTATATTATTGTATTTACGTTTATAACAATAAATCTTTCTAAGGTTACGATAATAAATACAACGATAACTAAAGGAAATGCAACCTAATTATACAACTGCCATTGGTTAGTAGAGCAATAACGTACATAGCAGATACTTGTTTAGATGTATTTGTTTTCGTTTACACTGCTGTACTTCTTTTACATTCTGAAAACTCTTGATTTTCATGCCAGTAAAGGTATAACTGTTTGTTCACAAATCTAACTATACTATCGATGTCTCAGGAACACAAACTTGGTTGCGAGATTGTTACTTTAAACACAGTTTTGTGCTCTGTCACATTGGTCGCGCGTAATAATCGGGAAACGTAATAAGACATGAGGTTTCTTATCCAAATCAAGTAGGGCATTTACTTCTTTTAGAAAGACATTTTTCATGCTTATTGTAATTGTTTTCGAATATTAGAGCGCGTATCGTGTTTTCAGTAATGACATACACAAATATTCGTTGAAACAGTTCCGCATAATTAAAATACAATATATAATAAACATTGATATAATATTAATTCTGATAATGTAGCAAAAATGTATGTACGTAGCTATTACACAATAAAATTACTTAATACTTTACAATATAACATATCTGTAAGCTTAACATGTATAAATGCCATTACTTTATCATGCATCACAAAGAATATAAAACAATTTTTGGGAGCAAAAGTTTTGTTTGTGCTGACTGAGCGCGTTTCTTTTTTCAACTATTGGTGATGATGATCTGTATCAAAAGTTAACTCATTATAGTAGTACTATTTAAAAATATTTACTTTTTGAAAATCCATTGCATATTCAATGTCTTAACAGTTTCAACAGTTTATAAAAGTTTAAATTGTAGACAGCAGTGGCTCAACCACTAATTATTTATAAAATCAATTGTAAATTTTAAACAGTTTCGTTTTACTCAAATAGTATTTTTTAGCACTAAAAATTATCTTTTCAATATTAATTGCAAATAGTTTCGTATAAGAAATCATTTGCAGATAAATATAACTTGTTTACGGTTATAGTACATTCTTGCTTTAAAACGTCAATATTTATGTCAGTACAATACTTAATATTCATTAAAATTAGCCTATTTTCCATGTTATATTCTATTTATAATTTGAATTGTATGGTAAAGATAGAAAGGCTATATATTAACTACAGTAATGTATAAGAAGAGATTTTCATTCATGAACCTTTCTTGAACGATCTTATGATATAAACTTAAGGACCAGTGATTTTTGTATGCTTCATTTTTTTTTTACCAGAAATTATTAGTAAGTAAAAAGGCCAAGGATTCTATTTAATACAGTGGCAATTTTCGTTAGAAAGTACAAATATTTTCTAGTCTCGGAAACTTTTGTTATGATCGGTGATTTTCCAAGAATAATACGGCATTATGAGTTTTGTTATAGAGGCATTCTTTCATAGCCTCGTGGGCAGTTTTTAACGAAACAGGCCCGTTGGACTAGGAATCAGCATTAGATCAGTCTATACATAGAGGTGTACTATTACATTAATTACATAATTATACTTTATTATAACGATTTTTATATTTTTCTTTTAAAATCTGCTTTTGAATATCTTATTACTGTCTATATATAGATGATCCAAGGCTTTGGCAGTGTGCTAAATTCGATTTTCCACCATGCTCTCTGCTGGACATAAGAGTTTTTTTTATCGATCGGGCACCGGAAATAGAACTATTTTGATTCTTTAAACCTGCAGTCTTTGGCACTTGGGAAAAACGATTTTTACGCGTTTAAATATTCAATTTCTTTTTACAGAAGAGAAAACAATGACCTCTTCGCTCTTTGATTATCAGCGTACGGTGGTACTCCTCTCGGCGCCAATTGTCCAGCTTCCGTACATGATCGACAGCAGAATTTGGCGTAGTAACGATGCTGACAGTATCTTGCTGCAACGATTAAACTACAATTGGCCAATTCCTTATTGTCTGTACAATGGGGATCGATGTAAATTCCTAGGAAAAAAAAAATATGTTAGAACATTAAATCATATATGAAAACGAATAGAAAGCCAGTATTTAAGTATTTACCAGCCACGCGGATTTCTACGCTCTCTGAACTACTAGAATGTTGATTGACTCCTTCGCAACGATAATTACCGGTATCATTGACATTTGCTTCGGAAATTCTCAGTTCGTTGGTTTCTAAAGAAAAGTTTGTTATGAGTTATTCAGGCCTTAATTCAATAAAATAGAAGTAATAAGTTCTAAATTTACCACTAATTTGTATGCGATCGTCCGTTTCTATTGGAATGTCATCTTTATACCAAGTAACGCGTGGAGGTGGTAAGCCTGTAGCATTACAACTTAAACTGACGACACCACCATCTGGGAATTGAACCTGTGGTGCAGAGATATTGACACGAACCGGTGCTAATTAGGGAAAAAATTATGAATATTAGTATTTAAATGCAAAGATTGTAAATAAAATATAAAAACATAATGTTTTTTATTAAATAGATAAATTTATCACGTATACAAAAAAAGTATAAGTTCTTATTTGCTGTGGAACAAAATCAATATAATTAACTATAAACTTTTTTTTAGAATATATTATAAATAGCAACAAATTGTAACATTCAGTGTTAGTAAAATAGTAAAATAGTTCATGAAACATGCGTCAATTCAAAGTTCAATCTAATACAGATTCAAGGGATATGTTAGTATTTGTTCTAGCTGAAAAAATGTATTATTCTACTCCACAACCAAAACTGTTAATAAATAGAGATGCTGTATATATATATATATATATATATATATATATATATATATATATATATATATATATTATGTATATTATGTGATTGATTATGTCATATAGTACTCGATAATCTAATAAATTAAACTGTTCTTGAAACTATTTGAATGTGAATAGCCGTTATTTCTAAAGCAACATTTGGAAACTTATTTTCAATAATTTTAAATAGACCGCAAGGACAAATTTATGGTCTTACCATTTCCATTTTCTTAAAATATTAATTTTAATAAAATGATGTACAATGAATTTAAAAAATAGGATGTCTAACGATATTTTTTTTATAAATCAGGTAACAAATCCGGTAATAATTTATGGTAATAAATCGTTTATTTTTTCATGAAGATTAAACATTTTATTTTATTGGATTAGCTGGCTATTTTGATAAAATTGGGACATATTTAAAATTTTATTCATCTTCTTAAAAACTTACTTGAATACTGAACATGTGGTACTTGTGTAGTAATATCTAATGGTACCACAGCAGCTATATGAGGTCGTCTCGTCGAATAGTATGGTGCATAAGTGTAATTTTCATGAATTTGAGTTCTATTCGGACGGTAAGGATATGATGGCCTTTCAGGTCTCTGAGGTGGCTGTACCAAATATTTTGTATATTTTTCTTGATCGGGTCTAACGTTTGCAACTGGACCAACCGCCTGCAGAATTGTTGACCATTCGGCTGCTTTGCCTATACCATTATAAGCGTGGCAAGTATAGATACCGAGACTACTCAACGTCACCGAGCGTAGGCGAAGAGTATTATCAGATTCTTGCTCGTACTCATCGGATGATAGTGGTATCATGCTGTCATTGCGCCACCAAGTGACAGTTGGTCTTGGCCAACCAATAGCGTAGCAGTGTAGTACCGCAGGTGAGTTTAGAACGACCGTGAAAGGTCTGTTTGGTTCGTCTACTATACCGGGTGAACTTTCGTGCGGTTCTGGATTACGTGTAAAAATGTGCGCAATTGTGTTTTTTAGAGTTTCAGTGTTAGATAAAAAAAGTAAGTATTCAAATAACTTAGTTAGTAAAACACACGTAGTTAATATAAAATGACAATTTACTTTAGTTATTAGAACTACCCAAGGATGAAGCATTATTTAAATAGATAATAAATATATTATTAGTATTCTCAAACACTACTTGAAATTATTTTTAGTATATTTTTAGTAAAAACTACAAATGTATACCATAATGAATAAAACAGTTACTTACCTACTATATCCAATTGATACTCTATCCGAACTGGCTCGCTAATTCCATTATCAGCAGTGCAAACATATATACCCCTATCATATGTATAAAGATTAACAATTTGCAATGATCCATCTTCAAGAATGCGTCGTCGATTTTCATTAGCGCCAATCTAAAGTACGTATGAAGTTATTAACATTTTACTTTTAATATTATTAATTTTCGCCAATTATTAAAACTGTAATTCAATTAAAACATACAAATTTAGCATCTTTCTTCCAAATTATAGTTGGTTTAGGAAGACCAATTACGATGCAGTTCATAGTTACATATCCACCTTCTTCTCCAGTGACATTTGGTGATTCTGGTCTCTGAATTTTCGCTGGTATAGATCCAGGAGGATAAGCTAATTGCTCTATTGCATTCTCAGTTTCTCTAAAAAATTTTACAATGTTTTAAAATACAACAGTTATAAATACTTTTCATGATTATAGACCATTAAAGTTGCGTTTGAATATATTTCAGTTCTTAGCACAAACAAATTCATAAATATGAGATTCCAATTAATTATCGCTAAGTTGAAGGAATAATTTTGTAAAATCATATGTTTTATTTACTCGTCAGGTTCTCGTCGATCTTCATAAGGATACGAAGATGTAGTAACTTCGTTTGCTGGATTTAAACACAATGTACCACAACCACTGTTACAGCATTTCTGATCTCCTGAACAATCAGCATCTGTGTAGCATTCTTGTTCGCATCGTGTGTTGTCAGAAACTGCAGGGCATTCACCAGGTTTAGTCACTGCAATAAAACGAATTAATTAGTATTATCATTATAAATAATGCTATATATACAGACTCAAAGAAAATTATACTTGATAAATATGTAATATATTTCTAATTAGCATAAATAAAAGATGAAATAATAATATCAATACGGCACATAATAATATGTATTCAATGTTGTGTAAAATATATTTTTTAAATATATTAGATAATCAATATTTAGAATAAAAATAATTTATAAATAAATAATATGAACTAGTTTACTGATGCAACAGTTTATTTACCAGGATTACAAATTCCTCTATATTCGGGACCGTCGTCAGAATCAACCAGAGCGATCGCGCATTTCGATCCTTCTGGACATGAAATGGATTGGCATGGTTCTGCGCAACGACATCGCTTACAGTATTGCGAATCAACGTAATCTTCTTGACCATAAGGACAGCGAAGCTGACTACAATGCTCGTTAGCCTCTGCGCACGGATCTTTATTCTCTTCTTCTGAATCTGGTATTGTATTGGTATCTAAAATACAAATTCATTAATGAATTATTGCACGATTTTAAAAGAAAAAACATAGTCTAGGTAATTCAAACGATCTGAAACGATGAAAATTTATGAAATGTTAGCAAATATATACAGCTGAATGCTTCGTGACCTAAAAATAATGATAGAATATTTACAAATATTTCAATTAATATAGCAAATAAAATTAGCACCATAAAATATTTACAATGGAATTATAATTATTCCTGCATTTGTGTAAGCATAAGAAGATGATAACCAAATGACAGTGATTATGGCATGTATATTCTAATACTTATTATATTTCTTGTGTCATAATTAATATTAGGCAAAAAACTAAGTTGTTGCTGTTTGTCAATAGCTAACTCTAGCAGTTCTAGCCAATCAATTTTCACATATTCGAAAGGTCATGAACTGAGAATAGATATATAGTAAATAAACCGCGTAACACATTCATGATTTTATTTGTGCTTATTTGATTATTGATTTTGTTTATACTTATGGTTGTATGAAAATTTTTGATTATGTGCCAGCTAAACATCATTGAAGGGAAGTGTGAATTTTCTTCTTTCATTCGAAAAAACGGTGGCCGAAGCACATTGAGAATT
This sequence comes from Sycobia sp. Sy_11, assembly GCA_018907035.1. Classification (NCBI taxonomy): domain Eukaryota; kingdom Metazoa; phylum Arthropoda; class Insecta; order Hymenoptera; family Epichrysomallidae; genus Sycobia; species Sycobia sp. Sy_11. The sequence continues at coordinate 1,467,595 of JACCIC010000120.1, read as the reverse complement.
TTAAAAAGCTTATGCTCTCCTCTAAGTGAAACTACGCACAGCGATTTCAATATTGTAGTCCGTTCGTTTGAAGCAAGACTCAAAACTTCCGAAAACGCTGAATTGGAGGCGTGGCTCGATGAATATTCGTGCCAAACCGAAGAATTTTTTAAAAATTGTAATTTACCCGCTAAGCTATTTTTAAGCGATTGCATGTATTAGGAAGTATTCCAAAGCAACGAAGCTGGGTTCCTTATGATTTGAAGCCAAAAGACGCTGAGTGTTGCTTTTGCGCCTGTAAACTCCTGGTCTTGTGGTAAAAAAGGAACAGTTTTCTGCATGTCATTTTATTGAGTAATGAAAAAAGGATTGGTTACATGGACTCAAAAAAAATATTGAAGATTGTCTGGTCGTGTTTTAACATCGTCGGCTCGGACGAATATTCATGCTACGTGAAAATAATACTCAATCGGCATTATTTTTAGGAGCTCTTAACACCGACCGAAATCACTGAAGGATGGCGTTTGATGGTGCTTAACTCAATTGATACAATTAAGCAAAGTACTACGTGATTCTGTGGAAAGTAACACTTGGGCTCACGTTGCCAAGCCCATTAAAACCTACTGGGAAACTTTCAAATGAAAAGTTCTACCCTTCCGCCATATTTCTCAAATATTGCGGCGTCCGATCATTACTTGTTCTGTCCGATGGCACACGGTCTAACCAGCTAGCAGTTTCCCTCATATGATAACATAATGATTAGTAGATAGTCTCAAAAGGCGAACACTTTTACCGTCAAGGGATTCCAACTTCCGCCAGAAAGATACGAAAAAGTTGTAGGCTAGAAATATACAATACTTTGTATGATTAATTTTTAAACATTTTCTCACAATAAGTTGTATTTGCATAAAAAACAGCGAAAAGTTAGTTTCGCTCCTAATATTATTATCTTATTTATTACCTTCTAAATCAAATATGTAATAAAAATATGTAACAGAATTGCGTTTGGTAAAAAGTAAAATTATTGATAAACTTTTCTAGTATAAAATTATTGTAAAATTCCTTTGCTGTAAATCTTGTACATACATGCCATATCATTTCCAAATGAAAATTATTGTTTTTCTTAATGCGGTAAACTTACGACGACAAGCATTAAGACAAGATTCAATAGACTTGAAGTTGTTACGATTTCCACCGCAACCAGTGTAAATAAACGCTCTGCAGGTTTGATATTCATCATCATAATAGAATCTCTTGTAATTTCCAATTGAGCAAGAACCAGCTTCAACAGGTTCTTTACAGATTGCTAAATCATCGCAACGCAGTACAATTGTTATATAAGTATATAAATTTTAAACTATAATATTACATACAATTTTATCTCCTCTTATTTGAATTATTTGATATTTAACGATCAAGATTGCCAAATTATTTACTTACTAATATCAGATGATCCCGTTTTGTTGCCAGTTTGTGCAGGCTCTTCATGATGAACGCATACTGATTCACATTCACCTCGCGAGCTGAATCGATTGGCATTTCCATCGCAGCCACCGTAAATGAATTCTCGGCAAACGCGGGATTGTTGATCGTAATAAAATTTGGGAAAAGCACCTCGGCAAGGGCCTTGGTCAGCCTCAAGATGACATATGTCTAAAAAATAATAAGAATATCACATTTACTGAAATATAATAACTACTTTATCATATGTATTTAATTTCTAAACATTTTGGTTTTTAAGGTACAAGCAAATCAAAATTTTTAGATTAATTTTTAGAAAAAAAAATTTCAATTTTCTTCATCTAGATACCGATGTGACTTCATCATGAATCGACTGAAATCTAGTATAGTTTTGCGCGAAGTCTTAGATTTTCAGTTCATCTCGACAAAAAAAATAGAAATTTAGTTTACTAGATTTATTGATGACAAGCTATAATGAAATTGTAATTCATTATGAAATTCTTGTTTTTTCAGCTGTTAAACAGGTGGGATAGATTGCTTAAATTTTGTACTTAAGCAAATTTTTGGATATGAATCTAATCCCTTCGATGAACCCATAATTACCTTTCTTACGGAATTTTCCACATAGTCTTTCACATTGTTCTTCTGATTGGTAGCGATTGGCGTTGCCTTCACACCCACCATAGATAAAAGCTTGACATCTTCCTTCTTCACTGGCGTAGAAATAGGCTGTGACCTCGCCATCGCAAGGACCTGCATCTGGGGCTTCAAGACAGCCACCGCTTGGACGTTCTGGCGCCTCGGTTGAAGTTGTGGTCGTCTGAATCGGCTGACGTTTGCGGCAACGATGTTCACAAGTGCGCAAATCGTTAAAGCGATTCTTATTGCCTTGACATCCACTGTAGTCAAACTCGTAACAGGCATCAACACGACGGTCGTAATAAAATTGTGGAACCGAACCGTTACATGGACCCACGAGCACAGGCATCGAACATGGATCTAAAAGTAATTAAAGTTTCATTTTCGGTCGCTTTTTTACGTAATTTGATTTTTAAATTGCGATCTTATATGAACTTAAAAAGTTTTAAAAATGTTTATAGTATGTAATTAATATCAAGTTTATAATTATTGCTTATTTTATTTATATAACGAAATTTTACCTTGAACTTCTCCACATCTGTATTCGCAGTCTTCACGAGAATTGAAGTTATTTCCATTACTAGAACAGCCTCCGTAAACAAACTGTTTACAAATTCCTTCCCTACTATCATACAGCCATTTAGTCTGATAGTTTTGACAAGATCCGCGTTCTTCAGGTAAGAAGCAGAATTCTAAAAGAGATATTAAATAATAAATTCCTAAGATCATCATTCTATATTAAATTAGTATATAGTATATGTATAATTTCTGTACAACAGTTCGAAATTTCAATTCTGACCATAATAATATTATATTTTATTTTATTATGCGCTGATAATATAGGGAGCAAATAGGTGTTTGTTAGTGAGAGATATGTGACTCTCGAATGTAGTAACGGCTTTAATTTTCATGAACAGACACACCATTTTTTTTTTTAAAAGAACAGAACACACTAAATTTTTATGATTATCTTAAGACGATAAAATATTAGAGTAAATTGGTTCAGAAGTTAAAAAGTCAACTATTGCATACGTGTAGAAATGTAATATTTTAAAGACAGAATAAAAATACACTTTTCTCCGCCTATCTTGCAGATGAAAAATAGCTTTTTTTGCAATAAAAAGATCAAAATAGATAACAAAAGGAAGTTATATGAATATAATATAATATTACTATAAATTATATTTGACTGATAGTCCTAAATGATTTTGTATTTATTTATGATAATTCTTGAAAATATATATATTTTTTATGTACATTCCACGAGGGAGAAAAGGTGTTTAGCGGTTCCAGCAAATTGACGCACTTGGGTTCGGTTCATCGCTAATCGCTATACATTCAGGTAGCAAACGTGCTCTTACCGACGAAACCTGTTTTTCTCCATTATGTCATAATGTACTATTCAATGCATTTTAACACCAGTGTGGAAGTTAAATATATTCATTACCTCGAGAAATAGTTTACCCTTGAGCGAAATGAGAGTCTCATAACGTAAAAAAATCAACTTGTACACTTTAGTACTGGACTAAATTTTTTACCATGACAGCTAAGAAGTCATGTGCAAGTTATCGTTTTGAGATTAAAGTGGTGCAAATAGAAAGTATAATCCAGAAGTTCCGATCGAATAGATCGAATACTTTATATATAAATAAAATAAACGGTCAAGTTGTCATTATAAGATTAGAATACTGTAAAATAGCTAAAATAATTGTCCATATCCAGACAGCAAAATAAAGTTTATATCACTCCGATTTGATAATGACAACTTAGCATGATTTTTCGGCCTTTATATCCGTTTGAAAAATGTATCGTGCAACTCGGTCGATACAGTGCCTGTTACGCCCTAGGGTATAAGTCAGCATGGTGGTTCGCATGCTAGAAGTATAAGGACTAGGGAACTGGAATAGACAGTCCAACTGTTCAACAAGAAGTATCTCATGTCTTTATTTTGCTCGGGATTAACCTGATTGATATTTTAAGAAAAGCAACTGTCTCGCGCGTGTCAAAATGTAATTACTATATAATTTAGACTGAAATTGTACCGGTTTTAAATTCTTCTTCTGTTTCAGGGGGCGCAGTTTCTGGTGTCTCACATCTGTTTTGGCATTCGTATTCTGAATTGAAGTTATTGTCGTTACCGCCACAGCCTCCGTAATAGAATTGTCTACATCTCTTTTCCAAAGAATCAAAGTACCAGCGTTGTGTGTAGTTGTGGCATTCACCAAGGACGGCCGGTAGTAGGCAAATATCTTGTTCTGTATGATTGAAGATGCATATATTTTATACATGCCATTTTTTATTTATTATATACATTTTCCATTTAAGTTCGATTTAATATAATTACGTTAATTGTAAATAATAGAAAGGACCATATAATATTTTGATTCTGACAAAAACGTTGGACCCTGCTGATTATATTTAAACTGAGTAAATAATATGAATTACTATCAGAAATATATTAGAATTTTTCTATATTTTGCTTTATTTCGTTAGACAATGACTTTTAAAGATCAGCTATTTTAAGATATTGGAAAGTAAAGAAAATTTTAATATAATATTGAATAATTTAAATACAAATATCTCACAATATCTTAAAATAATAAGTTTTAATTTCATAAATTAAATATTTATTACACAACTTTCAATTATAAACTTTAAAGTATAAGTATAAAATTTGAATTCCATGTTGTATAATATTAAGCAGTATTAATAAGTTTATTTTTCTGATATTTTTTTGTTTGTAATTTTACGAAAAATGATCGTTAATATTATTATATAATGATTTATGAATTATTAATGAACATTAGATTACATCATGCGAAAGTAGCAAATTTGACATAACCAGAATAATTTCTTACCAATTTTTGGTGGGCAATCTGAGTCACATGCATCTCTAGATGCAAAATTATTTTTATTTCCACCACATCCAGTGAAATAAAATGGCATGCAACGATTTTCCTGCTGGTCAAAGTACCAACGAGAATGTTTCTCCGTGCAGTTACCCTCAGCTCGTGGCAGCGAGCACGATTCTGTTCATTAAAGAGTTAAATTCAACCATGCAGTGTTAGTGTCAAACCATTAAGCTCTATATGTTGATTAATCTTATAAATTCAATATCTTAAATCTACTAGTATGATGATCAATATTTTGATAAAGTTTACTATTTGTCCTACTAATGATTATTATTATTAAAGCATGAAGCTAATAGCATATGTTTCTCCTGTCTAGGGCATTGGCTTGAATCATGATGAAAGATATTATATGTTTAGTACAGATTAAATTTTATTCGAGCATGATGTTTAACGAGTTGATTTAGTAAAAATTTAGTGTTTTTATGACAAGCAAAGGATTCTCTTATTAATAATGGAGTAATATAGATGATGATGATGATTTTTTATCATTTACCTATTTTACTATTTTTGTAAGATATTGAGGAAAAAAAATATTTTGAACATTCATTGGCTCAGGCGGCAAAGGTGTCGGTTTTTTTACTATAATTGAATGTTGTATTTGACTTGCAGAGTCGAAGTTTCTCGATGCCGTGAAACTAATTTCCGTCAATTGAATTTTTTGCAGACACTTAAAAACATAGTTTCTGCCGGGGTTTTTTGTTGGCTTAATTCGCGTGATTTAAGTGTCTATTATTTTAAAATCCTTTACAGATATTACATTATGTTTTAACAAGTATACAGCAAATTCCCCATTAATTATGTATTCAAATTACCAATAAGATATTTTAATTATGCTTAAACATTATTTAGAAACTACGTTATTTGAATATAAATCTCTGTGCAATGTTTAACCAATTATATCCTTTTAACCTAAAGTAAAATACTTTGAATTAAATAAAAACTTGATATTATATTAAAGCACTACGATTTTGTACTCTGAAAAGATCCAGCACCTGTTATAATTTGAGCAAGTGAAAACCAACGTTACAATTAAAGATAAAATTATGCGTGTATCAAGAACTAGGAGACACTATGGTGGCTTTGTAATCTTTTCTTGTCCGATAACTAGGACTCGTGTACCTCTGAGAAGACAGCGCTGTTTACAGGCAGCTTTATTACGGAATTTATTACCGTTGCCTTTGCAACCGCCATAAACGAATTTTCTACATGCTTGACGTTTAGTGTCGTAATACCAGCGCAGCAAAGAGCCAGGACAGGGCCCTGGCTCTTTTTCCAGGGCGCACACGTCTTGTATTACTGAAAAGTTATAGTTACGAATGATCCTGGGCAAAAGAAGATGTATTTTTATGATTTGAAATCCTTACACACTTATTCCAATTTCAATAGTTGTGTTTCCTATTCATTTCTTTAAGATAGTATTTCTTAAAGTTTAATACAGAATAATTAAATAATTCAAAATAAAATAAGTTAATTTTTGGGTAATTTTATTAGTTATATTTCATCAAATTCCAAAAACATGCTTTTAATACTCCAGCTTAGTATGGTAAAGATATATTTAATCAAACATTAGCATTTTTTAAATAAAATTAGATAACTTGTATCAGGAAAAAAATTTTTTTAATAAATGAATAATAATTTTTTTTTAATAAATTAATATAAATAATAACTACTAAAAATCATTAAATTATTCAAATATATTTAATAATTCATTTCAATATTAAGATAAACTTTTTCACGTACCTCGACTGCGTCCTGGTTGCAAACACTGTTGTTTACAGGCCACCTCTGATGGATAATTATTATGATTGCCTTTGCAACCGCCATATCTAAATATTTCACAACTCTGTGATTCTTTATTGAAATACCATCTTCGGAAGTTTCCTCTGCAAGGACCAGGTTCTTGAGGTAATGTGCACGGATCTATCCAAGCACAAGCACACCGATTTTGAGTTATATAAATAGTATTTATTAACGAATATTTTCATAATATTAAGGAAAATATTTTTACCAGCGTCAGTAGGCTCTGTACAAAGATCTTCACATTCTTGACGAGTTTTGAATTTATTTCCATTTCCAAGACAGCCAGAATATGCAAATTGGTTACAGTGTTTTCGGTCAACATCGTAATACCACATAGGCTGGTATCCTTCACACGGTCCAGAGATCTTAGGTAGATGACAAACATCTGAAAGTATATACTGGTATATAATGACTTACCAAACTATTGGTTTCCCTATATTTTACAGGCATAGCGTTTATCCGCGAATATATTATTTTCTAACACCTATTATAATATCTTTTTACTACCTTTGTTTTAGGATTAAGACCTACCTCACGTCCACCTTATATTTTTCCAGGCTTATTTACAGAGCATGGACCAGCTATAGCTATACTTAACGGCATGCATATCGATTAGGAACAACAAACTTGACCCAGATTTGTTGGTTTATTATTGAAATTGCTTAAATGCGGTGTCCTAATTTACGTTCAGTATAAGATACGGTTGGGATACAGTAGCTCGTATCGTAGCACTATCATATGCTCTGCTCTATTCCCATTTCTGTATTGATTAGACGCTCTAATAACCGAAGAATAGCCATGAATATAGCAAATGACACAATTGAGCCACGATACGAACTATTATTAGCGAATATAGATTCGCATAGAAGCGTAAAGTGTTATTATGGATGAAACATATCGGATTTATGTAGTGGGCATTCCAAGCATTTGCGGAACTTCCCTTGTGAGTGTCCATACATTTAGATAGTAAAAATTAAAAATTGTTCTATATATAGATAGAAAAATGATGCACAGAAAATATACCAGTGTTGTACATGTTTGGGATGCACACTGCCCAAACACTTAAGTTTTTCTTGCATGACTTTAGGTTTCTATTGTGGTCTATCTGCGTTGCTATCGTATCTCTATTGTATCGTAGCTCAAAGTAATATATGTGATATTTCTTATGCTTTATGGACACCGAATTTGTCAAATCTGATGTCTATCACATCGGTGGGCTGAGTTAGAAAAAACATCTTAGTGACCAACTGTTTACGTCATAGTGACCAGTACATGGGTATTTCGTAATGTTGGTAAATGACTGAGGTATCAACCGGTCATTCCACTAAGACTTCGATATAATTGAATTATTAGTACATTCCCATGTCATGTAAAATATTTCAAGTCAAAAGTTGCGAATAAATTTTGTAATATTATTAGAATGTAACTTTGAAGAAAGAATGAGTAATTGAATTGCAAACCTTTTCCTGTTGGCTCGACACAGGTGCTCTTACATTCTTCTTGCGTTTTGAATCGGTTATCGTTTCCTTCACAGCCTCCATACCAAAATCTTGAACAGCCACCATACTCAGTATCGAAGAACCATTTGATAGTGAAATCACGGCAAGTACCTCTGTCTCTTGGCAAGGTACATGCGGCACCTGGATTTGCAGGTTTTTCTTTGCAACCTTCAAAGTTGTCTCCCTGAGCTTCTTCAACTCCATCAGGGCAACAACCATATTTAGAAGCGTCACATGTACATCCTGCAAAGTTTGGTCCCTTAGCAGGTGTTCTTCCATCCGAACAGCACTTGAATTCGGTATTGTCGCAACCACAACCTTTGAAAGCATTGAAATGGTTATTATCATGGTTATTATTATGGTTTAGTAACATGTAAATTTTTACCTTGTCCATGAGAACCTCTGGCAATGGTGACACCATCAGGACAACAACCGAATTGATAAGTATAGCAAGGACATCCCTCATAATCTGGCCCTGTAGCAGGTGTAAATCTATTTGGACAGCAACCATGCGGTGTATATTGGCACCCACAACCCTCGTTATTTGGACCTCGGGCAGCAGTTGTGTTATCTGGACAGCACCTGAATTTCGAATATTGGCAGCCACATCCGTAGAAATCAGGTCCTCGTGCTGGCAGAATATTATCAGGGCAGCATTTGAATTGAGTCGATAGACAACAGCCCTCTTTATTGGGTCCATGGGCTGGAGTTCTACGATCATCACAGCAGCCATAGGTTGTATTCGAACAAGGCAGTTGACATCCAGTATTATTTGGTCCTCGCGCTAATTAAAATAAATTATTTATTTATTAAGTATTATACAGACTAGAAAGCCCTTTTACTGAACACATGCGTATAGCAATCAAAATTTCTATCAAAAAATTCGGTACATATAATATATTAAATATTATGTTGACGATTTAAGAAAATAGGATGTTTTAATTTGTATCCTCTCAGATAGGACTTATATCTTCTTAGTATTACTTGATTTACAATTTAAATTTACTATAGTTATAAGGATAAAAAATGTTATAATTAATACTTCTTATTCCTTACTTACCAGCAGTATGGTTATCTGGGCAGCAACCATAATATGATGCTGTACAATTTTTGGTATTAATAACATCGCACCCCTCAAAGTTTGTACCATTCGCAGTTTTCAGTCCATCAGGGCAACAACCATAAGTTGAATTAACGCAATCCACTGGAGCAAGTGTAGTTGCTTCCATTGGAGATTCCGTATCTTCACTTTCCTCGCATCCTAATATTGTTTCAATTATGGCATTATAAAAATTGTAAAAAATTTTTACTATATCTATATATATTTATCATAAATCATAACTTTGCTAACCTTTACCATCCTTCCCAGTAGCAGCTTTAATCCCATCTGGGCAACATCCATATTGCGTAGTATTACAGCAACCAAGATTGTCTTTACCACTTGCTGGTGTTTCTTTATCTGGACAACATCCAAATCTACAATATTATAATTTTTGTATAGAAACTTATTTTTCATTTTCGAATAGCATTAGCTATTAAAATATTTGTTTAATAATTTTATTATTTGCTTAGAGATATTTACTCTGTTTGATTGCATGGTTTCTTGCATCCTTCAAAGTCATTGCCTTCAGCTGGTGTAATACCATCTTGACAACAGCCGAATAGAGTTTCTCCACAGTGTTGATCTGGGCAGTCTTCATTTTTAGGGCCCTTAGCTGCGGAAACTTTATCCGGACAACACCCGTATTTTGTTTCTTCACAGGTTTTTGGAGTCGGACAACCTTTACTAAATGGTCCTTGCGCTGCTGTAATTCCGTCATAACAGCAACCAAACTCTGAGGTCTTACAAGTCTTCTTCTTCAGCTTGCATTTTCGAATTTTATGTTCTTCAGTAATCGCTCTTTCAACAGCACCAGCAGTCGTAAATAAGTCCGTAACTGAATAAAATAATTTCATGGAATAAATTCGGCATTATTATTGGCAGTATAACGTGACATATGTATTGCAAATAAAGAAAACAATTAAGTATTGTAAAATATTAAAATTAAAAATTGTACATATACTTTTTTTTGTTATTTAAAGTCGCTCTATTTATGCTTCCAAATACCGGTGCTAATCAACGAGGAAGGTCTACGATGTGTTTGTAAACAAAATACATGTAAATTATTATGGCGGTGCTTGTGTCAATCGGCCGAGACATTGATTTGAACTCGGATCACTAAGTTACTAGTCCTTCGCTCTAGCAATCGAGCCATCGTAGGCTTCAAAAATTGTACATATGTCGACTGTTTTGAATTAAATTAATAAATATTTTTATCGGTCTTCATAATTTAATATATTAATATGAGTGGTATACAAAATAAATTGTAACGACTGTGACAAATATTAAATTGGATAAATGGGTAGATACTTAAAATGAAGAATATATGAGCATCAGTATAGCTTGCGAAGAATGAATGGTACATCCGGACTAAAAGAACATAGTTTAGACTTGTTACATTCTTTTGATTTTGAAAATGTAGATATTTTGGAACAAGGTATTAAAGATAGATATAAGAGAAACTTTTGAAATTATTTATATTTTGAAAAATGGCAATAATGTAAAGTTATTGTTAGAGTCAAATAAATTGGACAACACTTATCATTCATTATTAATATAAAATTGATGTTTTACATTCAAATCAAGAAGGTGGGGCCTACAAATGTTACACCAATAAATTTAGAGTGGGGATAGGATATATAAAGTAGCATGCTGAATCGTAGCGGTTCGAAACGTCGGGCACCAAAGGAGAATCTAAGGTGGTGGAGGCAGTCAGGTTGTCCTTCACTAACATAGAATATAGTTTTTTATTTTTATTATTTTTATTTTATTTTATTATTGTTTTATTTTATTATTTTTAATTTTTAATCTAATTTATTTTTAGTAATAAGTTTTATTTCAGATTCTTGGGGGGTAATAATAAACAAGGACAGTCTAACTCTGTCATTATTTTAGTTAATATATTATATTATAAAGACTATAAGACCGATACAAATATTTATTAATTTAATGTATTATAAAAGAACTTTAACTTACTATGAGATTGCTCTGTTAAATCTGTCTCATCCGTAGCGGAAGAAATATCACTCTCAGTAGTACCGTCAGTACTACTAATTATATTGTATTCCGTTGTAAATTCTGTTGGTGTAAACTCGGTTGACATTACCGATTCAGATGTTTCTCCAAGAGAAGTGTCCTCTGTTATAGCAGTATTTGTTGTTTCGCTTGATTCTGTAGCACTAGTTTCAGAAACACTAGAATCGGTTTCACCAGAAGCTTCACTAGATTCTGTTGCACCAGAAGCTATACTAGAATCTGTTGTATCAGAAGTCACACTAGAATCTGTTGCACCAGAAGTCATACTAGAATCTGTTGAACCAGAAGCTATACTAGAATCTGTTGCATCAGAAGAAATACTAGAATCCGTTGAACTAGATTCTGCATTACTAGTTTCTGTAAAGTCCGATGTTTGTGTTTCTCCACTTATCATAGTTGATGATTCTGAAATATCAGTACTTCCTGAAGATATTGATACGTCGGTAGTTCCCATACTACTTCCAGATTCACTTGTAGCTGTTTCAGTTGATTCAGTAATTTCAGTTGACATATTACTTGTCTCACTGATGTTAATCTCAGATGTTTGTGAAACATCACTTGATGCAACAGATGAAGCTTCGCTCACTAATGAGTCTGTTGTATATTCATCTAAAATACATATTGACTATACTAAAACTGTACACATTTATATTATTTATATTAAATAAGTACATGGCTTTATTTTGAAATTGCTATTTAATTTTGAAGTTTTAACAGGCATTTATTAATTTAAATAATTTATTTGTAGGTAGTATATTGAGAAAGTATTAATATATCTATCAAGTATTTCTTTAGTTTTCTTGAATTTAATTTTAAAATCTATTCTCGAGCTTATTTGATTCTTAAGTTCTCTTTTTAAAAACTAAGCTATCAATTTAGATCTTTACTTCTGTTAGAAAAAGTGGAACATTAAAATATATAGTCATATCAAACTGGTATGTCACAGTGTACTACATATGAGATTTGAGAAACTTGAAGTGGCTCTGAGAATTGGACAAATCGATTGTTTGAGACTAACAATACGTACCATTGCTCTAATTTATGTGTATAAATTCTTACAAATGGAATTTATATTTTTCTCTTTTGAATTAAATCTCCAAGTAAATTTAATTTAATAGATTTGAAATTGAAATGCAAGCGTACTACTGCAATTCTTGATCAACACTACGGGTAAATAATTTCACCCTCTTTAGAGAATTGAGATAAATTTAATATCTAATGATTGCGGTACAATTATTATGTTTAAGTAAATGCATTACCAGTAATAGAAGTCACGTCGCTCACAATGGTACTGGAATCAGACGATGAACTAACATCTGATGTGGCTTCAGTTGTTTCAGTATCAGATGTAGGTGTAGTGTCAGTATCAGACGTGGGCGTTGTATCAGTATCAGATGTGGGCGTAGTGTCTGTATCAGACGTGGGTGTAGTGTCAGTGTCAGAGGTGGGTGTAAAATCAGTTGGTTCTGAGCTTCTTGAATCAGATGTATCCGATGATGATTCTGTCGAATCCGAGCTAGAATCAGTTGAAGCATAGAAACTTGAAGTTGCCCCATCAGTAGCGTTATCGGTAACGTCAGAGCTAGTTCTATCTGAAGTTTCTTCTGTTGAGTGTTGATCAGTGGATTGTTCAGTTGATTGCTCTGTAGATTGCTCTGTAGATGACTCATTCGATAGATCAGTCGATTGTTCAGTTGATTGGTCACTCGATTGCTGAGTCGATTGCTCTGAAGATTGTTCAACAGACTGATCTGTAGATAATTCAGTTGATTGCGGTGAAGATTGTTCAGTATCTTGTTCAGATGCAGCTTCGGTTGTACCATAAGATGATGATTCAATACCGTTGGTACTTACTTCAGTATTATCTGAACTACTGAAACCTACAAGATTTGAATGCAAACTTTTATTACATCTATATTCAATACATTATTCTAAATCTAGAGCTATTAAAATAATAGCTTGTTACGTTTAAAGGAACAAAGAATGTGTTTTGAAGTGTTGAAACTTTGCTAACGTGGTGTATATACCATTGATTAGTAAAATCTGGACGAATAGTTCGAAAATTCGCACTTGCTTCTATTTTCACGGTTAAAACAAACAATCATATTCTTTCCTTTGCTATATTCAGAGCATTCATTTCAGCTCAGTAAGTAGTTTAAACAAAAATAAATAGAAGTAAGGGCAGAAATAGGAACGTTCGGCCATGGTATGATAAAAAATTATTTCAGTTACAAAAACAGTTTATTTATTATTTGTTTATACTTGATTCAGTCGCTCCTGATTCAGTTGATGCTGATACATCAGTGATTTCATTTGCACCGGAGGATTCTGATGAATCGAAATCGGTTGAACCAAAAAGTGTTGTTTCTTTATCAAATTCATCGGTAGTACCACTGCCTTCTAATGTTGTTATTAGAGGATAAGAATCAGTATCTTCGGATATACTAATGCCACTTCCAATATCCGTTGAGATAGATACATCACCTCGGCTTACTATTCCATCGCTGTACATTCTGTCTTCAAGAGTACTACTAAACATATCAGTACTATCTGATACAAACGGTGAACTTAATGGTAACGCCTCGGTTATACCGGAAGATTCATCAGATGCCTAGAAATTTTTACAGTACAGTATTGAATTTACATATAAGTCTAACTGACGGATTACATACAAAACTTATAATATTTATAAGCATGAACTATAGAAGAACCATTATTAACTTAAAATGAAATTTTTTTTATTATGTAGAAGATTTTATATTAAGGATTAGAAAAATCTTAAGCTTAGTAATGTATGGTGAAGTAGTACAAATATTTAAACAATATTAATTATCGGCATTATAAATTGTTTAATTTTATATTAAGTGATCATTAATTAAAATTTAATTTTCTGTACAAGGTGTACTTCTTGAAATGGTAAAGAATGATATTTCGGATATTTTAGATGGCTGCTTACGAATTCCACAACAGTAAATGCAAAATTGTAAATTACAAAAACTGTATTAACATCTTCAGAAACATTTTTCTTTTATCTTACTTGTAACGTCGCTCAATATTTGCTTTAAAAAAATGGTGCTAATTAGCGACAGTCTTCTACGATATATTTGTCAAGAACGTACATTTTAGTAGAGGTTGCTTGTGTTAATCGACCGACACTAGGAGAACTTGGGCTACCGATTTACTAGATCTTCCTAGTCCCTTTCTCTACTAATCGAGCAATTGTTGGCCATATATTCTTTCATAAAAACAAATTTTTTCTAAATTTATTTGTATCTTTCTGAATCGATCATGTTATATTTTAAAAAGTGGACTATAAATTCTTAATTAGCGAATATGAAAAGACAATCATTTTAATCATTCATTACTTTTTGAACATGATTAGAAACAAATTTATCCATAAACATTTTTTGTTAATGTACGAGTTTTTTCCTAAATATTGTTTATTATAAATTATATAAATTTTAACTGTAAAATGATCAACATAATGATGTTTTGGCTCATGAATTGATTATATAAATTTTAAAAAGAAACCTTTATCTTATTCTTCAATATATTTAAATCAAAAACATAAACCAAAAAGAGTTTCTCAAAAACTATAGCTCATAAGATAAACCGAATTATAAATACGTGGTATGAGTAGAAAAAGTTGTATGCATAAGAAATGAAAAATACTTACATTTGTGTCAAAGCTAGAACTAACAGTTACAAAATCATCTTCTTCCTCACAGTCTTCTTCCGTGCTATCTTCCATAAGTGCTGTAACCTTCTCTGGTTCAACAGGAATTACTTCGTCTTTAAAAAAAAAAGATTGTAATACAATATGATTATTACATAATACACTTAATCAATTGTATAATTCATTGTTTTTACCTTCTTCGCATGCTTTGATATTACAGCTTTCAGATTCTTCCATGATCGTTTTATAATCGCATTGGTCCGAGGAAACGGTGACATTATCTTTTAGGCAAATTACCTTGCGGGTACTTTCGCCACCACCACAAGGTTTGGAACACTGTAATTATAAAAACATTTGAATTTTTCTAACATCTAACTGAAATTTCTTTATCTGGATTAGCTATTATTTAAACGATTATTTTTGGAAAACCAATATAAATAATATATTTTTTATATGAAATTAATTTGTATATATTCTACTTCATATAAAACATTGCTTACTTTGCTCCATGGCCCGGCGAACCACTCCCCTTTGCACTCATCGCCTTTGGTAGTGCATTCCCGGGTAGCGTTGAACTTTTCCTCGGATTCACACTTACTGTCTGGAACTTTCTTCATAGTATCTTCGTCTTCGAAAGTCGCGCAAAAGACTTTACGAGTTTGTAATCCTGTGCCGCATGTCGCTGAACACTAAAACGTTCGTACAGAATTCTTAGCAATTAATCACACTGATCTTAGATTTATACGCTAATAGTCTAATTTCCTTTTTACCTTGCTCCACTGAGTTTTTATCCACTGATATTCACAATTTTGCGAAGTTTCACATTCTTTGGTTACGTTTGGTTTCTTGTCAAGGTCACACATATTGTCAGGATAGATTGTACCATTTTGCGTGGCACATTGCACTGTCCTCGTCTCCTGTGTAAGGCCGCATTTTTCGGAACACTATCGAAATACATAAATACTTTAAACTGTTATAAATTATACAGGACAGAGTTTTTTTTTAATAATTTAATTATTTCGCTCGAATATATTGAACAACGAACGGTAATGATTATATTTTCTGAGCTTTAAGAAATGCCTAAAAAGTGGATCGTTTAATGTCTTAAACGTAAAAGTTTTAAAAACTTACTCCGCTCCATGGAGAGGCAACCCAGTCGACTCCCTCGCAAGGCCTTAATTCGCAAGTTTTCTCCTTTTCGGGGATTTCTTCCTGGCAAGCCGAATCGTCCAATACTTCGATTTTTCCTTTATCGTCTTTTCTGTAACACGTAACTTTTCTCGTTTGTTTGCCTTTGCCGCACAAGTGATCGCACTAAAATAAAATGAAAATGAAACATGAAAAATTATTAATGGTTCATCCTTTTATTCAATTTTAGGATATTTTTGTCAGATAAATTGTGCGTATTCCTTAAAACTTTTGTCAAAGAATTTCGATTAACATTGTCCAGAAAATACCATTGTTTGGCAGATCGATTTGAATTTTTTTTTTTAATTATATGCCAAAGCTTACGGATTATAGGCTAATTGTATTTTCTGAATCGATGACGCAATGCTCTAACATAGAGATAAATAAAATTTTCTACGAGGAAAAGGGAGAGAGAACGAGAGAGATAAACAATTTCTCTCTTCCTGGTTCGACTCACCGGCTTCCAGGGTCCCAGATGCCATTGCGGGCACTCGACGTCCTTGTTGCACTCCTCCTTGGTCGCGTTCTTGGGGCCGATCGTCTGCTGGCACTGGGCCTCGTTCACCAGGCTCGATATGCCGCCCGAGACGATCTGCTGGCACCTTATCTCGCGGGTGCGCTCGCCGCCCTCGCCGCACTGCTTGCTGCAGGCGGACCACTCGCTGGCCACCCACTCGGGCGGGCAGGCCTCGCCGCCGCAGGCCTGGGTGTCGGCAGGCTCGAGCATCGGGTCGCAGAGCTTCTCGTCCGCCTCCTCGTTGGTGCGCCTCTTCACGCAGCTGACCCGGCGCGACTGGTAGCCTGCGGGCAGGTTTCCGGGCGGAAAGGGGGCGAGGGGAAAGGCCCGTTAGTTAAACTTCGTTTAAACGAAGACGCTTTGTTGCGAAATTTCGGCGTATTTGTGCACGCGCGTATTTGAGGAGGGGCTTTCGACTAAATTATCAATCTGACGCGGTCGTTTTGCTTCGCAGCTCTGCCATTCCCGCGCGCGATCCGCTTCCGATCACCATCGTCGTATAACCCCTTCTTCTCGGGCGATCGCTCCCTTCTTACGTTTTATTCGCGATAAAGTAAGGCGAGGCTCTTTACGAGATTGAAAACTGAATGGTGAAGGGATCGTATACAGAATTGGCAGTTTAGAAATAGGAATTTAACGTCAAACCGCTCCTTATACATCGACTATATATATATATATATATATATATATATATATATATATATATGTGTATGTATGTATATATAGGTGTACTCGAAGAGTTTTTTTTTTAAATTCGAATGAAACGCGTACCGCAATAAATAATATATGAAAAGGTCATTAGTCGAAAGAGCCGTCGATCTGGAAGTATGTTTTTATTCTGAAATTTATGCCAACTTCATAAGGCACAACATTTTATTTTCTATTTAAGATGTGCGGTAAAAATATATCGATGATATAAATAAATTGAGTTTTTTTATGGTCATCTTAATACACGATTTATTAGGTACGTAGATATATAGCACTGTTGACTATTCAAATGTTCGGTAATGAATTAATCCATTGTTATAGACTTTTGAATGGTTTCTATTTACTGTATTGCAGCAATTCAAGTACATTGAATAAGCGAAAAAAAAATTTTGTGATTAACAAGAACACCAGATAACCGTATAATTTTAATTCGGTAATTAACATTAGTCAGTACTGAACTGTTGAATAGAATCTAGTAGTTATACATCGTTATTATTGTTGAAAATACAAACTGATAATATTTTTTTTGGTATTTGTATCTGCATCTGCTGTCAGAAGAAACCATGCAAATTGTTCAAACAACATAGTAATTCAACAGTGGAATGTTTATATAATTAAAGAAAATTTGAGCGTTAGGATTAATTATTTTTCAGCTATTTATTTAGATAAATAGCATAAACTTCGATTTATTTGAAGAACATCCGTGACACAAAGTCAAAATATTCTCCATGTGATTAAAATTTAATTCTCTGTTAAACATCGGAAACGAATTGAAAACTTAAATAAGCGAATAAAGTAATTTTAAATCCGTTTGTAAGAATAATATTGTCAACTTTCGAAAATGACATCATTATCCCAAGTAAAATTCGTGTACAATTAGCTTGATTTTGCATTTTGAGATAAAGTTCCGAAGAAAAGAATTTTGTATTTTTTTCCTCAAAAAAAAAAAAGAATAAAACTTTTGGAAACTTAATATCATGATTGAGTTACTACTGAAATTTTACTACTGTTTAAAATACAAAAATTACATTCGGTTAAAAAAATATTTGTTTGAAACTTATATTTTATCTCATCCGAGTAGTCAAATTAATTTGCTCGGCTGCACGTGCGAAATATTTTTTATACCCCGTTTATCTTTACGGTTGAGTATTAGCCCTCGAGTCAGAAGTCAATTAAATAAGAAGATGAAGTTGTTATAAAAAGAAATTGAAAAAAAATCAACGAAATCGATTGAATTTTTTCACGAGAATTTTGCGTACTACTCATAAATAACGAATAATATCGCGCCCTAACTCTGTTACAATAAATACTATTTCTTTATTATAGACCTAAGAGATACCTTGTTAATTTAGAATTTAATCATTGACAGGCTCTATCTTCTATTAGACTTCTTAAATGTACATATACGTCCAATAAATTTGATAGACGCCCTATATAGTTCGTTTAATACAGAGAAGAAAGCGCAAAGTACGGGAAAAGCAGCGAGAGAGAAAAAAATCCAGGGCGCATATATCGCAATATACCTCCGCCGCATGTCGAGCTGCACGCCGAGAAGTCACCGGCCACCCAGGTGTAGCTGTCCGGATCCGATTGCTGGGAGAACTTCTTCGGGATGCTGTACTGGTACTCCACGCCGACGTTCTGATCTTGCAGGAGCAGCTGTCGGACAAATCGCAGGGCCACATTGTACATTGCGTGTTTGTTACATTGGTCGGTTCGTTAAAATGCGTAGTAGAGTGGAATAGCAATAGATATAGAGAATGTAAGAGGGAGAGAGGAAAAATCGGAAGCAGAAGATAATTATCTTTCGCTTTCGAAGGAGGAGCGTAGTGTGCGTATGTCGTTACCATGACGTAGAGAGCCTCGCTGGTCGGGCCCAGGGCGGTGATCGTATCCGGCGCGGCGAATCCCTGCGGGTCCCTACTGTAATGGAATATGCTGTTGGCGAATCTAATGCTGCGCGGAAAGTCGATCCTCCAGTTGCCGTTGAGGTAATAGTGGCCCGATACGTTGCGCACGGCTAGGGTGGAGAAAAATTAAACGTGAAAATATCGGTTATTATTTAGATTGGAATGTCGTTATTGCAATTTTCATGATTATTCTAAATTATTCTCTACGTGTATAATGCGATGCTTGGTTTTTAGTTTATTCATTGACAATGGCATAAAGTTGTAAAATATAAGAAAACTACTTGTTCATTTATTATTGTTATTACCGTTGTTGTCGTCATTGTTGTTGTTCTTTTAATTCAATGACCAGATTCGTTTTTTCAATAAAGTAATTATATATAATATACTTTTACGGAGTAAAGTTCCATAATGTTAGCTGTAGTTTACCCTTGCATTCTTGTGATTTATTTGCTTGCTAAAGGTTTGAGGGCTCGAATCTTAATGGTTTTCCAAAAGTAGCGAAGAAATAAAAGATGTAAAAATTATAAAGGATGAGTTTCGCTTTTTTTCTTTCATTAGGTCTGCGCAGATATATTAAAAAAAAATTAAATTATTTCTTTGTAAAATCTTTCCAACTTTCGATGCGTGGAATAATCAGTCCGCCAGGCTTTTGAACTAAATTAAAATGTTA
>JACCIC010000120.1:1380000-1445000 GCA_018907035.1 Sycobia sp. Sy_11 | reverse complement strand
ATCAATAATGGCTTCGTTACGTTTATGTCTCTTATAGCGCTAAACTTAGGCGAATATTTTTTTTGCCGATATTATTATTATTATTATTATTATTATTATTATTATTATTATTATTATTATTATTATATTCGTACGTATAATGTATGTAATCTAATGCACATGATTGCTTATACGTAGAATATATAAGTGAAACTGAAATAATGTCTATTTTAACATTTGATGGTGATACTAATCTTAATTGGTTTGAAAGAGGAGTCGCTTTTATATAAAGATATTTATGAATAGTTCTGTAAAAATGGAAATCAATTTTTAATAGTTTTATGCAAATATTTTCATATGTTTGTTACAATCGTCCATTATTGTTAACGTCTAAGGTTTTCTCAAACTCTTTCATCTTCTAGAAATGATTCATTAATTGCTACTTAAATAATGCATTATTTAAATGTAAAATAGTCTTTTCACAAAGCATACAGATTTCACAAATTAAATTTCCCCCCACTGAAAAATCCGGTAAACACCGCTTGCAAAGTGTCATTAAAATATTCGATTGGGGGGGGGGGGTTGGACTTGAACCATCGAAAAGACTTTCGACTGGGCACGTATAGTCCGTCGTTCAACATTATTTAAACATATTTCTAAATATAAAACAAGTTTTTGTTAAAGTATTATTTTCGCATTTTATAGTAATCAATTTTTGTTTTGTGTAGATAATAAATTTCTTTCAACTTCCTGTGTTGGACCATAAGAGAAAAATAATTTCGAGATACTTAATATGAGTTTTTCCTTCGTGACATGGGGGATTTTGGGTGATTCGACTGTATGCAGCTCGTTGAAACAAGCCCATAGCTGTATCTCGGAAGTTATCGAGATTCGCGAAAGAGGACGGCAAGCATAACTTAACTTGTGAACGTTAATAATTAAATATACCAGGTTTCGATACATCATTTTAAATTCATTTACAAGTCCTTAAGTATCGAAGTGCTCGAAGCTATCCATCGAACATCTAGTGTTCAGCTGTACTGCGCAAATCCTACGTTAAATTTCAACTAATAAATATTCGATTGATTATTGCGCATGCTCCATGCTGGAAATTAAATTAATTCTGTAATCCAGGCGTAGATCTTCACACTGCCCAATTATTATAATACATCGTTTTCTTCGCTAAGCGGCACGCCAGAAAAATCCGCCGCGTTTGCTGACTATCGCAAAGTCGGTCGAGATTGCCGGATCTAGGCGCTATCCGGTGAAATCCAAGAAGAAAAAAAGAAGAAACGAGCCATGATCGCGGAAGCCGGAGGTCGAGGGTAGGCGACACGAACTGGAGCGCGAGAATGAGAAGGGAAAGGTAATAATGACG
Source organism: Sycobia sp. Sy_11 (assembly GCA_018907035.1). Classification (NCBI taxonomy): domain Eukaryota; kingdom Metazoa; phylum Arthropoda; class Insecta; order Hymenoptera; family Epichrysomallidae; genus Sycobia; species Sycobia sp. Sy_11. The sequence continues at coordinate 1,443,643 of JACCIC010000120.1, read as the reverse complement.
CGACGTCGAGGTGAAAAAAACAAATCAGAGCGAGAGAGAGAGAGAGAGAGAGAGAGAGGCAGGAACCTGTATACGTACGTGTAAAAAAAAAGGGCTCTGCGTGCCGTAATTCTCGATCCGAGGTATAGAGGTCGGTCCTCCCCCCTCCCCCTCTCCTCCCGCATACTCCGGTGCGCGCATATCCCAAGTATCGAAGCTCCCCCCGCCCGGCCGGCCTCCTTGACTCGACCCGGGGCACTTACTTAACGTGAGCGCGTGCCCACCTGATGTGCGCCCGTCGAGAAAGCCCACTGCAATACACGTACCTACATATGCGAGCAATGCATCCACATCGGGTAAAAGGGGTGCGCGCGCGCGAAACGTGCATGTGAGTATCGATAAATCGAGCCTCCCGGGGGCAACAAAAAGCCGATGCAAAAAAAAAAAACAGCAGATGGGAGCAGAGCCTCCGCGATCCCTCGCCACCGGGACGTCTTTGCAATTTCGTACCTGCTTGTAATATTTAGCTAGGAGGTGGGGTTGGGGGGGGGATTTACGAGGACACCTCTGATTGTGCGAGACATCGAGAGAAAGTGGAGGAGGCGTGAATCGCGCGGTTCGTGTTTGCATTGTTTAGGAGAGGAGAGCCGGAAGTCCTGTTCTCTCCCAGAGATACGGATTTGAGAATCGAATCTTTTCGAATCTCCGGCTAGCACAGTTGGAATCTCTGAATGTTTCATTAGTTAAAAGCGTTCGAATGCTCGAATCATAAGCGCATACAACCTGTCGTACTTGTATTATGAAATTTATTCTGTGCATCAATGTTTCGTCAATTATTTCGAAGTATTATGTGTCGAATAGTCGAATAGGTGAGTCGACGATTTTGTATTATGTATGTTTCATTGTACGTCGTTCGATAATTTAAAACTTGTTTAAATAATGTGGCAGAAATGTCTTCAGAATCAAACAATCATAATTAATATGAAAGACGTACGTAAGAGCATTATATTGCATCTATTGCAAGCTGACATCGAGCAATTTCATTAGAAATTGTGTTGCACCTGTTTCGGATAATACGCGTCGCACATGTTTTACGACTGGATTAGATTTCTGCAGATTTTGAAGCGATGTTCCGAGTGGCAAAGATTCGACGTGTTTTCGTTATTTAGACGACGCTTAAGTTTTACTTATAGATTTGCTTTTCCTTTTTGTGACTCTCGAATCAGTCACTTCGTCTGTTTACTTAATCAAATATATTCCATTTTTAAATAACGTTTTTGACATTTATTTCAACTTTTTGAATCAAATTTAAAAAATCGTACCTTTTTGCTAGTTTTCACACTAGAAATTTGCAATCGGCACAGATGACTAATTATTCTCTCTGTAAAGATAAAAATTTTGGGACACATTCGTGTTAACATGATCCACTCGTACAGAATAAAAATCATTCATTTATGGTCATTAGTCATTTCATGAATGTATGTAGGTTTTGAAACCCACCATTGATAGGCAATAACATTGAAAAGTAAGAATCATTTGCAATTGATTATTAAGAATTATTTGAAAACTTGATGCATCGATTGAAAAAAAATACACTTACAACGTATTATGTATAAGAAATCGGGCGCAGGTCGAAATGTCGAAGTACAGAAGCGATGTAAAACCTTATGGATTGGATTTAATGCTCGTATGAATCATTGGCCCCGTTCTATTCGTTCAGACTATGATTTACAAGATGGTCTTCACCGAGATATTTGGGCATAAATATCGTGTATGGCCGACTGATCGCTTAGGAAGTTAAGATTCATGAAAATTATAAGTACACTGGATATTGATTGTAACGATGATGTTCTTTTCTTGTGAGGCGTATAATGCAGTGTCTTTTGAACCTTCTAACTGTAAGCTATATCCTATTCTTGTTTTGTATTAGGTCGGAATTGAACCAGTAATAGAATTTCCAAGGTTGGACGTATGGCGTCACCTGTGACTGTTAATGAATACGTAGTCCGTTGATCCAACTGGGACCGTAACAGGTAAATCTACGGCGTTCTTATCAGCCTTCGTATCAGATTTACTTTTTTCGCGCATCTAATTTTATGTAAGAAAGTAGTACCGATGGGTATGCAATATGGTTTCAAGGATGCATACGTAGCTGTGTATATATATATATATATATATATATATATATATATATATATATATATATATATATAACTCAGCGCAGTCGTAAAGAACGAAGGATGGGTGTTCGAGGATGTTTGTAAACTTGTCGCTTCTAAATGGATCGGTTTTAGTGTTTACGTCTTTGTGTCGTCAAACCGCTCTCGCGGTCTCGAGTTTACGAGGGTATAGGAGGACGAAACGGGACGAGGCATACGAACGAGACCTGATGTGTATATATATATATATATATATATATATATACACACACATATACATATATATATATATATATATATATATATATATAGTATATATTTTGCTCTTTCTTTTTTCGTTTGCTCGAAGAATTTACGAGGGCTGGAGGGGGGCGGGCTAGGGAGGAGAAGAGAGAAAAGAAATGTGCCGAGATCGTAAACCGAGCGGGTGTGGGGGTGGGGAGGCCACCGTCGCCGCCGACGCAAAAGCTCGCCGAGCAGCGCGCGCTCTTCTTCGCTCGTCGTATCAATTCCCCATTCGAGACTGAAAAAGAGGACGCGACGCGGAGACGCGCGGGATGACGTGTTTAAAAGTGATAGCAGCACGGGCGACGGTAATTTATTTAACTGCGTAACTGCGTTCAATCGCTGTAGGCGGGAGGGGGGGGGCAATAACGAAAATATAGTCGTTTTAGAATCTGAAATGGTTTTTCTCTATCTCTCTCTCTCTCTTTTTTTTGTTGGACTTTCGTAATGTCTTATTCGAGGAGCAAACGATTTTGATGTGACTGGTCATTCAAGCTTTTATGTAGGATGTAACAGAGTTACAGTTACAATTTGTAAGATATGCTTGAAATTTTGGTAAATCGAAAATCATATTGAAATTACACCGTGTACGAAGAATATCAGTAAGTTATTGGCATAATTAAATAAAAAAACAAGTATCGTTCTAACTGAAGTGACTTATTGACAATTGTTACAATCGCAATTTTGGGACCCGGCATCATTTGCATCCCAGCTTAGAAATAATAAAAAAAAGAACAATGGAAGTCGCGATGCATTAAAAATAACTTCGATGCATAAATCTTCGCAAAAAAGAATGTCCGATAATTAACGAGCATTATCAGTCGATTCGTATTTTCATTGCCATTGGCAAGTGCTGGCAGGCGAATTTCGAAACTTTTAATCTTCGCGGAGCCTGCCCAAAATTCGCGCTAATCGCAACGTGACTCGAGCCGGAGAGCGGCTAAGAAGCTATCATTTTGATAAATTCGTACTGTTGCAGTTTTCTTGGATCGACGGCAGGAGGCGAAATTTTTAATAGACAGTAAAAAGCCGTCATGATCGTTAAACTTTTTAGATTTCATCAGACCCTCGTTAAGAATCGAGTTAATGCAATTTGCGACACGAGAGTTAGAAACGATAACGAGTCTTTAATGCTTCGCGGGCAATGGCAGATAAAATAATTAATGTTGCATCCGACTCGCGGCACGACGAGGGAACTTTAATAAGTCGGGACTTTCGGCTCGGCCGTGAAATTTACCTCGCTCCACGATCATCCTACATCATTTTATCAATTCGGACCGAACTTTACAAATTGACCGGATTCCGTTTGCGCTTCCGTTTGTGCACCGCTTTAATGCGCGTATTATCGCGTACAGTAATTTAGCGAATAATGAGAGTACTGGTCGATGTAATTGATACTTAGTAGATCGAGAGCACTTAACGGAATAGCGAGGCATATATTGGCACGCTTTCCATTAAGAAAATCACAAAATTCCCACGGCATCGAATTTCCTGAAACTTATTGCCGTAGAGCTATAATTAAAATTAGAAGGAAAATTATGTAAATATCTAAACGTATTGTAAATTGATTAATTCTGTAGGAACGAGGAAATTGTTAATAAGGCATCGGTGAATTATTGCGATATCAATCGCTGCTTTAAGCGCGTCTCATCAGGCACATAATATTTAAGAATCTCTAATTCCATCGATCGTGCACACATGACGATTGATGTATATATATATATATATATATTATGTACACACTCGACGGAGTTTGGATCAGAAATTAATGATAATACATTTATCGACAATAATTGGATCCGCACGTTCTGCAACAGGCGAATCGCTCATCCGACAAAAATCGTCAGCCGCTCGATAAACTCGCGACCATCTTCCCCTCCCCCCTTCGCCGCTCTCGCCGCGATCCCTCAGCCCCGTAACCAAATTCTCGCAGCGGTCGATATACCCACATCGGGGGGGGGGGGTGCGACGAGCACGCGCGCTAACTTTTCGGCCGTAAATCGAGCTCGCCGCCCGTCGACAGCGAGTGCAGTAGCGGCCGCGGCGGCGGTGGCGGCGACGTCGCGCGTGGCAGTTGGTTGGCCTCCCCCCCCCCGCAGTCCCCGTATCACCGGCCGAGGCCGCGCTCCGCAAACTGCCCGGCGGTTAAACTCGTTATATAACGCCAGGCAAATTACTCATTTTGTGAAACGGCCCATCGTCGGCCCCCTCGACCCGCGAGCCTTGGTCTGGCCTCGTTTGTTCGGAGCTATGGGACGACGCCGCCGCCGCCGCCTTGTTTATCGCCGGTTTATTGCGCGAAAAAGGTGATTGCTTCCAAAGGGCGCCTCAAACACCCACCCTCCCCCATCCCCTCCCCCATCCCCCTCTCCCGCTCCTACTCATTCAAGGAAGCGACTTCGCGCTCTATAAATTTCTTCTTTTGGCGAAATTGCCGCGCGAGGCGGCGGGGAAGTCGGGGGGGGTAGAGAGGAAGGGGTGATGGGGTCGGCGGCGGCAAGTTCGCGCCTCCCCGCGCGGTCCCCCGGGTGAGTTTCCTGGGGGGAGGAATTGATTGTCGGCCGGGGGCGAGGAGGTGCGGGGGGGGGGGGTGCGAGACGATTTAACGGCGCTGCCGTTAACTTTCGAGAGCCAGGCATGTATAAACGGAGTCTAACGGAGTCTCGGGCGCGATATTTAGATTTCGAGCCGCGCGCACGGGAGTCCACGCCCGCGACTATAGCACTGGTACGCGTGAGCGGCGTGGAAAATTATTTTTCCGGCGCGTGCACGCGGATGCAGATATAGGCGTAAGCGAGAGAGTTAAGATGCTATTTTGCTCTGCGACGGTATGGATGCGCGGATGTATACTGCCGACGTCGAGAGTTATGGGGAATAAAAGCTCCTCCGAATTTCCAAGTATTATGTGCCGGCGTGAAAAATTCACCGGCGGCCGCGGACGAGCCTCGCGCGTATCTAATGAAACTATATATCATTCGATAAAAGCTTCATAATGACTTCGACGGTTATAATTCGAACATTTCAAAGCTCTAATCTCCCTCTACGCCCTCTCGATTTAATTGGGATTTTTCTCCCAAGTGGGTAAACGCGACGAATTCGAGCACGGTGCATTATTCCCTCTTCAAAATTTCCCCTTTATCTCATCCTTCTCCCCTCTTTAGTCGTCACCCATATCCATACGAATTAATCATATTTTGCACATGAAAACGGACATTTGAAAAAAACTTTCACAAAAGCGCTCCTTGGCTCGAGTTCTTATTCGCACTGGGCAGTCCCATATACATATACCACCCGTTCGAAAGGGCTTTCCCAATAATTTTTTCACGATCCCCCTATTAAAAGCGCGGCTGTCAGCGCTCGCCGCGCTGCCTGGCCCATTCATTCCTTATACCGCAAAACACAATGGTATATTGTGTTAGACGGTAGGAGAGAAATTCTCCTCCGTAATCTTTTTTATACATATATATCCACCCCTGGCAGCCTCGGGCGCGAGGCGGTGCATTAAATCATCTTCAAACGCAGCACTTTATACACTCGCGTACTTTTGTACATTCGCGGGAAAGAGGAAAAAAGAGACTGCGAGTGTATAAGATAGAGAGAGAGAGAGAGGGAGAGAGAGGGAGAGAAAGAGAGAGAGAGAGGAAGGAAGAGAGAGAAGCGGAAAAAGACAGTAGAGCATGAGATTCGCGCCCATTGTTGCGGCGAGGAATTCGAAAAGCCGGCCGAAGGACACTTATGGAGAGGAGGTTGAGACGGTCGAGAGATAGAGAGAGAGAGAGAGAGAGAGAGAGAGAGAGAGACAGAGAGACAGAGTGCGAGATTTTAGCGCTTCAGTCCGGCGACAACGGGAGTAATCGCGAATTAAATCTGACATATCGAAGGGTGCGCGAGAGCGCGCGCGCGCACATGTGACTTTCGTTAAATCGCGTGTTCGCCTGCACCATCCTCAATAGGCATGTTGCAATTGTTGAATAGGATTTCGTTTTAATTTTTAAATATTTTCTTTTTTCCATGGTTTACACGAGAAAATGAAAGGATTACATGTTAGTGTATTCTTTCATAAATGTGAATAGTTTATTTGCACGATTATTAATTATTGGAGTTACCTAATAAAATTTAACCTACTTTCCAACATTGATAAAAAAAATGCAATGTTCACTATTGATATGTTTCCAAGGCAAGCTCATACACTTTTTATATCTATATATACTTAATTCGTCACTGACTTACGTTTTCGTCGTTGATATGAGAAAAGTTCTATTAAAAAACGCGTCTGAATTTTAGAATTTTGAAAAAACACAACACTAATTAAAAAATTACTACGCGTAATATTAAAAGGAACTATCGTGCCAAATTGATGATTTTGTCATAAACCATCGTTGAAAAATAGGGATTAGAAAAAGTGCAAGCTTCCCTTTGGATTCGCCGACGATGGTGGGCTGCCGGTGGCAAAGCAGCTCAAGTCCTCGTTAAAAGTACGCCTTCCCGTGCAAGAGCAGAAGCTCCGTATATACAATCTATATACACCTCACGTCGAGCTTTATGGAAGCTTTTTCGCTCCTTCCGTAATATCGTATACATGCGCGAATCTCTACGTGCGCCTTCAAATGTAAGCAGACTCGCTCCTTCCCCCCCCCCTTCCCCACTCCTCGCGCACGCCACGTGCTTACGGAAAGTACGCACTGTGGAAAATACCGCGTCAGCGGCGGCGGCGGCTTTCATCGGAGAACGCGCGAGTCAATAGGTCGTCGGGCGCGCGATTGAAACGACCCGCTCGGGCTTGTAATTTTCTATACGGCGACGCTCGCGCGGGTGTTCGTTGAGGGGCGGAGGGTAGGGACTGTCACCTACGATTTTCCGTACACTTGCGACTTTTCGCGGGATAATCAGACATGGAGAGAGAGAGAGAGAGAGAGAGAGAGAGAGAGAGAGAGAGAGAGAGAGGGTGTGTGTCCTTTTCAGAATCGGGGACCGGAGACTGTGGGGGCGTAATGAGCCAAGCCGTCACGAGAGGGCAGTCTTTATTTTCTTTTTCATCCTTTGGGATATTCGTTTACGATAGACATTTTATATGCGCGACACGTTAAATTTACGATTTTCGAACGAATAAATCTTTTTACGGCTGTTTTTATTTGGAAGATTTATGTAGGATGCATAATATGACCGATACATATATGTAGATGTATTATCGCGGTTATTAAAAATCGCGCGCGTGCGCGTGTGTATATAGTATATATATATATATATATATATATATATATATATATATATATATATTTAATTTTCGTGTAAAGGGCGTTCGATTTTTATCTCGAACGTTGATTTTTTCAGGAGGCGGCAACACTCACCGATGGACGCGCTGAGCAGAGGTAAGAGGGAATCTTCCGTTACAAATAAGATTTTGATACAATACAGCCAACCGTCTATGTAATGTCTCTCGTGTGTCATGCAAAAAATTCCAGGCTTTCCAGTTTTCTACTTATTCCTTCGCGCGGCGACTTGATTTCGACTTCTACAATCTATTGTCAATCTGTTGCGTTTAAGTAGAAATATCCGCGTCCGCTGCGACGCGCTCTGTTACAGTCGTTTCATTAACGGCATTGCTCACCGCACTTCATGCGGGGCACAACATTTCAAATACTTCCAAATAGATCTTATAGATTTGTACCTTTCTCCATTGTTAAATATATCGTATTATTTTAAAACTTTCCTCAATTACCCGCTGGATATATATGCAGCGGTTTGAAACCACAATATCTGGTATCGAAGAGACATTTCATGTAATCTCGAAAAACAATATAACTTATTAGCTTTAGGGATCTCGAAAAATTATATAATTTATTATATTTAGTTACTTTCATAGATAGATTCAAGTAGTCTTCATAGAGTTTTATTCAATCATCTCGCAACAATGTTTACGAATGCACATTATTCTACAGAAAATTTCACCAAATTATGCCGTGGCGCAAAAAGTAGAATTAAATTCTTTTTCTGTAAAAATGATGAGTATCTTTTTTGCTAAAAGAGACAAGTAGACCAAAAGAAGGTTGGGGACCTCGAGAACTTGCAAAAACTGAGCTAAATATGTATTCGAAGGAAAAAGTTCACGAGCAGACGCTGTTGAAGTGCAAGAAACAGACAGAGCTGTTTATCTTAAAGTTTTGGCCTCGAATTTACTTTTCGAGATAATTTCAAGGTCAATGGTCCTTTGTCTCCTTGTAATTGGGTAGAAAGAATTTTTCTAAAAGACATTATTATTATCAAATTCTAAAAGTTATAAATAAAATTTTCTCAATTGCAATAATTTACTTTTGTGTATGAATTGTCAATGGAAATTAAATATTGAGCTTCAAATAAGTAACTTCGTGTTATAAAAATAATCTATTAAAATGTGGTTGCTAGCAAGATCGTATAATTCCACGTAAATTTTCACGAAGATTTGCGCAGAGCACATTTTCACAGAAGCGGGTACACATTGAACTTGGCCAAGAAAATTTTCATTTAGTTAAATTCGCGAATAAATTTACTTAAATAATACACATCTGCAAAAAACCGAGGTGTATAAAAGAATTTGTTTCTTTTAATTGAGCGCTGTACAAAAGATACATCTTCATATCTATTATATATCTGAATACAATTAGTTTTGCGGAGATCATCCTTTTTCAGAAGAAACTTGTTTTTTTCCCATTTGCATTCGAACGGAACCGCGCCACACAGCACACGCGGCCAATATATTAAGCCGTTCAAAAGATTAGTCGAAGGAAATTCTGCATCCCCGCCCCCCTTCCCACTTCACCCCTGACCGGTATATTCGCGTCACGATATATTTAAAACACGGCGAAGCCCTGTTAAAGCTCGCTTCCCCCCTCACTCACCCCTTTCCGACTCTTGCTAGCCGAAGAAAGACGAGGCGGGCCGGCGCGCCAGTCCTAAGCGCGCGCGATCTCGTGCACGAGACGCGGGCGGCGGGGCCCGGCCTTTTTTTCGAGGCGCAGCAGTTAAAAAAGCACAAATCAGCGATTACATTCTATACATTATACCTCGAATGAGTAACGAAGCGAATATCCCGGCTCGCGTTCCGGTATATGCACTAGGGGGTATTATATATATATATATAAGGTAAGAAGAGAGCAAAAGAGAGAGAGAGAGCAAGAGAGAGAGAGAGAGAGAGAGAGAGAGAGAGAGAGAGAGAGAGAGAGAGAGACGGAAAGAGACGAAAAGAAGGAGAGCCGGTCGAGGCAGTAAAGTAATAACGAATGCGCGCTTCGGTGTGGCAGAGCTTTTTGACTTTGGCTCGCGGTTGTAGATATTATACAATATATATATAGTCGGAGGACGGGGGCATCTGGCACTCTTTTGGCGCGCGCGCGCGCACGCTTGTGCGATTTTTACGCGCGCGATGAACGCTTTATCGTTTTCGGCGATTGCACGACTGTTTAGCATATATATATATATATATATATATATATATATATATATATATATATATACGTACACGGTACATCCAGACGTAATATATACGTATACACGTGTATACGCGGAACACCCGCAGTGATCGGGCAGAGTTCCGAGATTGCCGATGATGCTGTTGCGTGCGCGCGCGTCTCAGTTATTCTCGGCGCGTGACGAGCCGCGCGCGCACGCCCCGTGTGTTTATCCGTGTACGTGTCATTATGTATGCGGATATAGAGAAGAGGTCAAGAGGTTCGACAGTTTCGCGCGAGCTTGGCAAATAGCGGAGGGACTGGTGGACGTATTTGCCGTGTATTCAAGTCGCGATAAGGAACGAGGAGTTTGCATTAAATGCAATTTGTACTTATGTCGTCGTATAATAATGCGACTAAACGGGAGTAAGGAGGAAAAAAATCTCTAATAAAGTGGGACTGTTGTTAAAATGTACAAATTATAATAAACGAACGGATGGGGCTTTAAGGCGAATGTAATTCATTCGAGTTTCTTCAGTTTCCATTGTACATTTTTATTTATTTCCATTGTAAATTTTCAAGCGGAGACGCGACTATGTCATAATAGCACACCGATACGGTTCCGACAGCCGACAATTACGTCCATTGGTACTGTTTAAGTATTACAACTTCGAACACAATTCGAAACTTTTACGATATCTATTAATTTTAATTTATTTGGAATTCCCCGTCAATACAATAAACAGAACTTTATGACGTCGCGTCGTTCTAATAGCCTGAATAATTAGTTTATTGGTTCCTGTACCTCTGCTATTGCATTAATAACGATTTCAACCTTTGTTTAGTGTACGGAGATTGTCCCCACCCGAGGTTCGCCTTACATGGCATTGTATACCTTATAATTTATCGACAAGTCGAAACCTATGATTTAACTGCATAACGGCGTATCTAAGTATTCTCTTTTCTACAATAATGTACAGCGACCACTCTTCACTCGTACGTCGAACGGAAACAACGATCATTCGATCATAAGGATCCTAGCGATACTTGTTGCTACTGTTGGCTTGTACTTTTCATGAATAGAGTGTGTTGATTGTATTAATAAAACTGAGTATTTCTTATTTTATTGATAATAAAGAAACATAGTTGTGTATTTTATTTTATAGAAATTTTCACGACCTGCCTATGTCGGACAGAAACGATCAGCATGACAGCTCATTAGATATTAAAACGTCATGAGCATCGGTAATTGAAATGTCACAAGACGTTCAGTTCGAAAGCGCTTAATTTTTCACGAACGTTCTGCCATCGCAATCAATTGCTTTTTAAAATTTACCGCTGCTTCTCAGCGCGTTCACGAACCCATTTTTTTTTTTTTTTTTATTTCAATAAAACAGGCACGGATATAACGTGTCTTCTGTACGTTTTCTCAGGTATAACGCAGTGGCCAACTTTACTCTTCAGTCTCGCCACGACGATAAAGTCGTGGCACTAAATTTTCAATCGACTACTTCGCTGACGCGCCGCGATCGCTCGATTGCGAATCGAGAAATCGACGAGGCGTCCGATCGTGCAACTCGTCCAATTCTAAACGGACCATCGAGAGCAGCCGAGAAAGGCACTTCTCCGATCGCATTCACTGATCGCGAGCAATGGATTTAGGAAATGGTTCGCGCAAGCTCGCGTTCGACAAGCTCCTGTTCTCGAAATGAATCGAATGGAATTCGTAAGCCAGAGAGAGAGAGAGAGAGGGGGGGGTTACATTATTTGAATATCGTTCCATCCGGATGGAATGTCGAACGAGCGCGTTAACGCGATATCTTCGAATTGAGTTAAACGAGACCGCTTCTATTTGTGAAATTGGCGCTCTGCAAGCGATATGCCAGTGTTTCTCTTATTACGTCGACTTATTAAACGTGAACGATTCATAAAGCTGCATTCGCCGTGTACTACTGCTGAAAAGAAAAGTAAAAAGAAGAAAATCCCTCCAATAACTGCTTGATGGATCGCAGTCGAACCAATCCGATTAGAAGACCAAAACAACTTTATCGAGGACGAATGAAGCTAGACGGCGACTTACTTACTTACCTTCTTTTTCTTTTGGAGGGCAATGGGAAAATCAGTCTTTATCGATTACGTGTAGAGGGATAAATACATCGAATGGTCGATATATTAGCGGAGAGTTATTGCAACTCTCTGGAGGGACCAAATGAAAAATGAACCGACTCGCGGTACTCGGGCGAAGTGAGTGAGGGAGACAGGGTGAGAGAGAGAGAGAGAGAGAGAGAGAGAGAGAGAGCGAGAGAGGGTCTTGAACTTCAGTCAATGTCGCTCGCTGGCTCGTGAAGTTCGAACCCGTTGACCATTCACGGATACGTCTACGGTTGCTCGACATATGCACGTCGACCCTGGCTGCTGTCGTCACGTACCACCCATACGCATGCACATATCTTTACATCCATCTAAAATCAAACTCGCTTATGCGATTATGCACTCGCTGCTTGTTAGCGCGCGTCAAGAGGGCGCGCGCCCCCCGTCCCGATGGCGATGCATAAATTGCGCGCGCACCCTCTCACTGATGGGTCCCGCTTTGTGTGTACAAACATACATGCATACATACATACATACATACATGCATACATACATGCATACATACATGCATACATACATACATATATATATATATATATATATATATATATATATATATATACAGGTGTACTGCATACGTGTACACGATACAGCTACGCACTATACGGTAATTTTTGTTCACACATGGCGAGAAGAAAGAATGAGTGTGCCGAGCCTGAGAATTATATCTATATATATATATATATATATATATATATATATATATATATATATATAATATGTGCGACAGAGCATTCGCGTCCGTTTATATATCCCTGCGGAGGACACATTCACGTCAGGAACAGAGTAGAGGACTTCGGGCCGGGCGCGGGAGGGCATACACACAGCCTCGAAGTATATATCAGACGGACTGCCATTACGGAGGTATATAACCAGAGTCCAGAGAGAGAGAGAGAGAGAGAGAGAAGAGTCGAACCGTGGGTGAGCACGGGTCACCCCCTCCCCCTTTACCATCCCATTTCTTTCTCTCCATACCGCCTGGATAACTTCGTCGTTCTGCCGTGCTGGTGGGCGCGCTCGAGCGTTTATATTTGGAGGAAAAAGAGGAATGAAGGCCGTAAGAGAGGACAGAAGCCCGGAGGTATAAAGAAACTGCCGGGGAAGCGAAGGAGCGCTCTCTTCGGGTCGTTCCTAGGTACAGACTATTGGTCTATATATATATATATATATTGTATGTGCAAAAAAAAGTTGTCGCTACACGGTCGACGCGCGGCGTTTTACGCCTCGCGGGTTTCAATAGGAACGGCGCGGGGTGGTTGTAAAAATCAACTTTTTGACGCGCCCGACCCTAGGCTCTTCTTCTTCTTCTTCTTCTTCTTTTTTTATTTCGGCGCTCGGCCCTCGAAGCTTTCTATAAAACTGCGGGCATAAGTTTTACGTCCTGGTTTTTTTGCCTCTCTTAATTATCACGTTACGAGGTGACGGGATCGTGGGTGCGTGCGCGAGTCACGAATATTTTCGGAATGTGTACGGTTGGTATAAAACGACTCTCTGATGAGTGTCTATATAGACGATGATGGAAATAATTCGAAGAAATTCGGTTAGGGGCGAGTTGATAAAAAAAATATTGGGGAGGTACAGTTAGTGTATGCATGTTATATAACTTAAAAGACATATTCAAGGCTCACGTATTATCAACACAAAAACTTTGAATAATTTAAATGGTGAAAATTATCCTTTTTCTGTTATAAATATACGTTTATTACTATCGTCTCCGTATAATACAATGTAATATAATATTTAATATGTTATATAATAACGTAATATATATAGACTCACCTGAGTGTTACAAGAGAAGAATCTCTTCCGCGCGCCGGTACAGGTTTCGTTATCTTCGTCACTGAAACATTAAATGTATGTTAGAATTGTAACAGTAAAGTTCCTAGATTGTAAATGTAGCAGGCATCGAGCTTCGGATGCTACGTAGATCAAAGAAGAAAAAATATTTTAAAATTACATCAACGTTAAGGTATCTCATCGGTAAACTTAAAGATGAGCATTTGCATCTTTAGGTTTAATGAGCGTTGAATACGAATATCGTATGGGATTTGGCAAAAGTTAAATTTTAATGATGAAAATCATTAATACATAAACATTATCCACCTCGAGTTGTTCCTATACCTTTAATCGCAGATCATAACCGTCGAGATCCCCAACCTCCTAGATCGTGATCTGTAGAATGAATTGATGAAGTGATCCCTGAATCCCTAGGTCATTAACCATCACTACTTGTAACCTCTAGACCTTTAACGCCTCTAGAACTCAACCGATAATACCTTAACTCGTGTACTCTTAACACTTGGATCCTTAAACCCGAAACGTCTAACCTTCTATGCGCAAAGTAAAATTTACTCATTTACACTATAAGATCTCCGGTATCATATTTATATATCTTCATCTCTATTAAAACGAATCTTTGCGTTGCTCGCGCATGCTTTCAATACTTTTTAACTACTCAATCAATGTTATTAATTTTTTTTTTTTGTAATGTTTCGAATGTAATGAAACTTTGAAAAATATTTCTTTCAATTAATATCGTTTGAACAGAACTCAAATTACCGGAAAATGACAAGAAACCAGTCTTCAATATGTTATCAAACAAAATTATAGATTCTGCGTGCAATGAAATGTAGGAAAGAGACGAAATCACTCCGATGATCATTCGCGCGGCATTGACATTTAGGCTGTAGGGGAAAAATCTGTACTTTGACAAATCGATTTCCACGACTGAACTCTCAAACAGAGAGGAGAGGAGAGAGAGAGAGAGAGAGAGAGAGAGAGAGAGAGAGGAAGGAAAAACAGAAAAAAACCTAGAAAACTCTTACGTTGACAATTTCCCGTTACACGTGTCGCGGCGGCATCGAGGCACACCGTCACGATTAATTCGCTTTGATTGCGATCGCGAATCTCCTCTCGGGTTCGTTGGCTTTTTTGCATACATGTGTGTGCACTATGTGTATGCGCGAACACGATGCAGCAACGACAAGCGTCCCGTTGGCGCGCGCCGACAGGGACCTCGAGATTGTCTGTATAATCGGGTTTTACAGCTCGTTAAATCGTTAAATGCACTCCCCCCCTCTCTCTCTCTCTCTCTTTCTCTCTTCCTCTCTGTCTCTCTGTCTCTAATCCTGGTGCGCGGCATTGCGTCGAGACCGCTTAACGTTTTTCTTTTATCCACCCTTTCTCTCTTCACCCTCTTTTAATACACCGTAAGATGAGAGTGCGCGCGTGTGGGTGTGCGCGCCCGCGCGCACGTACAGATACATATATATATATATATAAGTATCGTGAATTGGTAAGTGTGGGAAAATGTGGGAGCGCGCCGATGTTTTTCCCTGGGGGTTTTTTTCTTCCCAGTTTATAGGAGAAAGTTCGAGACGATAGGAAAGGTTATAGAGGATGCAAGAGGGAAAGATAGACGAAAAATATTCGTTTACGATCAACGTGAATCTCTCTCTATATATATAGGACTCCCAGAGTTTTTTTTATTCAATAAGGCAGTTTTTCCTGAAAAATTAGCAGCACCTCTCGATATTTACACTGTTTCCTAGTAGCCAGGGACAGGTGAAATAAAAGAGATCGGAATTTCCTTTTTTTTACTTTTCTTTTTTCTACCCAATATACGTACATATATATATCGAGGAATTTGATCGAATCATCCCCGATTTGACTTAGATTCTCCCGAGATTTGTTTGCCTATTCCCGACGAATAAAGGAGAGAATTTATATTCGCATTATTTCCATTGTTTGCGCGAGGCGGCCAAATCAACGGGTAAGCGCGGACGTACATCCATAAAAATAAAAATACGTAAAATGTGGAATATTATGCTATTCAAATATCGAATAACGATTTGGCGATCCCTCCTCCCCCTCCTGCAGCGAGCGCCGTAAAATTTTTCGACCATTTTTTTTTTTTTTTGACGTTCGACGATAACGGCGAGGCATATATTTTTTCGATATTTTCTTATCGAGCCTCGGGAAGGGGGGAGGTAAAATGCGCAAATTCAATTATTTATACGTATAATTAGCTAAAGTCGTTGAAAGTATACTTGGAATACATTTTTCAAGTTGAGACAGTAAGTTTATTAAACGAGTGACGATAAGAAGATGCATTTCATGCCAGAAAATGACCTTAAATTTTTTTTATTTAAAAATATTCAAGCTAATCTATTAATATACTTATTTCATATTATTTAAATAAAGCCATCCTAATTTTTTCTTTTCTATGTTTTTCTTTAATTTTTAATATCACTGATCAGAACATTGAATTTTAATATTAAAAATTTAATAAAGTTGAAAGGTAGTTTCATTTTAAATTAATTTTCATTAAATAAATTAATTAATAAAATATAATATTCGCAAAGTGAAAAATGTTTCGATTATCAATTTTATACTATATATAAATCAATTATTAATATAAAAGCGTCAATGTGAAAATTTAAAATAATCATGTATTTTTTGTAAAATCCAATATACACTAAACCTACTAAGATAAAATTATAACGCCTCTTTTTTCAGATTAATAACGAAAAGTACGTACGATTTTGCAAAATCCGTAACGGACATAACCATATCGTATAAAATTGGGACAAAGAATCTATTATCCTGCAGGTTTAGAGAAAGTATTGCTTTTGATTCCCGGACTTACTTGACTCAGCTGGATAAATGGAAAGAGAGGGAGAATGAGAGAGAGAATATTCATCGGTGGAAAAGTCCAATAACCCCTTGCCTTCCTCGCCTCCTTCATTCTTTTCTATTTCTCCCTTTTCCTACCTTTGGTCAAAATAATGGGTAAGGGTATGTATGTATATATATATATATATATATATATATACACATATATATATATATATATACATCTGCTCGATGAAAAAAAATTTTACAGTTCTGCGGATTTTTGGACGATTCTTATCCGCCCGCTCTTCCTCCAATTTTCCGATTTTTTTCGGAAAAGCTCCCAAAACCCCCTCGGCATTATAATAATTCGCAAATCTCTAATGGCACTGTAATATCTGCCACCGCGCGTTGTCTCAAATCAGTGTAAAATGCCAAAAACAAAAACAAATCCTCCCCTCTATAGAAGAAGGGACGATGTTATATTTATATGAATATATATATATATATATATATATATATATATATATATATATATATATGTGCGCATGCGTAACAACGTTGAATACTTACTCTCGGTCGAGGCAATCGCGGGTCTGATGGGAGACGCCGCCGCCGCAGGACCTCGAGCACGCGCTCGGATGCGACCAGGGCCCCCAGCTCCCGCGCTCCGGCTCCTCGGTGTCCAGGACATGACTACCGGGCACGTAGCTCTCGCCGTGCTGCCTCCTGTGCCTGTTGTGTCGCAGCCTTATGTGATGCTGAAACGTATAAATGATTGGTTCATGTTAATTACACATCTATATATATATATATATATATATATATATATATATATATATATATATATAATGTGAATTAAATATTTTTATAAATATATCGAACATGCACATCTTTCAAGACACGTTGTCATTCCATTCGAAGCGAAACACAGCTCTGAACAAAATTTCAAGTGGTGTATCTCAACGGTTTGAAATGAGAAGAACTTGAAATTTAGTTCTTTTGGCACACGCTTCAATCAGGAAATAATCAATTGTTCGAACGAAGAGGTTTGTAGGAAAAAATATAAAATTAACGACTGATGCGATTGGATTTCGGTTGAAATTATTGTTAATTATTTTCACTAAAAAGTCAGTGAGGCACGTTTCAAAAATAGTCAAAATATCGGACAAGAATCCGATATGACGAAGGAGAATATTGAAAATCAAGCAGATTCGCGACAAATTTATTTGATTACATATTTTGGGGTTATTAAATGCTAATCTGAATTATTAGTCACGAAATTCAATAATTTGATAGTAAATAATCGTTCGTTGAAAGAATTACCGTACACGTAATTGAATAAAGCTCCAATTTGTTTATTTAATGTTCTTTTAGTTCACAAAAGATTTGTTATTAACTAACAGTTTATCATACAAGAATAATAGACGATGTTAATCGTAGTTAATCGTAGTTAATCAATTAGTTAATCGTAATTACGTCGTTGAGAAAAGCTTCAATGCGCGAATATATTACAGCAACCAGCGTATTTTTGTTGTTCGATATACAGAAGGGACAGTATAAAACAATCGCAAGGGGTGATGATATGGGAAGCAAAATTTTGTCTTTTATAATACATTTTAGCCGCTGTTTTAAAGACATAATATTATAATTATATCGGGCAACGATGTGAAAAACATTACTTTGTCGTATAAAAATTTGTCAACGCACTGGCAGCCTTAATGGCGCCATTGATTTACGACATCCAAAGGACGCCTCTTCATCAAGCGAAAAGTCAACTTTGCTCATACAATATATATATGCATCTGTACTGCACTCTTAGATTTTACGACGCAGCCAGGAGCTCCTTGTTCTCGAAAACCATCATATTATCCCTCGCTCCCCCATCGGAATTTTCCCATTCCGACGCGGTCCTGCGTCTTGCGGAGCTCAAAACACGCCTGCGGGATAACGCTTTTCTCGCCTCCGACGCGCGCGCGTTTGGTTCGCACATGCGTACAAGATAATACGGCATGCGCGCACGTACGAATAATGCGAACGAGCGAATAATGGCAGACGGGCGTTTCGCGCGTCCAACCGATGGGAGAACGACGGTGTTTCGCCCCCCCCCCTCCCGCCCCAAGCTCTCGCCGACTGCCGCCAAAAAAAGCGCGCGGCACAGGCTCGTCGTATATGAATTGAATTGAAAAACCGATGGGATATAAACCCGATCGATTTTGGAAACCGGAGGTCGTCGACGGGGCGGGGGAGTGGGGGGAGGGAGGGAGGGAGGTAGCACGGTCCGCGTTTGCTTTTGTTCGGAATCACGCACCGATAATGAAAAGGATCGGCGAGCGGTGCGTTTCCATAACAATATATACAACGGTTGGTATTCTGCATGCATATATATATATATATATATATATATATATATATATATATATATATACGTGCCGGAAATATACGCGATTAAAGGGGGGGGGTTCGAGTGATTCTCCGATGTTTTTACGGGTTTTTATTTATTTTTTTTGTATTCAAAGTGGTTAAAGCGTTGCAGGAATATTGCGCGAAAATTACAGATTAATCAGAGAACAAACCGAACGATATAAATATATATATATATATATATATATATATATATATATATATATATATATAAACGAGTACGAAGCGTCGGTCGCTTGTCTGAGTTTTACCTGTTCGTTCTTTACGCGCATGAAAAATTCATCTCTCAGCCGTCGCTTGATTTCCCCCGCATACGCATGAATATGAATTATAGTTCTATTTTTCGTTTCTTCTTTCGCTGCGATGTCGCATTAAAAGCGTCAATGAAATTTTGCACAAGTAGAAGATAAAGGCTTATTTAGTTCTGTTGGGATTATTGTATGGAATTTGCGACATTGAGTGTACAAAAGTTTAAAGATAGAAATTTTTCACACCAATTCCACGAATAGATTGTAAGATAACGTTGTTCAATCTTTTTATGGAATGATATTTCACATTAACAAATTTAAAGATACTTTTTTTTTTTAACGAAAATCGTTTTTTTACTATCAAGTGTCAAGAAATATTACTGAAACGAAAAAAAGCAGTTACAGCGTTATAGTTTCGGAAAACACGTGTAACGATAAAATCAATTTGCCTTTTTTTTTCTTCCTTTTTTTAATTCTGCGGATTAATGATGATTCTTTTGAACGACGAATTACAACAAAAATCGACTCAAAATTGGCAGCGATATATTTGAAACTAATTTTCATTGCAAATTTTTAGAGAATATCGTTAAAATGTTATGTTTTGCACGACTTTTGAATAAAATTTATTGATAAACATTGGCTGCAGCTGCACAGTCGTAAATGTGTACCTGATGATTTTATTAATTTACTATATACAGGATGCACAGCTGCCAAACCCGATCTCCGTCCTCGCTTATAATTTGTTATGCTTGTTTTTTTTTTGAACGGGCACTTTTTTGTCTTGTTTATTGTGCAAAACGCCTGGAGCATCGCGATTACAATTTTTTATTCTCTCAGTTTCACAATTCACTGCTAATTTGCGATTGTTCCGCGGGACAAACAATGCGCGTGCTCGCGGTACGGAACTGCAAGATTATTTTGCAATGACGCTTTTTCCCAGTGGCTGGGATTTTTTTGGCACCTTTATTTTTGAACCTTTTCCCGCAAAGATTTTTCTATTTTTAACTCTCTCTCTCTCTCTCTCTCTCTCTCTCACTCTAAATAAGCATTCAACAGAATCGCGCTTTTAATCATCGAAGATTAAAATTACCAACGATTATTCAGCGATCGTATATACTCGTATTGTGGACAATTTTTTTTGAAAAATATCGATTCAACCTTACTTTACCGTGTAGAGCTAGAAGTAATGATTGCTATTCTTATTATACCAGCAAAAATGAAAAATTTGAACTCATTGACTCCATATTCATGCCTCCTTTTTTATAGCACCGCGACCGCAAGTGATTATACATGCGTGTGTCTCCCTGTGTGTGTGTGTGTGTGTGTGTGTGTGTGCGTGCGCGCGCGCATGTTTGTGTGTGTGTGTGTGTGTGTGCGCGCGCGCGTGCGTGTAGCGTCAAGTGTCAGAGTGCGCCGGCGGAGGGTTAAAAGGTACAATTTCGAAGCAAATGGAGTTGCAGGACGCGCGCAATGGGATAAGCCGAGAGAGGGAGAGAGAGAGAGAGAGGGAGGGAGCTTGCCACCCACCCGCCGGTGTAACGTTTCAATGGATAGTACCCTGGTACACTGGCAAGCTTCCAAAGCAGTTTGCATTTCGTTTGACCGCGCTAGATGGGGCGAGAGGCGCCGAGGTTGCGCGACCGCAAGATGTGGCTTCCGATAAAATTATCACTCGCCCCCCCACCCTTCCTGACTCCCACCCTTCTCTCGCCCATCCCAGGCCAGTTCAGCTGCCATCGGCAGACTCGTTCTCGAAAAGCGGCTGCCTCGCGACTTCCGCTTCCTTTCGAACTTACGGGTGTTCGTTGCGAAAAATCGAGGATAGACCCGTTCGTGTATATGTGCATATATATATTAGATTATCAAGGGGTGAATATAATCCTTCGTTTTCTTCAGTTTCATTTTTCAGCCGCGTATGAGGTGGCTTTTGGGTTTGGTTAGTTTTGCTCGATAAGCCTTTCGCTAATAATAAAGGACATATTATTACAAATCTTTAATTATTTGATAAAAGTCCAATTATATTGCGTCGTGAATTCACTGAGTGTGTTTGAACCGACTAATATTGAATTATTCGTTTACTTTGAAAAATAATGAAAAATCGATAAATACGTTCAGAAATTAAAAAAAAAGTATATATACGAATTGGTAAATTTTTTTATTTTTTGCTTCAGTTGTTGAAATTAGTAAAATGTAATGTTTTTAAGTATATATAGAAATAAGACGTGTCGACAGCAAACTGAATTAAAATATTGAGGTTTTCTCAATATGCGCGCATGACGAATCTGGAAATGTAAATTCATTAATTGAAATTACTTTGCATCAAGTGTAGCAACGCGATTGGGAAACTTTTTTTCTCCGGAATATTTCACAATGGCTTATGACAGAATAGTCTATACGTAAGATGCATGATGTCAAACGATTTGAATGCGAATTTTATACAGAAACTTCGACTATTAATAAATATAATAGTAAAGAAAATTTTTACTAAAATCTATGAAGAATAATTTGTATATTATTCGTTGATACTAACGTATTATCATCAAAGTATAATTCGAAAATTTTATAAATTAAATCCATTCGATTATGAATTAAAAGAATAATAATTATTCCAAACATTACAATAAAAATTTTCGTATATCTTTGCGTTATTTCAGCGCGTTATTACGAAATAACAGAAAAATTATTTTACATTTCAGTTTGCTTGCGTACAGTTTGAAAAGCTGCCAGTTAATATGAGGCGCGCCCGAGACAGAGCACGCACTGTACTTAATTAAAAATATTTGAAATTGTTACAAACGGAAAAAAAGTTACGAATATCGGAGAAGGACTACGTGAAATTCTGTAAAGTTATGATTATGGTTTCGTATGATAAATAAATGACAAAGGTTTCAAAGCGTGACCCTTATATAAATATAAATATAATATATATATATATATATATATATATATCGTTATATATATATATATATATATATATATATATATATCGTTTACCCTATCTGCGTTTGTCATCAGCAAAGTCTGTTGCAGATCATTACTCGCATTATTAAGGACCGTCTATAATTTACGTAACCGATATTTTTCTGTATTTAAACTGTCAATTTTTTTTTGTATACTAATCCCCCTTGATTCTTTACCTAATGGCTTTATATATATATAGAGGCGTGCGTGTGTGTGTATGTTTTTTTATTTCATTTTTCTGATAATATCGCGATTTTAAAATAGAAATTCGATATAACGCATGAATATAAAGATCAAAATTGAGGAGATTTTCGAATATCACCCACGCCAGTAAAGATTTTCCACATATACCGCTGAAATTTTTACTTTATCAAATTAAAGGTCTAAAAAACCTAGAAAAATCTAACTTCGATCTATTCCTTTGATCATGCACTTTACACGCGTGAAAAAGTTTATTATCGGCCGCCTCCAGAATTTACAGATTCGACTATGAAAAAAGATCCGTTCAGGAGTTTGCTAAAGGCAAACTAGTTTTAAAATTCCTTTAAAAGAACCAGTGCTGGACTTTCCTGAAAATTGAAGACCCTCCAGTGAGGATGTCCAATATGTTACGTACATATATTTATTTATTTATTTATTTATATATAAACCGTTTTTTATAGATATGGTCTAAGTAAATTTAACTAGTTTTACAAGAGAACATTATCTAAAATTATCCCGAATATGTGCATAATTTTCTGACCTGATTAGTATACAAATCAGTTGAAAGATAGAATATAAGAATGATACAAATAATTAATTGAAACTTATTGCTCATTTCATCAATCTTGAAAATATGGTTTTATCTGTAATGACAACCGACTTAGTTAGACGTTTTATTTTAATTAGACCCCGATGAATTGCACTTACATTCTCACTCATTTATTCAGACATAAATTTGATTATAAATCTGTACAGCAGACGGTTCTTAAAGCAAAAATCTATGATTTTCGTAGTAAACGGTTTATAGCACGACAAATTTTACCTAGAAAATATAACGTAAAGTTTCTACCGATAAAATAAATAGTTACTCGAGCAATATTACTGCTTGAAATTGTTTGAGGCATGTCCTCCTTTATCCTGCGAGGCAGACAGAAATTTTGGCGCTTTGCGCCAATTGAAAACTTCTTTGAAGTACTATTGTATGTAATAACGGTTAAATAATTTAGCAATATGTTACATGATTAATGATATTTTTTAGATAAAATCAAGCGAAAGAAATTAATGCGTCTATTTATTAACAAAATGTATAGAGAACGATCACATTTGCAAAAATGAAGAATGTTGATCTACAATAGACATCAGTCGTGTTATCCTTGTTCTTTTTTTTTTAATTTTATTTTAGATACTCGAACACCCCCCCCCCCTAGCTGAGTTAAGTTGTTGTCTCATCCTCTTCCACATCGTTGTCCGTATTTTGTGCACAACGGAAACGCTTACGGCGATTTCGATGGCGAGTCGTCCGGTAAAAAACATAAATCCACTTCTGATTTTCGGCGCTCTATTATCTTCGGGTAATTGCGGGATACGCCCCGATAAACGATGGCCATCTGGCAATTTCGTAATAATAAGATAAATAATTAAATAAGAAGTATAGCATTTGCTTAGTCACCCTACATTTCACCCATGTAAATTGACGTAATCATCTGTACCATACCCCTGCCTTCCCCTACGTGGTTAACAAAAATTATGGATGGCCCCTTACAAAGTTGACCAAAATTCACATTAACTATATGAGCAATTGTGCATCGATAAAGTTATAATAAAGTAATTCCATGGAAACGCAAAATCTGCCTTTACCGAATTTGTTTTATCATCTGAAAATAATTCTTCAACCTAAACGAACTTTGCAACTTTATAAATATATATATATATATATATATATACACACACGATCACAAAGTATGTAAATTTATTGAATAATTCAATTACACAATATATTTGCACATTCATTGATTTTGCATTTTAAACCTCATAATATAAATCATGATATTAAAAAGGAAAATTCTTAATTCGCTATAATTTACTGTGGACGTATTGTTTGTATTCAGCACACATACAATTTTATATTTATATCTGTCCAGATTATATATACACTCGCCTAAAAAATAATGGTAAAGAAATTTGAGCTTATATTTTTTGAAAAAATATCTTTCTTTCTATATGCATCTTCGAATATAAAGTAAAATTCGGAAATCTACATTCTGTACTTTCATTAGACTCTACTCAAAGAATCGCTTTGAAAGCATTTAAACTTAATTTGAAATCATACTATACGAAATCATATTTAGTGAATTCTAAATTCATTTCAATGCTTAGTCTTCAAGTAAATAATCCACTGATCAAGAGCTCGAGCTACCATAATTTTCTTAATTGTATTAATAAAGCATATAATGAGTCTTTCCATTACAGTAACAGGTATGCGCGTTTTTCAACGCCACATTTGCACATTTGCTGACAAATTGTTATATGCAGAATCCTTGCGCGGAAATAGCTGTACCAAAAGAATTGCGAAAAATAACAATTCGCTAATATCTATTATAAAAAAACAAAGAGGAGCAAACAAATCATGTAAAAGAAAGCACAGATTCCTGATATATATATATATATATATATATATATATATATATATATGTTTTTAATTGAGTCTCTCATCGAGGTATGCTGGAGGCGTCGCGCGATTCGTCACCAGCAGTCCGTCCATGAAAAGCACTTAATGTTTTTGCTAAGAGTACATTCCTTCACCCTCTCCCCCTCTCTCTCTGTCTATATATATATATATATATATATATATATATATATATATATATGTACTTGGGTATGAATGTATTTATGTAGGTATGTATGGTATGTATGTACAATCTAACGAGACAAAGCGTCGGCCGACGGGACGTTGGTCACGGCTCACTCACGGCTCGGCGTACGAAGGGCAAGCGAGCAAGCAGCGAGAGATGTAAATAGACGGACGCGCTCTCTCTCTCTCTCTCTCTCATCTCGAGAGCTCTTTGCTCGCGTTGGTCACAAGACTCGGCAACACCCTCGCGCAGTTTGTGTGAGCCGCATTAAACGTTTACAGAACCCGCGCCAGATGCGCGCCGCGGTGATTTTTATCGAGCGTGGGAAGGTACGCGGAGAACACATTAATTAAACACGCACACGAGCAACGCGCACGCTAGTGCTTCCCCGGCCTTTCCCGTCACACCGAAAGCTCGATCTCCGGGCCACGAGCTTGCGATTGTCTATATATATATACTTTGTATGAGAGGGGGCGGAGTATCTTTTTTTTTCGAATTTTTCATAGATGTTACTTCGCTAATTTGCTTATATTGCACTGTGGAGGTGACGGCGTAAAAGCAAGACCCACACTTTTGTTTCTTTTATATGTATATACTGACACTGCTATTCGCGTCTATAAATATTGTACAGATTATGTAATTATTAAGTCCGCAAGGAGTTGTGAATCTTTGACGTGAGTTTGTCCCTCAATTTGCTAATGTGTGTGTGTGTGTGTCAGTACATTATTTGTTAATTGTTTACTTATATACGTTTTAAATTATTGTAGTAATATATTATATACTTTTCATGGTTTTGTAATACTACTCTCATCACTTGCATTTTTGCATAATTTGGGTAGTATTATGGTGTTATTTTCCGATGTACTATTTGATCTTATACCATATTACCTACATACATGTCCACAAACTCGTTATATTGATTATTTAAGCTTTAAAGTGCAAATATTTATGTCAAATTCAGCGGCTTTTTCAGTGAAAAAAGGTTTTTCTGTACAATTTTCAGTATTCGATTTGAAACATCTATCACTATCATCTGCCATAAACTTTCAAAGATTATTCTATTATCTTCAAACACCGCGCATTATACGCTTCGCGCATCCGCGAAGATCGCTAGAACGACCGCGAATACAAGTCTTATTTTTTTTTTTTATTTATACGCGAAGGGCGGAGAAATCGCGGTAATTCAATTAGCAAAACACAGTAGTCGACGACGCGCTCTTCAGAGTCGTTGAGCGCCCCCCCCCCACCCCATTCGCGCTACCGAAATTATTACACACGCAGGGCCAAATGACTCGTGAATTTCGTGCTCTCTAACCGAGAGCGCGCGGCGTGGCGAGCGGCGGGGGGGGGGGTGAAACGAGGGTAGGATTTGTGGATGGAGGGAGCGCTCGCGAAAGCTGTCCGATTCAGGGATCCCCGCGCGGCGGCGAGACAGTCGATTAATTTAGCCGCGAGCGTGGCGAAGCACGGCGTGGATGCCCCGCGGAGAGTTTCGTTCTCCTTCTCTCTCTCTCTCTCTCTCTCTCTCTCTCTCTTTCCCTTTATATGCGAAAGTGAAAATTGCCTCGTCATACGGTAGTATACAAGCGCGAAATATACATTTATATTCTTATTCCCAGATCAATCAGTACACGTAAATTGAGATGGGGTGGACGGTGTAGACACGCGTCGCGCCGTAATTTGCGTATAAAGGCCGAGTCTGCGAGCCGGACTACTTCGATTCCCCGCGTATGCGTATATGATGTATGTATGTATGTATATATGTATATATATATATATATATATATATATATATATATATGCATAGAATTGAAGAAAGCAATGGTTATACTGTTAAATTGGATATCACGCGCGCGATCTGAAGAATTCGCGGTCATAAATCAATTGCCCAGTTTGCTGCTTAAACGGTGACTAAACCGCTGAGTATTTCTATATATATATATATGCGTATATGAAACAATGGTATAGACCGATCTTAATATTACTCAGAATCGTTTATGAAAGATATTTTCATGTATATCTAATGATTCGCGTCTGCGCCAAATTAGATTTATTTCTTTTTGCTTAATATATATATAGCTTTCTTTCTTTTTCATTAGGATTTTTGTTCTTCTTGGTTTTTTTGTTACTATAGCGTTCACATTAGTAGTAATAATATACTTTTGCTGATAATTTTTTATACGCATAATAAATAAGTTCATGTGTAACCTTAAAGTTGCACCAACAACCTTTGCAATCGTAAAAAGATTTATCACATCGACGTTATTCGTTAACAATTTAAAAATATCAAAGGGCATTATCAAATGATGTTGGTTTTTCCATAAAAATTTGGACACGAGCCAATTGATTTCACATGAATTCCTCGTTTGTTCACCGTCGAGCGAGTACAATAAAGTGATTTTTAATGTGAAATACATAGAATAATATCTCGTGCCAGTCTACGAATATATTTATATATCGATCAATCCAATGATACTAGCATATTCAATACGATCTCAATGAAGACATGCACATTTCAAATTTCAATATATGATTATCGACGTTTTTATATCGAAAACATTTTCGTATTGATGTCATTGGCAATATACATTCACCCGTGCTTTACGACAGCAGAGCATCTTTTTGATTATTTGCTAATTGCAAGAGTAATTGTACTTCATTGAATATTACCATTGGTTCATAGTCGTGGTTTAGAAAACTAAATTTACCAGTCAATTTAAAATTAAATCTAAAGCAATTTTTTCAAATCGTACGAAATTGTACTAGACAAATACTTGACAGTATTACTATATTTATAATTAAAATGCCTAAATAATAGAATCTCAATTTTAACTAGCCAGAAAGATGTCGATTTGTATTTATAATGATGAGATGATCGCAATGGAAAATTTTAAAGAGTATCGAGCAACTTAATATTTGCACTTATTGAAATCGCCTCCATTCCAAAATCTAGCAAGACTTCAAGCAGATTGTCAAGAGCAATTTTTTTCCGTGAAAACTTGGGAGTTGAGATCTTCTTCGTTCAAAATTTGAGAAAGAAATAAGCTTCGCCGATATGGCAGACCGATTTGGTCCTGATTGAGCGGGGTAACTTTACTTACGTCTCGAATGAGGCCTGTAAAGCTTTAAGATCTCAGGCCCTCCCGTTTCCGTGACAAGGTATCTTGTTACACACAATTATAGTATGCACTTCGTTTTAATTAGATACTGTATCCTAAGAGGAAGTTTTTATGAGAGCCACTAGTTCTGGCAACCGGTTCGTAGAAAGAATAGCTTTCGAGCAAAAATGTTTTTCTAGTTTCACACTTAAGGAAATATATGCGATCTTGTAATCTATGCCTGGTTCTTATAGAGAGATTGATTGTTTATGTCGATTGATAAAAAATTAGTTTTAAAAATATCACATTTTTTAAATAAAATTACTTGGGACTCCTCGTGAAGTTTCGATGTAGTTTCGAGAGAAAAACGATCTAATGCACAATACTTATTGATAGTAATCCATGATAATATCCAGCAATAATTATTGATAGTAATCTATGGAGGCTCATTAACTTTATTATTCTCTTTACCTTTTAACATTATATCTTCAGTAGATTAATTGAAAAAACGTAAGCCCAGTATTAATTTTTCCAATAAGCTTATTATTAATATTTCTGCAAATTTCATACATTGTTGGCTCTTTGGCTGCTTTGTTGTAATAGATAAATTGAGATTTTAAACTTTTCCTTTGAGCGAATTTATAACGAACTTATCACAGTATGCGAATACTGTCATGAATTTTCTGCTTGAATAATTTTATAATTTTAAATAAATCGTTTATGCTCAACAACATATCGTTTCGAAACAAAAGAATTATTCAAAAATTCCCTATTGGTTTCATTTTATTAATCCAATATTGAACTTTGCAATTAGTTTCTGTAGATCGTTGATAATTTCTGATTATTCTTTTCTATCAATTTAAAATTTTTAATTCTAATTTTTCAGATTTTTATTCTGTGAAACAATCGAATAATCGCAACGATTCCAGTAATTTAGTAATATGACAAGTTTCGATTACATATTTAATACTATATCAATTAAAATATGAATAATATATAGTTTTGAAACTTCATCTATGTCAGAATAGTTTAATTACTTTAATCAATTTGGCTAATAAAGAAAGGGTTAATTTTTTTTTAACACGATGCCCCCCGTCACAATACGAAGTTTTCGTCATCGTGTAGGACAGCACCCATTCATGTTGACGGAGAAGTTCGCGCAACAACTGTAAAACTGATGAAATATCGCTCAAAAACGAAAAAAATCTAACTATCTCTTCTTTTCTTTCATTATAATTAACTAGTATAAAAAACAAAAATTCTCCGGAAACGCACCGAGGAGAACACCGACGTCATGCGAAGCACAAAGTGATCTAACTCGCACACATACACACACAAAATATATAATATGTAGTAATAAAAAAGATGTAACTATATATAGGCGTAGAATTGTTTTTTTTTTTTTTTGTACGGTATAAGCGACGACGAGCGACAAGTTCGCGTGTTAAGATATATGAGGATGGTACTGATGCGACCGCTCGCCCGTGGCAATGACTTTGCGCGATGTTTATATATATGCGTATTTATGACTCGACGAGACGTCTGGAGCCATTGAAATATCTTTTATATATAAGCCTCCGATTAAAATAAAGCGATGAGGCGTTATCAGTGCCTCATCGTTGTCGGAGCAATATGCGGGTTATTGTCATTTTTTACACCTCTCCTCCCCCGCGCTTGATGGATCCGGTGTAGCGCGGCGAGAACAGAGGCCGGTTCCGCCATTGATATGTATACATTTATATCGGGTATATATATCCACGCGTTTATCGTAATGTCAGCGAGGGTGTCATCAGAGCGGAAAGGGGTTAACATACCGAGAATTAACGTATCAGGCTTATATATACGAGACGTGTCTTCCTTTGCCAGCTGTTTATGTTTAATTATCTGAATAATTGATTGGCGTGCTCGGGTGCTGATGACGGTGGCGGTATATTTTATACATAAATGCACACACACGCGCACACACACACGCGCGTGCACAAAAATGGTCTTCATTTCAATTGAATCCACGATCTTAATCTGGGCGACCCTTAACGGTGTGGTGTTAAGTATTTACTCGAATTCTTTTCTTTTTTTTGCTTTATTAATCTTTCACTGTGCGATGAACTGTGATATAATCTTCGTTACGATCAACAATTGTTATTCTGAGCAAGTAATTGCGATGCTGCGAGGAATTCAATTTGATATACCAAAAGTCAGGAATGTTTAATTAAAAATTATGACTGAAATTATTAAATGTAGATCTTTTGGATGTGATAGGATACAGAATTCGAATTGTAAATGTATTTTATTTTTAATTGATTGATTGATCTTTCATTACAAAGACGATAATAAATCAATTATTCACACAGTCCTAGAAGGAATTTGTGGGTTTTTTAGGTGCTTGTTTTGTAGATGCAGACTATTCTCCCATTTCCTAGCATACTCTTGACAGAAGTAAGCTTAGAGCAGACACTAGCGATTCCCAGACGAAGGATTCTTATAAACAACGTTGAAATTAAAGTAAAGATTAACTGGTGAGTGTATAAAAGGCGATGCATCAGAGATTGATTTTTGAAGAATCTGAAGTTTTAATGGCATCTTCCAGCTGGCCGGTATATGGCCATGTTTTACATGGTGATCCTCCTCTAGGGAGCGGTCAGATAATGTATCCTTCGCTTCTGATTGGCCGTTAAAAGAGAGTTAAGGAAAGACTAGGAGAGAGAGAGAGAGAGATAGGGAAATTGAGAATGATAGTAGATATTAGACAGAGTTAGATAAATAAAATACATAAGCAAAACCAACCTTATGACTGCGGTTTGTCGGTTGACTCCCTAAAGATCAATATAATATAACTTGACAGTAGCGCGGGTTACGAAGATCACGTGGTATCTATGGAAAGTTCATGCTGTTTGGTAATATTAGTTCAGTCACAGAGGAAGGATTCCTTATGAATTTTAAAATCCGCACCGTAATCTGATGTTACTTTCTAACGTTCCGTGCGCCGAATCGATTTTTTGAGCGTACTAGGCTCAAAAATTCATTGTTTCTGAATCAAGGCACATTTTTTTACAAAATTGATCATTTTTCGAACAAAAAAAAATACTATAAATTTCACAATATAACCATACACTTCGTTCATAATTACATTCTAAAGATTTGTTTAGCTTTTGCAAAATTTTGACAAAATCCATATTTTAAGAAATTACAGTGATTAGATTTACTTAGATAGCTTACTGGCTTACGATAAAAAGATTTACCGGGTAATCGTCTCTGTTATCCATATATTAAACCTGGCAACGACCTAGTCTGGATTATAATTTCACACTTTCGCGGAGAAATAAATCTTTCAGTGACGAAACAAAGAAGCAAATCTTCTTCAGAATTCCATATATGGAAGGGGCAGCTGTTCTTTCATTTCCATTAACTGGCCAGAAACGTTTTTTCTTCTTGAGGATTACGGCGGCTGCATAGCTTCCTCGTGTTTCACTTCCCAGAGCTTTGCACCAACTCTCTCGCGTTTACCTTTCGTCCTTTAACTTTTGCGAATCTTTTAATCTCCTATTTTATACTTTTCACGCTATGTATTATATCGTTTTGAAATTCGAACTTCCGATTGTCATAAGCGACTTTGTGGAGTTTTATTACTTTTATACTTACGAGTGATTTTCTTGTTAAACAAGAGTCAAGGACAACGAAACGAGGGGTAAAAAGAGAAGGCATTTCAATTTAATAAGCAATATTCTTCGTGTAATAATGGATTTTAATCGACATCGTCGCCCACAATCCTGTTGAACATTCGATTAAATTGAAACACTTGGGGCAAGCCACATCGCGAGCTCTTTCTATGCACGAGCGCGCGCGCGCGCGTGTGTGTATGTGTGTGTGTTTTAAACTCGTTCCATCTTTTTGCGTCCACTTCATTAAGCGTCCCACAGTCATTTAAAATTACTCTCCTCTCTGTCTCTGTCTCTCTCTCTCTCTCTCTCCCTCTCTCTTCGCACTCCTCGCTTTTACTCATTACCATGTTGTTTTTCTCTCTGAACAATACTAAGCTCGCGCATGCAAGCATTTCTTCCCTCTCCCCTCGTCTCTCTCTCTCTCTCTCTCTCTCTCTCTCTCACGCTATCTTCTTTTTTCTCTCTACGCGTTTATCTCAACTCGTTTAGCACAACACAAGCGCTGCATCGAGGTATATATATATATAACGCAACGAGTCTCGCGAAAAAATGCAGAGTGCATTACTATACACACGGTGCCGGGGCTATAAAGCGCGCCCATAGGGGGGCTTTAAATATTATGGGAGAGCCAGAGCTCTCCCGCTTAGCTTCCTCTGCTCGCCGCGGCGGTATTATTATATGATGCTGGTAAATACGCGAAGAAGTGCGTGGCTCCTTTCCTAATATGCTATATATATATATATATATATATATATATATATATATATATATATACTGCATCATACACTGTATTATACACCTTTCCGAAACATAATCCTCCGGATGAATCTCCGATGGCGAAACTGATCGGTACCTTTATTTATAAGCTCGATTTGAAAGAATTTTAGGCGCGTGATATACGAGACGCATACAGTGAAACCTCTCAAGACGGCTGCCCGAGTAAGCCCGTTTCCATACTATTTTTCGCTGGCAACGTTTCCCCACTACGAGCAGAATGCAGAGCCACCCAATAAGGCCAAGGGTTCTGGAACAAGTCAAAGAACGATTACGCGGAGATAATGGAAGCAAGTTTCGCGTATAAAGAATTAATGTATCAAAATGAAATGTTTCAACAATACAAACGTCAAACTGAATATTCAAGCTTAAGGTTGTTTGTACTCTTGTGATATTTCCTACTTTCGCTAAGAGGAAAATCTATTCCTGTTACGTTTTAATGGGTCTGTTGTGGTAGTATTATACTCGGCATTATCCGTAGATGAAATATTATTTACATCAATTTCAATCGCTTGTGTATTTAAGTGCAATATTTTCTTTGCTCCCTGCTTGCGTACATTTTAACTTTACACACTGCTTTGTAACGAGTAAAAATAAATAATGGTGAGAAAAAATAGCGAGCACAATTATGCCGAACGGTTGATCGGTCTTATTCGGAGATAGCGTGTGTAATAAAGATAAAGACAGTAAATACACAACACCGACAGAAAACGAGACAAAGTGAGGGTATCGAGATTTGCCAAAAAATCGTTCCACTTACGGGAATAGGAGGTCATGTTGAGAGGTCTAATTGTACGTACAATGTTATAGTTTGATAATTTTTTGAAAAAGTTCTCGTATTCTAACTTTGGCCTCGAATGTTTTTTTTTTGCAATTAATTCATATTTGGATCGTAATGGGATTTCGTAGCGTTAGCATTAGATTCTGAAAATTATCTATTTAGATAAAGAAAACTAATTGAAATACTGTATTTATTTCAAGATTTTAACTCAAACTAGTAAGGCCATACAGGGACAAAAGCGTTCAGTATGCAATTCTAAGTCCACGAGATGACTTGGTATTATTTTACCCTTACCGACATACTGAATCGATTCTTCGATTGTGCCAGATCTAAAAACAACCCCATTTCGAGATGAGTCCGATGGTTTTTACCAAAATCTCCAGTTTTCAAATATTAAAAATATCAATTTTACTAAACAGCCCAATTACTTCGATCAAGAATTCTGTTTTGAAGATTATTTTATCTTTTGGATATTTTGCGTAAGTATATGGAAGAATCGTAAGGATATAGTCTTATATAAAATTCTATAGGTTATTTTTGTTACTTGATGTAGCTTTTTCGTTATTTTTAGCATTAAATCGATTTTCCAAGTACGACCAGGTTAAAAAACGGTAAAATTTTCAAGATACCGCCCAGTTTTGTAAGAAAATGCTCATTTGTCGGAAAAATCAAATAAATTCTACTATTCCTGTGACATAATTGAATGTAATTACTTTTCTAGAATTTATCCCACCGACTTCTGTCGATTTAATCCTATGAAAAAAAAATTTTGCTGTAAGTTTCATGCGATCATCTAAAAACTAATCTATCCGTTTCGAATGAAATCAATCAAATTGATTGAGTAGTAATAACATTTTACAAGCATACAGGATCAGCAAAATCAATCATTTATACATATATGTATATATATAAAGCAAAATTAATGTATGGAAAAAAATGTCAATTGCAAAAAACAATGATTGCGGTCTATAAAAAAACCTTATCTGCAAAGGAAACATCTACCACGTCTAAAATCTATCCCGCTAAATTGAAGATATAATACCCTTCTTATTATATTACCCATATCACCTACACACACACACACACACACACACACACACACACACACATATTACCCATATCACCATTTTTTAATATATAGCAACGTCTGGTTGATTTAGTTTGGTTTGTATCTCGTATTAGTAGAAAGAATTATGGTTCGACATCTAATACGTCATATAATCTTTTCGTTTTTTACAGAAAAATCAAATATATACATATACACATACATAACTCAGGTTGTATAATTATGCCCTCAAATTGAATCAGCTGGTGTGAAGTCTTTTAATTCTATTGACATCTCAAATGTGAATGAGTCTCAGTAATAGTTTACCAAAAGGTCTTCGTAAGCTAACGTTTTTAGAGTATTTATATGGAACTTCGCTCATCTCTGCCGAAGGAATGTTTAATTGAGAAAATATATGGGACTATGCTTATAACAATCCAAACTTGCGTAAATTTATAGAATGAAGGAGCTTATACCAAGTCAATTTTTCTTATTAAACGCGAGAAAATTACATTATTAGAAGGTACCGTTACTGTCAGCTATGCAGCTGTTTATTACAGACGAACGCTCAAACGTCATAGCTCAGTCATAAAACGTCATTTGGTCTCGGAAAGAGATAAAAACTAATACTAGAATTCTTGAATGTTTTGCTATCTAACAAATTACTGTACAGTGGTTCTGCTAAAGCATTTTACAACCTACTGCGAAATCTCCGAGGTTCATAGAAATTATTTTATAATTGAAAATATGTAAATACGATGGTATTGCATGCTATATTCCAAGCCGTTTATTGGCCTATGCGAATTCCGAATTTCACCGCGAAAAGTCATTCCAATAATATGACTTCTAAAAATCATAATGACAACAAGAACAAGAACAATAACAAGAACAATAACAACGACAGAAGCAGCAGAAACAACAACAATAACAATGACAATAACAAACACAACAACAACAACAACAACAACAACAACAACAACAACAACAATAAAATCATCATATGGTGAATGAAGCATTGTTATACACACCAAGTTTTATTATTGTACGTATACGCGGTTTTATCCTCCCACCAACAATGTAATAATGCGCGGGCGACTTAAGAGCGCGGCGCGAGTAATCAAGCCGCCTCTCAAGGGTGCTTATACGCAGAGGGAAATAGAGGGAGTGAGAAAGAGAGTGAGGGAGGGCTTTAAATTGCACGCAGCTCCGATGCGTTACAAGGGTTCCTGAGCAACGGGATTATGTGTACTCGACAGGCGATAAGACGACCGTGCCGCCGTCGAGGAAGATTGGAAGAGCCAGAGAGAGAGAGAGAGAGAGAGAGAGAGAGAGAGAGAGAGAGAGAGAGAGAGAAAGACAGGCAGGCAAACGAAGGGAGAGAGAAAGAGAAACTTATCTGCTAAATAATGCAAGTGCGGCTGACGTGGATACGCAGCATTGTATGAGGCAACAGTATAAGGACAGATTTTGCTTCCTGTCCCTTTGTGTGTTCCGTTATACAGTGTGGCACAAACGGCGTCGCTCTCTCTCTCTCTCTCTCTCTCTCTCTCTCTCTTGAATTTTTTTACACTAATAGTATAACATACTGAGACTATAAATCGGGACAAAATATATAGGCCAGTAACCTTATATATATATATATATATAGTATGTGTGTAAGCTTTCTACGAGACTTTTATATACCATTATAGAAATTTTTCGAGTCTTTTGCGCTCGACGACTTCTCGTAATGACGCGCCGGTTTATCAATGCAAAAGCTAGTCTTAAGCTTGCGCGCGGTTTAACAAACTTTCAATCGTCACGGCTTGCATAACTACATGTACGCGGAAACCGTTCCATTCACGGGCCTCTCTTCAGGTGTATACATAAATATGTGTACAGTATCGGCGTTAAACGAATGGACAGCGGGAGTAGGCAAATTTATGTATACGATTTTTATCCGCTGTAACACGCGCGCGGCTCGACGGAATGCCGATGTGGCGGTACTCTCGAACGAGGTATCCCCGAGGTAATAAGCACGCGTACGGGGATAATAGAGAAGAACGCGCATTAACTCGCGAAAATAAACAGAAATACGCGCGCGCGCACGGCACATACACGACGAAATGTACTTTAGAATTTGCTTTCGCTAGAAAATGTAGTTCATTAAAATCATATTCCATTAATGTCTTCGTGACAAATGTGACTTTCAGCAAAATGATATGTATATATATGTATGTATATATATATATATATATATATATATATATATATATATATATATTTGAATTTAAGAAGAATTTAATGTTGAAGGTACTATTACATTATTATGATAAAACGAGAAAATATTAGAATTTTAATTGTCACTTTTCATTTATCGTCGCTTTACGTATAAATAATTTTATAATTACTTTGTGCACTCTTCAGTCTGCCTCCAAAATTGAATGAATTATCGTAGTAACTTAGCTGAGCGAGATTTCTGTTTCGACTGCTAATCATATTTATGTAATACGCTATGGAAAAGTGTCACTCGCCTTTATCTTTTTAATTGAATGGCGACACTTTCCGTGATAAAACCGTGAAAAAAAAAAACCAGTCAATGCTGCCTGAAAAATTAACGAGATTGTCGAGAATTTGAAAAATTTGCGCCAGTTTAATTTTTAATTAAGAGACGTAAAAATTGAATAAAGCACTTGACAAAGGCTTCGAATTACTTCGAAGTCTGCAGCGATCTTGTTGAGAGATCCGAGTTAAAGCTGAACAACTTACGACGAATGAACACTCGACTTTATTTAATTCAATCAGTTGGAATTTTTAGAATGGCTTTTCATTTCATCGAGACGATCCGAGAACGCCTCGAAGCTCGTTGAATTTCGTCGCGCTTAAACAACGAGAGCGCGACTCGGCGCGCCCTCGCGCACCCTTGGCCAGAATCGTCTATCAGAAGCGTATCCCGCGACTCGGCCCGTCCACAGCCCCGCGCCATTGTCGGGCGTTAATTTCGATAGGCGCGAATATCGTCAAAGGAGCATCGCGCGCCTGTGCGCGGACTCGATCGAGGAAATGAGGACGGGACGGCATCGTCTCTGACTCGTAAACTGACACGCAGTCTCTGAGCAGTCTCGAGAGCGAATTTTTTTGCAGATCGATCGGATCGAGCGCAGTCGAAAGTGCCGGTGTCGAGCTGTCGAATGTTTATTTTTTAGCGGTATGAACAGTTAACGATATAATATAATAATCGAGCGTTAATGGTACATCGTAGCAACACTTGGCATCGCCATATTATAGACGCTCTCTCGCTGATTACAACAGATTCTCGATTACTTGGCTTCGAAAACTAGATATCGGCCGTGCGGGCTTATCTGCGATAATGATTTTTATTCCGGACCGTATAATTGACATTTTTAAGTATGAGCGCAATTATAAAGTTATATCAGTTACGTGTAAACTTTTTTTCTTTAATTTGACCAGATGTCCGCATTAATTTCAACGTCTTTGCCGGGCGAATAGAGAAACTTCGATCGTTTCATTCGCAATTTGAAATATTTGCTTTGGGATGCCCGACAAATTCTACGCCTCGAATTTCTTTCAAGAGCAATAATTCAACGTGAAAAACTTATTTTTTCATTAAAAAAAATTATTTTCCCCCTTTTTTTAAAATAAAATATTATCTTCCCTATCGCGATTAAAGTATAGTTTCACTTCAGCAGCGGATAAGCTCTTTATCTCAAATATTTTTCGGTAACCCAAGTAATAAAAAAATATTAAAAAATTCTTCCGTTATTAAAGAATATGGTTAAATGATATTTTATTGAATTTAAACTTTATTCTGAAATTTAACATACTTAATTTACAAGTACTTAAGTTAATTAACATTATTAGCAACGATTAATTGAATAGAATTCCTTATTTCTACAAATAAACAATATGCTGAATAAATAGTATTTCATTACATTTGCCGCTTTATTGGTATTAAGAATGGAAATTAAATTAAATTATCCATACGCAGTATTGGATATTTCATTGAATTGTTAAGTCACATATCATGTTATTAATAGACATTTAAATAAATAAACATAACTTTTCAACTAATCTTAAAATCTGAAATTTTAATATTATTATTTTCTCCTATAAATTTTCTCCCCTGTATGTTTATAGAGCAGCGAGCTTATCTTCATCGCGCTCTATAAGCCGTTCATCGGCTTGTATTGTCTAAAATTAAGTAACTACTTATCGGCCATCGGTCGTAATATTAGAGGGATTATTATCTGAATAACTGTGAAATCGAGAGTGAATGTTCTATCAGAAGTATCGTCCAGAGGCTTTTTTATACAATTGCTCTGGCCTTGATCGACGAAAATGAAACGATTGAACAGATAATAGGAGCACGGTCGGCACGCCTGATGATTCTTCATTCGTAAGCGTGCTCGATTAATATAGAAAAATCAACGTTATATATATATATATATATATATATATATATATATATATATATATATATATAAATGTGGTAGAGAATAGGCAAAAAGTAGCGTTAAAAACGAAAGAGAGAAAGAGAGAGAGAGAGAGAGAGTAAAATAGTGGGTAAGGGGAGGGGGCTTTAAAAAAGAGCCATAAGCCACTCACTCTTGGCGACAAGTGAAAAGAGCAATAAAATCGCTTCGTGAAATGTCGACAGAATCCCTTCGAGCGTACTCTGTACAAGGCCGCGAGAGTTCTTCTTCCATCTCTCTTTCTCTCTCTCTTTCGCATTCTCGCATCCTTTTTTCTTCTTTATAATCCCGACCGCGTCTTTTTTTCCATCCTCGAACACGCCGTTTGTTCTATTATATCTCTCACGAGCATCGTAATATGCGTGCGCGGCTATTACATATTCGAACCGTTAAATATATTCGAATGAAGCTTCGTTCGACTTATATCAGTGCCGGATTAAGCTTCACGGGGGCCTCGTTCGAAAATCACGGCGGGGGGAGGATTGTCCTCCTTTTGAGGTTGTAATTTATAGAATCTATGCAGAAACGACAGATGTTTCGTAACTGAGAAATTTGGCTAAAAACGGTAATTTTACATAAGTAAACTGTCTAAAACGAACGATAAACATTTATTAAAATCTACACAACGCAAAAAATAAAACTACGACTTCGCGCGCGAGCTACCCTTGAACCCTCTGTCTGTACGTATGGCTTGCGGATACGTAAATCGAGCGCTGGTATTTCTTATAAAACACGGGTTTCAAGTGATAAAAATTTATGTAACGAGTAGAAATCGCTGTCAAATTTTACAATCTACAATGGTGATTTTGACCTTTTCCTCCTATCTTGTTGAATATCCGATAAATTTGCGGGAAACATTGTTCTCTTTATCGATTTAGTCCTCCCACGATACGCGGCGCGGATGAAGAATAACTCGATATTCGAATCGCCGTGGGTCGAAAACATAAAAATTCAAAAGTCCAGCCCGTTTGAATTTCAGACCCTTGTCCAATGAACCATTATTAATCATTTTGACATTTTTACAGCGTCGTAATTTTTTCCTTCTTTCCGTAATGTTACGAACATATAAGTGAACGCGAGGCTTTTTGTAAATCGCGCGGCAGCGCGAATCAAATTACATCTTCACCGGGCGCGAACGAGACAACGCCAAGGGGCCAACGCCGTTTGTTTGAATCTACGAGACATGCGGTCCCGCATTGCTGACAATAAGCCGATAGTCTTTGTCAGTTTCTTGTATTGTAAACAATTGTGTTTCATGATATTGTAAACGAAGCTTTATTAGTAATAAGATACGCATTAAAAATTATGAAAATAATTTTTCTTATAATACACCTTGATTATGTATATATGTTTTGCACGAATTTTGGAAAATATCATTCGCTATGTTCATAATAGACAGCTAGATTATGATGGAGTCCAGTGATTTTTTTTATTTTTTCGATCGTGTTTTTTTAATTCTTATCACAATAAACATTGAGCTATTGGTTATTCTTACATACTTGCTCTTGACAATAACTTCGGAATTATGAATACTTTTGCTATGAGATGCTTTCTAAATTAGATTAGAATATGTACGTAATAATAATCTTTAAGAAGAATTTTGATGTCATAAACGTTTTAATAATTAAATAAGCGAACCGGATACATATTTCATTAAATAATCTAGCTTTCGACGATAATTTTAAGCGATTGACACTTCTTTTAGGGCCCTTTAATTTTGCTAAAGCAATGCATCAACGATAGGCGAAAAAAATATCGTACAAAAGTCTTCGACAGCGACGAAAATCCAATTAAGTGATGTCCAATAATGTTAAAAAAAATTTAGGCGAAATCTGTAATTAATTCTTTTCCACAGATAAGATCCTACTATTTTACATTACTCACCTTAAGCAAAGAGATAAGAAAGAGACTCTTGAAAACAAAAAAACTATATCTATCCGATAGATTTATGGCTCTTTATTGTTTTCTTGGGCCCTTAATTACTTTAATTATTTTATGAAAATGGCAGCTTAGAAGAATTGCGCGATCACCAAAAAGCGATTAAATTATCCTTGGACTATCGAGCAATCTTTTAAAATTCTGGTGAATACTATTTTCGAAAATTCGTCTAAAATCCCTCACCTTAATGCAATATTATATATATATATATATATATATATATATATATATGTGTGTGTGTGTGTGTGTGTGTATATATATATATATATATATATGTATATATATATATATTTGTATTAAATACGCATGCTCAACTCTCGCCGCTTGGCATCGAGGATGAAAGAACGCATATTATTTAGCAGTATTGCCTTGGTTAATTTACTTACGTATCGTGCTTGTATGTCTGTCACGTGCGAGGCCACCAGGATGAGGAGAACCAGCAGCGACCTGAAACAATCACCAGAATGCCGACTATTTAGCCAGTGCGGAACGTTACGCGACAATATAATAGGGGCCTAATTATTGGCCGTTCTGCATTAAGCAACTGTT
Source organism: Sycobia sp. Sy_11 (assembly GCA_018907035.1). Taxonomy (NCBI): domain Eukaryota; kingdom Metazoa; phylum Arthropoda; class Insecta; order Hymenoptera; family Epichrysomallidae; genus Sycobia; species Sycobia sp. Sy_11. Next base: position 1,402,248 of record JACCIC010000120.1, on the reverse strand, counting down.
CGTGGGATTATTGCTTGTACATATTGTGGATGATGCATTGTGCGAATAATAGGAATTTCGGGAAACTTTAGGCGCCTGTGTGAGGCACTCGCGAGATCATTGTATCTTGTATATATATATATATATATATATATATATATATATATATATATATATATATATCTATATATATAAATTGTCAAGTTAAATAAATATTATAAGTAACGCTTCGTTCTCCACAGTTGTGCATTGCATTGCAGATGTTTCACCGGTAAAAGAGAAAATGCAAAAGAACCTTGTTGTTTATGTTAAAAGTGATACTAATATTTATATTGTCAATGTCCCTGTTTCGTGTACAGACACGTGATCATGAGAGACTATTGCTTATTCTCTTTTGATGCATTATAAACATGCATTGTAATGAGAATTTCAAATTATATAGGGTTTTATTTTATCTACTTTTTTTTAAAGAGTGTATGAGATATTAGAGCACAACGAAGCTTAATAAATAATTAGAATTATTTAACAAGGTAAAACGGTTTCAATCAGATTATCCAAAAATCACTTATAAGCTAGAAATTTATAACTTGCTCTTAATTTATATTGTGAAATATAAACAAACTGATATTAGAATGACATATTTTAGAATGACAATTGAAAATAAATTCATAAGGATCTAAATCTTCGTATTTATTCTATAGCTTAATATTTCATTCTATATCAATTGTCCTTCTCGTCTGCTGAAATAGCTCCATCCATAATTTCTGTATATATATATATATATATATATATATATATATATATATATATATATATATACATATGAATTTTAATTACATTCATCATCGCTGAAATTTCGTCTATCTTTTGAAAAATTTCGGAAAACGAAAAATATGAAATTCTTACCAAGTAATATCGGATCTTTATATATATAAGATCAGAAAAATACAGAACAAAAGGATTCCCTAAAGAACTTCCTTTGTTGAAAGCAAGCCAACCAGAAAACTTATAGCCGAGAATTCGTTTAAATTAAAAATGCGAACAATATATACAGCTTTTCCATCGTTCCTCCTCGATCATTATATATATATATATAATAAAAACCCTCACTTTTCTGAAGGCGCGTCCGTTCAATTCTTTTCATTCGCTTTCTCTCTCTCTCTCTCTCTCTCGCATGGTATTTTTTACCTCTGTAGATAAAAGATTATTAAAGATTTTTGATGCTGTATAGCGGAATGTTCATTATTAATAAATATTCTGAAGCAATATGGTTTATACATCTTCTTCTTTACATCTCTATATACACAAAATGTACTTCTAGATAGACATGGGTTTTTCATATCGTTTCTATTTGTGAGGTATCGCTTCATTTATTGCACGTGACGAGAATAACAGAGGGTGTTCTATTTTTCTTCGCTGAATTTATTAATTTGTTTTATTGGTGTAAGACATATCCATCGGCTTCTCTATTACGTTAAATATACTGAAAAAAATATTTTCCGATATCAATTAAATATTTACTTGTTTTGTACCAAGTAAATCATTTTCATAAATTAAGAAAATATTGACTAGATTTAAGAGTACGTGGTTTGATTCAAGTGAATTCTTTTTGCATTAAGATGCTTTCTCAATTTAAGAAAATAATTTACTTGGTACAAAACAAGAAAATATTTACTTGATAACGGATAATTTTTTGTCAATATACCTTTCTTATAGTTTACTCATTACCCATTCGCTCTTCTACAGCCCCCCCCCCCCGGTTCTGCGCAATACGAACATTTCCGCATATACCGAGATATAAGAGAGGTTTTCGTCGGTTTTCCTCACCCCAGCTGGAAAATATCTACCTCGGACATGTTTCACTGTCGGGTTATTGGGCGTATTTTTATGGGTGAATGGGCCATGCGGAAATCAACGTTATATATATATATATATATATATATATATATATATATATATATTTATTGAAATTAATAATGTGACTACACGACTACAACGTGGCTACATGATATTATGGACATCTAGCATAATCGATACTTAGATACACAAGTGAGACTCAAGGTTTATGATCGTATATATATATATATATATATATATATATATATATATATATATATATATATATATATATAATACGGTGAAGATTAGCGTATACTTCCTTCTCAACGCCCCCCGGTGCGCGCTGTTGCGGGCGTAGGACAATAACATTGATCCAGACCTCGTTCCGGCGATAGAGGCGACACGACGATCGATCCGCTATTATAGATCGCAATCCACGTAGGCGACATTGGTCAAAATCTGACTTGGACATTGGAAGTCCGTCCGGCCCTGTCCGCGCAACCAATGCCCGAGGGCCGAGGCGAGGCACGAGTGTCTATTATGCATCGCAAGGATCGGGATTAGAGCGAGCCGTATACCGTGCGCGCAAGGGGCGTCGTCGTCGCAATAACGCGCCCTTGCGGCACGACAGCGGAGAGAGAGAGAGAGAGAGCTTGTGTGTATGTTGGCGTGTAAACATATAATAATCTGCTATATACGCATATAAAACTCGTCGTCGCAAAAGTTCATGATGGAGTCGTAATTCAGTTAATTGTGCGCGGGTCAGTTATATACGAACTGGACGAAGGGGTGGTCTGGCCAACAATTATTGGGAAATAGCGGAAGATCATATATATATAGAGGTAGGTAATTGGTTTGAATTACTTTTGTTTTGTACAAGGATTTTGGTCGGGTGGAGCTCAACTTCGGTCGGATTGGAGTAAATTTTTTGAGAAGCTCCGATTTCGAATCTTGGCTTTGTAGGGGCCTTCGTTGCTAACCACAGTATCAAAAATAATTACTAAATATTAATTGTCAATTTGATTATTTCCAATTTTGCCGATAATTAAATTCTGTAATAGAAATGAATTCGAAAAATTTGAGAAGTTTTACGCAAGCGTATTGTTTTTAGTCGGTCAGACCAAATTTTCAGACTTTTACTTAATAAGAAGTGTACGCGAGACGATTTTTTTTTCGTAATTAGATAAAATTAAAAATTAAAATAGTTTTTAATAAACTGAAAATAACTATTTTTTTAGGTTTTATCCTACACAACCTACCGGGATCGTTACTAAGATAACAGGTGGTCACAATTAAGATGTACGTTGGTAGATAAGGGGGAAAAAAGAAATTGTAACAAGAATAACGTTTATTGAAAGTAAATTACAATGAATAATAAATATTGATAAATTATTCCATTTATTATATTTCTCAAATCTTGTCTGTAATTTAATAATCTATCTAACAATTATAATAAATTATTTTATCAATTAAGAAGGAATGCTTTTTCTCTCTTTCAAAGTGTTTGCTATGATTTTACATTTTCTTTTATGAAATATATATTACTTTATTATATTATTTCGTCTTTTAGTGGCGCCATTCTTTATTATTATACAAAGTTTGTTTTTAATATAAATTATGAGAATCGAATTAAGTACACCCGGATACAAGTCAAAACAAATTTAGTAAATGGTTCGTTGAATAGATTTTGATCGACAACAGAAAATCATAGGGACAATACAGTTGTTTGTTATTTTGTGTGTTAAGGTTAAGGCAAAGATTACGTGTATTTTTTAAATTCAAATTTGTTACTAAGCTTAATATTTGTTCCTGGACTAAACAGAACATTATTCTAAATCTTAGTAACATTAAAATCAAAATTGCTCGAATAACAGAATGAATGGGCTTAGAAACTCATTTTTTTAACGCACGATCGTTATTTGCGGCGACTCGTTTCATACAGGCAGCCTAGACAACAGTACTGCAATAAGGTAGACCTTAGAAAATTGCATTGGAAGGACTTTTTCAGGCTGCGCGACAGCTGCTCAATTGTTATCTCATGGCATTGTTATATAGACGAAAGAATTCAAACGGTGAATATTTTTGGAACAGTGCCAGAGAAAGCGAAATGGAGAAACGGCCGCGGTCTGACTTTCATTATGTATATTAAATAAAAAAATGTAAATTCAGCTCTCAGTTTTCACGCCGCGTAAATGTAACGGCAGTTAACGGCTTCTTGAATTTTAAACAAATTAAATAATTAACGTTGTACAAGAAAATCATTATGTTTTTCAATATGACAAGAGTCATTTCAACGTGTTATTATTTTATAATACAGCCTCAATTCACAATTGGCATTTTCATTTACGAAACGTACACTCGCTGTATTATAACTATTCTATTATGATCGCATACAATTATAGAATTCGTTACGTAAGCCAACGCTGTTATTAATATTCTTGGTAATGTCCGAGCACTTTTTCGACATGCGCAAACTAAGCGAAAGCTCAATTTGCCAGTGGCACGAGGTAAAAGTTAAAATTTTAATTTTCAATCTTAATTATCGTTCAGCCTGTAATATCCGAATGTAATACTTGTGGGAAAAAATCGCTGTTTCTCCTCAGTTGTCAATCTAATAGCAAATCGTAAAATCGTAGAAATTTTCAAATTTAGTATCATTAAACTTAGTAGTTTATAGAAACAGCTAAAAGATAGCTAATATTAGGACGTTGTGTACTCTTGTGTTCTGTCAGCATTTGACAAAGTTTGAGAATGTTTAAACAAGTCCAATAATTTTTGGTGTCTAAATCTAAACTAAATGATAGTTTAACATTTGAAAAGACAATCGTTCAGAGTTCATCTAATTGCAAAATGGATTTTTTTGTTGCAATTATTTCATTTTTGCTCTTTTTTAGTATGTGTAGTAATTTTGCTAAAAGTATTCGGATATTGCTAAAATTTGTTAGATTTTATGAAAACTTCCTAATCTTTGTCCATCTTAGCTAAAATATGCTAAGCATCGACAGATTTTGCTAAATATCCTAAATATACTTTTAGGCATGTTTGGCAAAGTTTTGATTAGTTTCGGAATATTTCGATAGAAACTTATTTCCACTATATATAGAGAGTGAACGACATCGTTAAGTATAAACTTCTCTTTGCCTCTTCGGCTTTTGTACAAGGAACAATGTATTTCAGTACATCGCCTAATCCTTTCCCCCTCATTCTCTATTTATATGTATCTAATCCTTTGCGCAAGCTAAGCATTTATTACAGTTCGATAATTACAGTAAAAGATGTATTTGGTGCAGGGCCGCTATAGAAAGTTCGCTAATATACTCGCTCAGTCTTAGTCTTATATATATATATTATTTAGGTATATATTTGGAATTGCCCAGCTAAAACTTAAACCGGCTATGTAGAGACTTAGTTAAGAGCGGTCGACGTCTATGGTATGTACGGTAAAAGCTGCCTCAGCAAGCGCGATATTCCGTAACGACCCGACGACGCGACCGACACGCGACCGACGCTTCGCCGGCGCGCATAATGTCCGGGAAGAGGGTGAAAGCTGCGGACGAGGATTCGCGCGTCCTTATTGTGTGTGTGTGTGTGTGTGTGTGTGTGTGTGTGTGTGTATTAGAATTTGTTCGTCCCAGTTTAAAAGCTCGAGAAACCGAGGGGTACATAGTCCAAGACTTTTGCTAATCGCTATTGTTACATTAATTAATATATTTACTATTATATATATATATATATATATATATATATATATATATATATATATATAGTATAAAAATTATACTATTCAGAGCACGACAGTTGAAATAATTAAAATTTTTTCGACGAAATTTCGACAAATAGATAGTTTTTTGAATAAAAAAACTAAACACAAATAATATTAGAATACTAATATAATAACATAATATTTCATATTATTATTGTAGAATATTTAAAGATATAAATGTGTGTGTGTGTGTGTGTGTGTGTGTGTGTGTGTGTGTGTGTGTGTGTGTGTGTGTGTGTGCGCGTGTGCGTGTGCGTGTGCGTGTGCGTGTGCGTGTGCGTGTGTAATGAAAAGATATTCGAATATGATTTCTTCAAAAAAGTTTGTGTCCGTTACCAAACTGCTAAAAAAATTACACAATTTCTTGCTGAGTGGAAAAATAGATATTTATTATTATTGAAGAGTTCTGTTTGTTGTTGAAAAATATGTTTTCCTAATTTTTATGTTTTTTAATTCATTCTTCTAGTTTTAAACGTTTCACAAAACGCATATAAAGATATAAATCTTTAAACGTCGTGTTCCGAAGTTATTTAAATGATAAACCAAATGCGCGGGAAATCACTGGGCCAATCAACGTATAGAATCATACTGCGCAGAATCCATACGAAAGTAAATATTGCAATTTTTACCGCCAAGCAAACCCAAGCCTGCCGAGTGCCGAAGCGCGCTGTGCCAGGCTTTGAGGTTATTTTTTTAATGTGTGCATTGCCAATTCGTTTATCGTATAAAAATGGAACAGTATAATATCGATATAAGGAAAGGTAAAGTAGCGAGTGAAAAAGTGTATAAACAACGATTAGCACAATCGAACGAAGGAAAAAATAATAAATTGGGACAAGACAAGAATAAAAATGTTAACGAAAAAGCAAGCACTTCGAAGTTGGAAACGATAAATTTTAGCGAAGAGAAAAAAACTCTCGAGAAATCCACTGAAAAGCCTATTGAAGGATGTCGTATTGTTGATTTATTGTACCTCGCTGAACAATTATGGTGCACCTCGTGTAAAGAATGCTTGTCGTTAGGAAATGTTGAAAGTGAGGTACGTCGAGGACTCGGTTCGGTTTTGCTTGTTAAGTGTCACAAATGTTCATTGATAAATTCGGTCGTAACAGGACGACAACACTCTATAGTAAAAACTGTAAAAAGTAATTCACGATTTGATGTAAATACCAAACTTGTTATGGGTAAGTGCTATTACATTTTATAAAGAGCTATGATTTTATTTGGTACACTTAATTATTTTAAAGTTTTTGTATAATTACAATTTATAACATTATAAAATAAAACACTATTTGTAGAATTCCAAACATACTTTGCAGCATATACTTTGTCTTCACAACAAAAAATAAAAGTATTTTTTTATTTGATTTATAAATTATGATTTTAGCAGGCTTCAAGTGACAGTTTATTAATTAAAAAATATAATGTTTTATTAAAACATTATCCAATAAATTGATAAAGTAAATAGAAAAATGTAATTCGTCGAACTCACCAGGAAATTTCTGTGTAAGCTAATAACGTAAAGTATCGGTTTGATAATTTTTATAATATTAAAAATAGATATCATTATTTTTCAAGTAATTTGATATATTAGATAATAAGGTAAAGTTGAATAAGTGATGAAATTGATAAAGTCAAAGTATAATTAATTTTTAATCTAATAATGTCATTTATTTAATGTACTGATTAATTTTAAATATTAGGTTTCAGATTTTTAAGAACATCCCAGTTATGAGTTGATCCAATAATAATTTAAAATATTACATATATATTTTTCATTATTGATCTTTCTAATAAGTTTTCTGCAGTATTATAATTATTTATTTAGTAATTTGTGTCCTTTTACTAATATATTCATTAATTACAAATGTAAACTTAAATACTAATTATAAATAGTAAAATATAATATACAACATATTAATAATATTATTTTACAAATTTGACAAATGTAAGATTAATTACATAGATATACATACATTTTATGTAACATGTATTGGTATATATATACATTTTTTATAGAATTAACTAATTTTTTTAATTTTAGGACTTTTAAATAGTGGAATAGGCTTCAGACATGTAAACAAATTATTTGTTTGCTTAAATATTCCACAAATCAATTTTAAAACTTTTAAGAAATATGAAGCAGAAGGGAAAAGAGCAATGGAAGCAGCTGCTAAAGAAAGCTGTAACTTTGCAAAAGTTGTACTTTGAAATTGGACTATTTTTAGAACAAACATAATGTAATATATTCATTTGTTATGTGGTTAATATTTTATAAAATATTGTAATACCACACGTATAGACTCATTGTCAGTGTATACTCAATTATAAAATATTTTATTAGCTAAGAATTTTACATGTAATCTTTAATAAGTTGTTATGTAATTTAACTGTATATTATGTGTACGAGAAAACATGTATCAAATATTTTTGTACTATAGTTTATTTATTTGCATTAACTTATGATAATAGAATGGCAATTATAACAATTTATGGGTAATTTCATTTTATTGAACATTTGAATGTGACCTGTTCATTTACAATGTCTCCTTACGCGTCTTGCCAATTGCTATGTAAAAAGTAATCAATTGACGAAGCCACAGGTTTTGTATATTTTAAATAAAATTTTTAAACCTTTGTGGTACTAATTGTTTCTTTATATGATATTTATTAAATATCGTCTAATTAATACTAAAGTTAATTTTTACCGGGTTCGTTATATGTGATATGCATATCTATCTATATACACACTTTTTGGTTAAATTAAATCTATATAACAAAACTATGGGAATTTGTTAAATTTCCATAATATATTCCGGTCAAATTATAATATATAGTTTTTAAATAGTTTTTGCAAACTGTTCAAATTTCGCTTGGGGATTATGGACACAACATTAATGCATCAATTATAATATAAAGGTTAAAAAATTTCTGAATTTCAACCGCAATTACTGAACTTCAGAACGTCGCAGCATAATCCTATTTTTTTGTTAAGGAAAAGGAGTCTTTGCTTTTTGATGCAATCATTAAATTGTTATCAGATGCATAAACTTGAGCCGCGTGAACTTGAAATTCAATCTCATATTTTAAGATTTGATATTAGCAAAAATTTTGCGATTTTTACGGGTTGACATGATTTCTGCAACAAAGAAAATCAAATAATTTGAAAGTATAATTCTTTTCTTTGATTTTTAAAAAAAGTATTATTATGATTTTTTCTCATATTTTTGAAGCAATTTTAGAATTGCTAAAAATAATCAATATTTTCTTTTATATTCTTATAAATATTCCCTAATTTATAATTTCTTTACGTTTTTCTTTTCAAACATTGTCATATTTATAAGAAATATCATATATGAATCACAATAACATTTTAAAATTAAAATTCAAAATTTTACTTTCTGATGTAAATCAAACTAATAAATATTTTTTATGGATCTTCCATTCTTTTTAACAAAGTAATGTAATGATAAACTACATTATGATTATAATAAGATTATATTTTATTAAAAAGACTGTAAGGCCGATAAAATGATTTTTAATCATTTTGTGCTATCTCAATGGATTTATTTATATAGTGATATTTTATATAACAATGAAGGTCTAATAATTGCTGAAAGGGAAATCTGATAGATATATATTGGGTTACGTTCTGTGACTATAGTCGATGATATATCAGCGAGCGTGTCACATCCGCTCGTTGAGCAAGGATCTTTTTTTTTCTCTTTCAATAATGTGACTGCCCGAAAGGAGAGAGGAGATGGTGTCGAAAGATATATTTCCTATAATTTCCCTCGACGTCACTTGCTAAAAAAAATGCAATTAACCTAACGAAATTTTCGTCGTTAATTTGTAGCTCTTTTTTGTTTTTTTTTAAATTTCCTTAGATACGAGCACCGCTTTTGTAAAATTTAATATGTTCTTTCGCTATTTGACAACGAGTCACGCCATAATGCGTCGGAATCATGCGCGCGGGATCGATGCCATCTTAAAAGTCTGTATACAATTATAAACGCGCAGTTTGTCCATTCCTCATGAGACATTTCACATAATTACATGGCGTCGGCTTGCCGTTAAGCGATTGAGGCTATATTTAAGAATAGCTGTTTTACAGAAGGTCTGATCGAGAAAACAAATGCTGTTTTAGAAGATAAAATAAAAAATGTACGTGATTTGAAATAAACTGAAAATAACTTTTAGGTTTCGTCCTATGCCAAGCGCTGGGCTCGGCATTAAGGTGAAGCAAAATGACATTTTTTCACCCTTCTATCAAATTGCATAAATACATACGCAACGGATAAAATGAAAATTTTTCCAAGTATAATATTACGTTTTTATGAAAAATATCATCCAAGATCAGGTGAAATTCGATTAGTACGCCCGACGATATTCCCAATAGGATAATTCTTATAACCAAATAAGTCTCAAGCTAAAATATTCCAGGTAATGGATAATTCTTCGAGAAATATTCGCAGCCAGGAGAGACGGCGAACGTGGACATGCTATTTTTAACGTATCCACGTACTCGTACTTGAAATCGAAAGTCGATGCTGCATTGGATTTTTCGTATCGGACACCTCGAATGAATTTTAGAATGAACACGCACACATGTGGCTAATCTACTTAATTTTAAAATTACGTCATAAGAAAAGTAAGTTTATCGATAATGCTTTACATCGCCAATGTTTCAGCTTGCAAAGTGAATTCCACAGTCAGTTTATCCTGAAATTAATCTCAGAGCAGTCAGAAAATTCGCCATAACTATATTATATATATATATAAGTACGTAATTGGAGAGATGAAATTTCGTTATCAAAATGTCTTCCTAGTTTTTGACATTGATTTAATTAGCCGGGTATAAGCTTTGCAGCAACTGGATATATGTTTATATGTGTATAGAACAGTTTCAAATTTCGTTACATTATATAATATTCTTGGTTATTACAGGATAATAAATGTAATTATAAACGAGAATCAATTTCGAGACGTCGATTCGTGTATATTAAACGCGCCATTCCCTTTCCTTTAAAAGAAGAAATTGAATATCTCGTTGACTTGTAATTTAAACACTCTAATTAAATCAAAAACCATTAAAGTAATGGATAGAAATTCTGCTCTCTCTCTCTCTCTCTCTCTCTCTCTCTCTCTCTCTCGCATGCGCGCGCTTTTAAAGCACCCGGTGCTATCGCGCGCGGCGCGCACATGCCGCGCCGGCTAATCCCTTAATTATAAATATTAAAGAGTCAATTAGCGTATCTCTAACCGATGGGGGCCTCTCTCGTACGCCCGTCCCTCTTCCCTATATATATATATATGTATATATATATATATATATATATATATATATATATATATATGCGCCGATCGATTAATTATCGATTGCCATTATACGGGGCGTAATGGCCCTTTAACGACACGGAGCTGCGCATATTGCTTTCGAGATTTAGCGAGCTTTATAAGGGGCGGGGGGGGGTGGCAGGCGACTCTCGGATTTTGTCGCCCTCGAAAGCTATATTTCTAGAGTTTTGATTATATAGTTTCTTTATTGGACGTTTTCGTACTTCACTGAATAGTTTGATATGCAGTATAGAAATGTTTAATTCAGAAAGAACTTTAACTAGCTTAGAGTAGTTATGTATGTGATATGTATAACGTCTATATATATGTCCATAATAGATGGAAAACGTTAATATTAAATTAGTATTAATTAACGGGCTCTTCGCTCTTCTTTTTAAAGAATATTATATGTAATGTTTGAACTACGTTGCAAATTTTATTTAAACCGGTCTTTAATTAAGGTTTATTCTATATAATTATCCCAGAGTTTCCAAGTACATTCATCAAATGTCATGAACTTTACAACAACAAAAAAGAGAATTTAATGTTTATGTCGTATATTATTGAAAAGAGAATATTTTTTGTTCGATCGGTGGAAATTGACTTTGACAGTCTTTGAAATGGAAAATTAATTAGACTTTCTTAGATCTTACAGATAAAGATACAATTGAATAATTGATAAATATTTTAGTATCAGCTATGTAAATTTTAATAGTTTTTTTTGAATGTCTGTATTCAAATCGAAAAAATTGGAATGTAATCTAATTTATCATTTATATATAAAATGATCATTAATTACGCATTATTTTACACGTTTTTTTTACTAAATTTGCGCAATATAAAGGTTAATTTAACGTTTAATTAATAAACAAGGATTTCTATAGATTTGAAACGGATGATAAGAATAATTAAAAGAATTCTCTTAGTAGGATGGGGTAACTTATTATATTAGATGAGAATCGTTTTGGGAAAATCCGTGTGTGCGTTTATTTAGGGTTTGGATTAATTTAAGAAAGTCCGAGATTAAGCGTGCTATCTTATGGAGGAAAATTGGATTGTTTGTAAAAAAGAAAAATTGCGTCATTAAAAAAAAAAACTTTATATTAGTTTTCATAGAGACTGAAGAAGGTGGCATTATTATTCATTTGTATTTAGAGATAACTACGAGGCAAGTCAGAGACATATAGAACAATTTTACATTTAAAAGGTAAAAATTACACTAGGAGTTTGAGGTTAAAATTCAAAAAGCTCGGTTAATTGATCGGGAATTTCCTGGATTAGTGCGCTAACGTATAGCAAATCATTTGGATTGACAGTGCGAATGTCGAAGCGAAAGGGATTTTAGAAGCCAATATGAAATGACAAGTAACGAGTGTGTATACGTAAAAAAAAAAAAACAAAATCAATTGAAAAGAATTTTTTTCATGAAAAGCGCACGTACACGCAGACGCACAGACACAAAGCTATACATCTAGGTCGGAATTTAATGAACACGGGACTCGAAGGTCACGCCCCTTCCCTCTCCCCCCACATTATAAAAGTTCCATCAGTCCTCGGATCGACGATCTAACGTTCAATTATTATATTATTGCGCGAGGGGAGAAGAGGAAAGAGGCGTGCGCCCAGCGCGGTGGGAGGCTCCGTAAAGACGGCGATTAACCGGGCCGTTAAGTGTTTTTTCAAGGGTTTTCGCGGGTTGGACGGCGGCCTGGGGAGGGGAGGAGGCGGGTAATTGCAGCCTTGCCTCCTCTCGCCCCCTATTTCTCAATCCACAAAAATGCAGGCTGTATAACACACGGGCATATAACATATCGCGCATATAACACACGGGCTACGCGCGCGGGATTAATATATATATATATATATATATATATATATATATATATATGAAGCCGTAAGAATCCCCCACTTCATCGAATAATCCGCTGTGTCGCTCGTTTCATCCCTCCCTTCTTTTTTTTTATTTGTATCTTTGACAATGTCGAAACATTTGCACGGTCACAATGCTGGAATGGGAAGACGACGAATGGATATATTTGAAAGTTAAAAGTGTCCAGCGCTGATATATTTTTTACAATCGTGCCGCACTGCCATCGCGCATAGTGTATACATTGTTTGCATAGCCATCCGTTTGAAATTTTTGATTCTCAACCAAGTTTGCCCATTTATTAAACGAGGTTATTCGATTAATACGGGAATAATCGATGCGACGTTCCGAGTTTTAAAGCAAGCGCATAAATAATTCATGGATCGATTTTTTATGATAACGAGGAGGGAGTTTGGGGAGCGGGTGGGGAGAAGCAAATGAAACTAAAGATATGTAAAATTTAAATGGAAAAATGTAAAAGTTGCGGAGATATTGAGCGAGTATGAAGTCAGGGGTATAACGAGCCGGATTCATTTACTCTTGAATTTTAGGAATAACATTAACTTCCGACTCGGACTATTTCCCCTCTCTTTTCATTATCCATTCAAAAGTTAAGCATAGATTAAATGCGCGCGCGCGCGCACACACACACAATACTTTAGTACGGGTTTTGAACTTTTTAATTATTGAATAGCATAGAAAATGCAGAGTGCCACCAATACTTTTAGAGAACTGCAAATTTATTTAGTATTCAAGATTTTAACATCACTTATGGATGTTAAGATCTCGATGTTAACTATTGATAAAAAGAAAGACATTAATATCCATCTATCCTGAATATTTTATCCAACTTCACGTTCATTATATGAAGGAGCAAAATTAGGATATTACTGAACTATTTTAATGAATCTTGAGAATCATTTTTTCTTCTTCGATTGTCAAGATATAATTTTTATGGAATAAACGTACATCGAATGACTCGAGTTCATGTCGAGGTCTCCGTTTCAATTCGTTTCAACTATATCGATTGTGAAGCGTGAAAATAGAACCAAAAATATTATACTTAAATAATTTCGACATTCCTGTAAAAAAAAAAGTTAACAAGTCTGGGGGAAATAAAAGCAAATTGTATAATATTCGTCGCCTCTTCTAATGGTATTTCAGTCTTCTAAAACAGTTACACGCTAATCCATACTTTTTTAAATACAAATTACATAATTAAATACGATCAATGTCGAAAATCGACTCGACTAAGCGCGCTCAAAACTTTTTTCTTAATAATTCCTTGAAAAAATCTTAATTGATCACATATTCTATTATAATTTATAATTATATATATATATATATATATATATATATATATATATATATATTGCATTATTATATATTTCAACATGGTGTAAGGAGCTTAGCGCACAGTGGGGCGTATAACACTTTTGTCCCGTATAGTCCGCTGTACATTCCCTCTCCCTGCCCCATTTTTACGGCCGCGTATTTATGCATTTATGTCCTCCATTATGTCTGTAGTCGCGCCTTTCTTTCATATAGATAAATAATGCCGTATTCCACGTTAAAAAAAAGAGAAGAGTTTCACGGGAGAATCAGCCGAAATTCCGCGATAAGATTAATCGAAGAGGGTGGTAATGAAACTTGTTTCAAAAACTTTCATACGCTTTATTCGGCTTTGATATTAATTTTGCAATACAAAACTTTATAACGAAGCGAAAGGGGGGGTGGGGCTGTTGTAAAATCAATACACGCTCAGGGGTAGCGGACGGTGATGGGGATGCTGGTGGTTGCGGGGGGGGGGCGAAAGTTATAGTGGCCATAACATTTTAATTGGCTGGCCATACGAAAACAGGTGGCCGAACTCGCGGTATTACGCCTTTCGCATTGGAAATTGAGACGTCGACCGGGGACGTGAGTCCCCCCCCCCTCCTTCCCATTCCCTTACTCTTCTGCCCCCTCACCCGACCCTCCAGATTGCTTTCCTCGCCCGAGGGAATGTTGTCTCATCATAAACCATCGATGTACGCGGTATATAGAGGACTGTAAGTGTATAATACGCGGAAAGCGGGCGAATTTGATTTAGTCCCGATTAATTTTGCGAGTGAGTAAAGCTTATGTGTATATATATATATATATATATATATATATATATATATATATATATATATATAGTTTCTTGTTATTTACAGAATATAAATGATATTTCGAATGTAAATAATGCGATGGATTCACTGTCAATGGGAGATTCGTCATTTTTACTAAATTACGTGGCTGTTCGCACGTTTCTTTTTCTTTCAACCCGCGTATCTCGGATATGGAAGTGAACATTTACGGTGATTTACCGGAAATTCTACGATGCGTTATAATTATATTAATTTGAAAGTTCCTCCTGACATTAATATTGATCGGTCATGATATACTTGTGTGGACAAGATTCCGTGACTATACGACATTTGCAAGTGTAGGGATAATACGTTTAAAGCATACAATGTTAAACAATGCCGGAGAAGCGGGGTCTCTCATTTGGTCAGAGCATGTGTTCAACGTATATTATATGTAAGCTATACGAGCGATATTTTAATTGTACACGGAAGTTGTCCAGTGTAATGAAAGCCAAGATTCTCATCGTTCAAACTCTCATCGAATCCGAGAGCCCACGAGTACTTTCAATAACAATAGTTAAATGTCTAATAATGCAACAATTGCGATTCATCGCGCACGGTCGCCTCCTACATTTATACGTTCCACTGCAGTTTTTCATGACGCTGCATATAAGTACAATATTAGACGATATTGCTTGATTAGAGCGGGCGAAATATTTACCGAGATTGGCAGAAATCCGATAAGCGGCAGATCCATTTCTATACAGGCCGTTCTATATTTCGCTTATGACCATTTCTATGTAAGCGTAATGGGAGCTGTCCACAGATACGTACGTGGGCGGAAACAATTATTCACACCTATTAACGGCCCTTACCAAAATATTCGCATGACGCGGATACGCGCTCGACAGATTCTCGAAGTTGGTACTTTATTCGCGGCAGGCCTTCCCTTGTTCTTTCTTTTTTGTTTCTTTTTTTTTTTTTTACCGTTTCGAAACGGTGGGAATCGTCTTTTTTGCTTTTTTGGCTATTAAGAGGTTTACCCGAGGGTCCGAAGGAGCACGAACAAAACTGTTTTTACACATGTGGCCGAGGGATAAATTTATCTCCGCTTTTAAAACCGTAACGGGGCGAGATAAAGCGCCGCGCGAACGCGTTAACCGTTCGCTAAGCACTCACCCTCCCCCCACCACTTTTTTCCCTTTCCCAGTGTATTCGACAGGAAGACGCGCGTCGTGATTACTTTGTCGAAGGATCAAAACAAAAACAAAAACAACAAAACAAAAGCAAAAAAAAATTCATACATTTATTAATTGCCAGAGTACCGGAAACGGTCAATTTTGAACGCGGGCTTGGAAGTCGATTTTATTTGCCTCCGAGGGATAATGCGGTCTCGCTGTAGCTGTCCAATTCAACTTACATACACAGGCCATATGCCATATACCACGAGAGTCAAAAAATTGCGTAGAGTTCGTTAATTTGAGTTTATAGTAGTATAAATCAATATTACGTCGAACCAGCAAAGATCATCCAACTTTTCCTTTTAAAGTTGACTACTATTTTTCTATTTGTAAGAGCAACATATTGTTTAATTTGTAGGGGGCTATAATTAACGGCAATTTTTTTTTTTGGAACTGTTTTTTCAATGCTTTTTCAGAGCAATAATATATTCACCCTTTTTGCCCTTTTTATCGTTCCCTTACATTTTATATTTTTATATTAGACTTTTTCGAATAAATCAGCGATTTTTTTGTCGAAAATATCAGCAAAGAGTGCAGTTTAGCATTTGTAGTTGCAATTAAATATCAAAATTTAAGAGCTAAAAAGGGGTCTGAAAATAACTACTGCAAGTAATAGTAAAAAGGTTTTTTTACCGACATTGCAATTTCTAACGGAAGCTGTTCATTATTCTATTGGAAAGCCAGTAATATACACCTCGTGATCGATACTTTATTGATACGATCAATCAATTACCATATAATAATACATTCTAAATCAGTTTTTCGAGGGTAATCTCTGCCATTCGATTAACCCCGACAGTTTATTAAAGGATATTAAATTGTGATTGATTATTACATAAATTACAAAAAGAAACGCGTATTTTTAACAGCTATTATACCTCAATATATGCGACGTCTACGACATTATACGTATTTCATTCGTGAAAAAGCTTATTAAATATTTTTTTTCGGTATTTAAAGAAATCGGATGTATTGTTAACTCCCTCGACGCAACGAACCGATTAGAGGAGGCTCCGAGGCGAATTCTCATCCGTACGAATCTAACAGTCCAAGCGTTCTATTGGCAATGCGTTCTAAAGCTTTTTTAAGCTGTCTATTTCTCTCTCTCTCTCTCTCTCTCTCTCTCTCTCTCTCTCTCACTTTCATTCTACCCCTGTACGTAAACTCTCGTACATAGTATAATATAAGCCCGACGCGCTCTGTTACTATTTCAAAGCTCAGCACCGCCCAGCGCGTCAGTTATATATATATATATATATATATATATATATATATATATATATACACAAACATACATAGTTTACTAAACTAAATCATCGTGCGTGCACTTGATTTTACCTCTCGGCCTCTCCGACCCGCGCTAGCGAGCATCATCCACTGCAGAACCCACGATAAATATCGCGCCCCGCGAAGTTCACGTGCCAGATCTGATGCTATATATATATATATATATATATATATATATATATATATATATAATGACAACGCGCGCAATGCTCAGGACCGTGGATCGTTGCACATTTGATGCCTCACCCCCGCCACCATGTCCATCTGAAACTCTTTTCTGCGTGCGTTATCGCAAAACAATAACGCAGCCAGCATCGGTATAGTAGCAGCCAGGAGCAGTGTCAACAGTTTAAATCAGAGGTCGAGAACGAAAAAAGCCGCGGGAAGTACACACACGCGCGCGCGCGCGCGCACCCACTGAAAATTGACCGTCTCGTGGATGCATTATATTATAAATTCGGAAACCGGCGATTTTTATGCATTTTGAGATGGAAATTCAATTTGTAAAAAACTACTACAGTGTTCGTAATTAGCACCCCGGACAACATAATTTGTACCAAAAATTCCTCCAGATCGGTCAAGCTCATACGTTGACACATGTTCTATCATATTCAGGGCAACTTTTAGAATTGGTCAGTTATATATAAAAATGCCAAGAGCGCCCCCGCGATAAGGAGTTTGAATACTACCGCGCTTCGATATACGGATCTACAATTAAACGATTCTGTACAATGCGTGTATCTATACAATAAATGTAACACACACGCACACACACGCACACACACACACACACGCGCGCGCGCGCGCGCATATATATATATATATATATATATATATATATATATATATATCGATATATATATATAGATATAGATATATATGTTGGCTTAGAGCAATAGCCATAGATGTTCTGGTTCTAAGGGTCATCAGGTAGCTTTTAGGATAACTTCATTCTGTTTTTGTATCTTTGACTTCAAGTAGATATCATTACTGACTTATCCTAGCTAACTGCTCAAAAAAATAATTTACATTTCACTTTGCTTTTTGGGGCATCACTCGTCGTTTTCGTTTGATTTTTAACAATGCTATTAATATTATCATTACTCAGGTTTTTTAATTTCTTCTGCTATCGTTTGCATTTAGGAGTGTAAAAATGTCATATACTAAAATTACAGATTCAGAGTCATAATTGAAAAATGATGTCCCTGAAAATGTAGACACGCCTACATCCCAAATTATTTTCCATTCAAAATTGAATAGAAACAAGAAATCGCTAATTATTCTTCACTTACAAAAACCTCTGTTCTCCTTGTATAATGTATATACTCTATCTAGAGAACTCAGCTTATATTTCGTCTCTTTAAGGAGTCGTGCAAACTTGGACGTATCTGCCATCAACTTAGCGCTTATTTCCATGCCAATGATGGTTATGTATTTATCTTACACGAATTGGTACGTGCGTGCGTACGTGTACACGCGCGCATATAGCACTAATTGAAAGTAAATCTTTACCACCCCGATCCTTCCTCTCATTACTCCCCCCCCTCTCTCTCGCTCTGTTCTCGGATAAACATTCATTTCAATGCTTACAGTCCTTTGTATACCCTTCGGTGTACATTCAAGAGGCGGGCTTTGATTATACATAACGTAGCTCAGGTTGGGCACGCATATATATATATATATATATATATATATATATATATATATATATGAATGCATGTATGTATATATGTATGTAGAAGAGGCTCGAGGGAAGAGTATAACCCGAAGCAACGTTTAATCATGGCTATATTGCTTATTTGTGTATATGCAATACCCACCGCGACGAATTACGATAGAGTTTCTCTCCGGCCTGGCATAAACTTGATAAATAATCGGATTCGATAGAGTTTGCTTCTAGGCACTAAATTCAGATATATATATATATATATATATCCGATTATTTATCAAGTTTCACGATTATTATGTGCATGGGTAATTGTAGAAGTTTACACGATGTCATCGTTAGTGTATTGAATTATAGATCAATAGAAATATATATATATATATATATATATATATATATATATATATATATATATACAGAAGAATCTGAATCGAATCACTAAAAGACAAATTTACAAGCCCGATAGGGTGGGGGTGACTGATGATGCACTTAAAACGTCTTTTCCTTCAAATAATACTCCGAAAGGATCCGAGTATCGTTAAATGAATATGTACGTAAAAACTGACTTGACTCGACAGTATAGAGGTAAAATAGTTTCGTACAAAATTCTGTACAACTTTCACGAAAATATCTACACCTAAAATTTGAATTGAAAGTGACGGAGAGGAAAGCAAATTATTTATTTGCCGCGCTGGATTTCCATCAGTTTCGGGAATTCAGTTATGAACTTATTAATTCTTGTTCAAATGTCAAACTGTTTAACGGGGTGAAACTGAAGAGGATTAATTTTTCAATGATGAATGTCGGGAATTTCAAAAATATTTCGCATATATATATATATATATATATATATATATATATATATATACTTCCCAAACTAAACCCCGAACCGTCCCCTAAATTCGTCTAAATTTTGATGAGAGCCGTGGAATAATTTAGAAGAGTTTGACGCGCAAGTCGCAGTTTTACCCATCTCGGCATAAATAAGGACTTTTTAGACCTTTCAAATTTTTTGAAAGAAGTTTTATATAAATTTAAGATCCAATCTCCTACGCCGCTTCTCTGGCTCATCCCCTAAAAGTTTCTTCCGACTAGGCTACGGCAGGCAATTTAATAATTTATGCATAATTATTTCTGAAGCAATGGCAACGTCTCTCTCTCTCTCTCTCTCTCTCTCTACTACCACCTGTGATATTGATGAGACTGACGTGCTATGTAGCTGTATAGTATTTATGATGTTCTTATTAATAATATTTTACAAAACTGTTACTAATTCACGGCATATTTAACGCAGATATTTATTTTTCGTACGTTTTATATTCAAAGTTATAAATAATTACACATCTATGTGTGTCTTTCTCTCAATCTTATATATAAGAGAGCCTTTGAAAAAAACCATCTGAACTTCACCGATTTGTTTTTACAACTTCGGTGCAAGGTAAAACATTCAGCACTTTGAAAATTGTCACAGAAAGATATTTTTACCTCTGCTCCGTTATTCTAACCTTGCACTCGTGCCCTACTACACCGCGGTAATTATCTGATCAGTTTCGTACTTCCTAAGACCTATCAAGAGAGCGATCGAACGGTCTTTTAAAATATTCTGAAGCGGTCGAAGCCGCTTCGTAAAAAAAAAATTAGCAAAAGTCTTCACAAGAAAATTCTGATACAATGCTATTTTTGAAGACTTTGTATACATAATTTAAGCGAATAAAAAAGTTGAAAAAATAATTTTAAATAATGTCATCATTTAAGGTTCGAACAAATGTTTCAGCCTTGTTTCAGGGCCTTTTTTTAATTCGCGATAGATCTGCGTCGTGATTCCTGCGAAAAATGGCATGAATCGCGCGCAAAGCGCGCTCGATAAATATAAAACATCGCCGGGTTCCCAGTAGACGTTTGCCGCATTGTGATAGGTGGTAGTAAAAAAAAAAAAAAAAAAAAAACGGAAAGCCTTGTTGCATCGTCACGAGAGCCATGGGTTTAAAATTTCATATACATCGTCGTCCCCGACGAAAATGAGCAATGATAACGAAGTTACAACAGCAGGTCGATCAGACTATCATCCATTTCGTATTTTTCCGCGGACGACCAGCGCAATCTCAATCGAATTCTAACGAAAACTGTCTCGATCCAATTCACTGGGCGGACGAGCAGCGCCATTCGTCTTTTTGCGCCGAAAATCGCATAGGAGCGAGTCGTCATATTTTTCCAGCGCCAGCGCTTTCGTTCGCGAGCTTCGATATACGCTGGCGCGATAATGCCAGGGCTGCGAACCTCTTGGAACGAATCGCCTGGCTCTGTTTGACGATACTGCAATCCGTTGGTTATTTTCCCCCTCGTCAGTGCGATACTTGAAATGATGAAAATGAAACTAGCAAAATTCGAAAACAATATTACGCACCGGCGAGTTATGGAGAAGTGAGCGTGGAAGGCTGTACAATAGTTTTCATCGGTAGACCGAGCGCGGGGAGAGGTCCGACGTCTTTGTTATAAATTGTTATAATCAAACGCGATTGTCTATCATGAAAATTTTATTTTTAATTGAGAGAGGAATATATATATATATATATATATATATATATATATATATATATACATACATACATTTATCATGCGCCCTGATAAATTTCCTCTCGACTGCGGCGTCGCAATTATAAGGGAGTAGAGGGACTGTATAGCGACGAGCCACTTGTTACGGTTAAGGAAGACGTTGAAGACAATACGGCAGCCTCGCGAGTCCCTTAAAAAAGAAAAACTGGCACGAGAGAGGATAAAAATAAAACAAGAACGCACGCGCTCTGAGCAAGAGTAACGGGGGAAGGGGAGAGTAATCGACGTTTTCGAGCGGCCGAGGGAAAACTATATATACGGCCGCGAGGATATAGACTTTCGCGGTATACATTCAATCTCTTCCATTTTCCTTAATGAAAGCCTTTCGTTATTGTATTTTTTTTTTTTTTCGTTGAAAGTCTTTTTTCTTCTTTCTTTTTGTTCGTTTGTTTTTTTTTCTTTGCAGCTGTCGCACTTCTATAAATTCGTGGAATGTGCGAGGAATAGCGCTCGGTAACCGCTATGCCGAGGCATATTTCTATAAAGGAGAAGTACGATAGTATGGGATAAGTAATATCAGAAAGTGTGCGTTTGGATTATTGCGC